>JAJGOT010000273.1:312500-622500 GCA_022457155.1 Cladopsammia gracilis | reverse complement strand
ATTTCTATTTAATAGCTGAAGTATCTCAGGTTTTTAAAATACAATCTTGTGAGTTAACATGTAAGTTATAGGCTTATAAGCTTACTTACCCTTGAGACCTCAACATGATGAAAATAATTGTGGCTCTTGTGGGTATCGACAGCACAAGATTCACATAAACTCATACATGGAGAGCAAACAAGGCAGCGACATTAAGCAACCGAGTTACAAAAGTAACAATTTTTTCCAGATAGGGAACCCTCATTCTGGAAGGTTGTCAGCAACATAACCTGACGTAGTTTTGACCACGAATCCTCCGCTCTTTGGAGTCGCTGATAGTGAGCAGATGTCAGTTCCTCAACTTCTTCTGATCCTTCGTAATCCGGAAGATCGACAACATCATCGGCATCATTTGATGGAAGATCGGTTGTGTTTGCACATGAACTGCTCAGCTGCACTTTGCTTTTTTTAACAGCATGGTCATGATGAAATCGAACACTGACTTATGCCTTGAAACGTTTCCTAGGAAAAAAAGGGTCCATAGCGCGTAATAAAGCTTACCGTATTTATTCGGCTATAAGCCGAGCTATTTTTTCGGAAATTTTGACTTGAAACTGGCCAAAAAAATTTGAAGAAGGGGGTTCGGCTTATAGCCGAGAGTTTTAGGTTTTTTTTTGTTCAGGTATCAATTAGAACAAAAGCAAATGTCACGCAAATTCTATGATCGGCTTGTAGCCAAGTCAGAATTAATAAAACACAATAAATACAAGTTGAAACTGTTGGTCAATGAACTTTTATAGATTTGGTGGCTCCTAAAGGAGCCGTTTGTTAAAGGGCATTCAACTGATAAACAGTTTACTCGCCATCTGCATCGCTGTCATCTTCACTGTCTGTCTCGAACTCGTTGTCTTCCTCGTCTTCAATTTCCTGCGCCTCTTCAGCGTAGATTTCGTCGTCCTCAGTCCCGTCCAAAGCGTTCGAAATTCCGCAGGTCTTAAAGGACTTCGATACCATCTCCGCCGGGATCTCTTGCCATGCTTCCTTCACCCATCGAAGGACAACATTTCTCGATGGCGCCTTCTTCTTTCCAGCCGGAGTATACTGGAACGGGCCGCTGATCATCCAAGCCAGGTACTTTCTTCGGACATTGTCTTTGAACGGCTTGTTCAGGCACTTGTCAAGCGGCTGCAAAACAGGGGTCAGGCCTCCAGGGATGACTGCTACGTCGATTTTCCGCCGTTTGAGATCCGCTTTCACAGCATCAGTCAGGTGAGCTCGGAATGAGTCCCACACCAACAGCGACTGTTCGATACGAGGGGTCGTCGGCAAACACTGGCGAATCCACTCTTTCACACCTGACTGATCCATCCATCCTTTCTTGTGGAAGGAAACACGGAGGGAATTTGGAACGACGAGGTCTCTCGGAGTCCGGACGCCTTTTAAGATGATCTTCGGTGGAAGTTTGGTCCCATCTGCGGCAATGGCAAGAGTGACAGTGAAGCTGCGCTTTTCTGCTCCGCAGGTTTTGATCGGAACTGTTCGGCTGCCGCTAAATTCTAGTGAACGCGTTGAGGGAAGTTCGAAGCGCATTGGCGTCTCATCCATGTTGTAGATTCTGGATAAAGGGTATCCAGCTCGTTGTCTGGCTGCTATGATGAAGCGGTGGAACTGTACGATTTTCTCTTCCATGTCATCTGGCAGTCGCTGGGCTAGCGTTGTTTTCGCTCGGAAGCTGACTGAGTAGGCTCGTTTCCAGTTTTGGTACCAGCCAAGCGAAGCCTTGAATGCTGGATCAGTAGAAAGTTCCTTTGCTTTCAGACGCAGCATCAATCCGCTCACGGCAAAACCTATGAAAAGAAATGAAAAACATGTAAATAAATACAGTGTATTTATTAAAGTGACAATATGCGATGCGATCGATCGATACACGCGCTCGTGACAAGCATTGTTAATTTGTTATGATGATATCTAAATCCGACCAATAGGAAGCATCAACTCCCACGCTTTGGAAAACAAGCTCACGTGCATGTGTGCTCGTGTCTGAAACTTATCACGTTCGCGTTTTTAAACAATTTACCGGTAAACACAAATCAGTTTTCAATTGAAGCCATTTCTACTCACCTTGATCTCGTTGCTCAGTAAACCACTCCAATATCTGCTGGTCCAGCTCAGGATACTTCGGGGTAAAGCGACCCATCGTCGTACGCTTCGCCGACATCTTCAGTTCGCCGTTAAAAAGATTGGCCTGATCTCTTCGCCAGCGACGCACCATGGACTCACTTAGTCCATGCTCTCGAGGAATCTTCGAGTTGTTTTCGACTGCTTCCGCTTCAGCAACAACTTTCAGTTTGAAAGTCATATTGTAGGATGAACGGCGTGCCTTTGGCATGATGAACGTATACGTGATCGAAAGATAATATTCGGTAAGCGGTCCTGCGTTTGTTTGTGACTATAAGTCTGGTGGCATTCATTTTAAATTATTTCGTTTTATAGCTCTGTTAGGATCAAATTAGTATTCATCTTCGCTCTGATTTGCTAATTGTTTACAATTAATAAAACGCTTTTCATTGTGTTTATTGACTTCGCATGTTATTTCATCCAACACAATAACTTTCAACATGTTTTCTGAGAGGAGCGCTTTCTTGAATGGACGCTCAGGCAAACTTTTTCGCGAAACTTGGGTCTCGGCTTATAGCCAAGAGTTTTCCATTTTTTTTCCGTAAGCTTTAGCTCATTATCATGTCTCTTAAGTTTAGGGTCTCGGCTTATAGCCAAGGTCGGCTTATAGCCGAATAAATACGGTAAGCTTATCAGTTCAAGCTATTTAAATGCAAGCTCAACACCCTACCAAGTCGGTTTCACCTTTAAATACTAGAAAAGGATGAAAGTTGTGTGAAAGAATATAAAGCAAAAAACAGGAAGGCACTTACCGACCCATTGCATGGATGCGACATTCAACCTCAAAACAAAAAGAAATGGCCCGATATCAGAGTAGAACTTCGATGGCTGACAATAACAAAAAACTGTGATTTAACCTATATATTGAAAAAGCCGAACACGAGCTAAATCCTCTCAGTAAAGCCGCAGTTCTTCCTGTACTTTATCACACAAGTTCATTGGCCCTTTACTGCCATGTCAGTGTACTTTACAGTGTACTATGGTATACTTTGAACGGGTGATGCCCAGTACTTTGGGTTCATTTTTCCCGGGTGTTACCCAGTGACCTTCTTGAGAATCAGGTGGTAGACCTCTACTTTGAGAATTTACCACGGATTCTCAATGGGATTCCGGTCACTCTCTCCTTATGAAATTTGGCAAGTTGTCACTGCACCATTCTTGGGCCAGCTTTGATGTGTGGGCTGGGCGCCATCTTGTTGGAAGGTAAGGCTGCCAACATTCTCCACTATCTTATCTACTAGAGCTCTTGCAGACATGCCTCCCCAGACCATGATGTAAGCGCTGTTCTTTACTTGAGGTGCTTCTGGCACTCAGGATTCTCGAGAACCTCACGCTACATCATTTTGAGGATTTGGACTATTAAAAAGGAAAAAATGGTGCTTCAGTCCTTTTCTGTCAGATGTTTGTGATCTTTGGCAAACTGGAGGCGCTTTTGTCTTTGTCATTTGGTGAGCAGTGGTTGCCTCTTCCTTCTTTCCCCTTGCCTTTAGAGATCTGGCCACTGTTTGGTGGGAAACATGTATTCCACTCTTGGAAAGCTTCCTAGCTATTGTACGTGTTGAATTCCCTCGCTTATGTTTTGCTTTCTGCAGTAATTTTGTCGCTTTTGTAGACTTAAGCTTGCTAGGCCGCCCACTCCTTGGCAGGTCAGTAAGTACTTTCTCTCTCTTACTTCGAGAAATCCAATATTTCACCCATCCTTGGCTGCGTTTAAACCTTTTTGCAAGTGCAGATATTTGCCAGCCTTCTTTATATAGCAAAACTACTCTGTTCTCTCTTGAATTTTAACAATTTTGGCACAATTTTCACGACTTGACAACGTACAAGTAGTGGCCACTATCTTGGAAACCAAGAATACTGCTGACCAAGCTTTTCGGCTCGAAAAAGGATAAATCGAAAATTGAATCAACCAGACAATATGTGATGAGTTCAATTTCTTCTATTCTAAATTAACATGAAATTGACCGATTATAATCGAATTTAGAGCAAAATCAAAATGGTCAGACTTTTGTTACACCCTGTAGAGTTATGACACTTTATAAGCTTGTCAGTTTTCTTGGGTGGTTGTTGACACAAACAAACCAAATCTAATGCCAAAGGATCTGATGGTGCCTCATTTTTCGGTTGTTTGCTAGCCTTCTTAAATCGCGGTTGTGTTCTACAGTTTGGGCAGTACCACAGTTTGGGAGTACCGACAATACCCAAACAGGTGTAATGAAACTGGCCACCTAGACAGTTGGGGTTGGAGCAACATACAGTGTTCTCAGTTGTCACAGTTCTGCAAAAGCAGATCGAGTTAGGTTCTGGTTGATGTTTTACATCATGTCGCCTTGTATACCACCTCCCAAGCACTTCAGGTAAAACACAGGTCCTCCAAAAATTGGTCAGTTTTGGGACAACTTCTGTCCAGTGATCTGTGTCTGGAAAAATTCTTTGTTGTACCAGCTCTGCTCTCCCATCATGATCAAAAGCACAGACTACAAAGTCACAGTACCATTTCTCGCTGGTAAATATTTGCTGTTGACAGTGGTAATAGTACTGGTGCTGTCCTTTTCCAGACATGAAGACACAAAGGGCATTTCACTTAGCCACATCCCTTACCACAACAGTCACACAAACTAGAAGTCAGGGTATGCATGTATCCGTGGATACTTTTCGTTTATGATGAGTCCACATTTTACTACTTTAAAATTCACGTTTCTATTTCATTGCATTTTCATGAACATTTATTGCATCTTGTTCATGTTTACAACCGTGCTGGATTGCTTCCTCGTTAAGCTTGTTTAGCTCAGGATAAGAGACTGAGAGGGCAAGGCAGGATTTGTCTGGCATGCTGTCTTACTCTGGGAAGCTCCAATCTTGCCAGCTCTGTGCTTGAAAAAGTTATCCTTTGCCTGGCTTCTGGTCTTTCTCTCCACTTGATCAATCTGGTCCCTGGAAACTTCAATTTTGACCTCCTTGCAAACCTTCAACGGTTCTGGATAGGTAAGGTCCAGGTACTTTTTGTTGAAAAAGTCATTAATTGTAGGGATTGTGCGGCTTTTAAGGACGTAGCTGTGTGCGAATTCAGGAACTAAACTGAGTGCAATGGGTTTACTCCCACTTTTGTTTAGTTCGGCATAAAAGACATCCATTTCGGCTTTAGTAGGCACCAGATTTTTCTTGCCGTACCCGGTTTTGTAGGTGGATTGGGACTTGAAGCTTCAGGAAGATTAGCTATCTTTGCATTCAAGTCAGCTTTCATTTTCTTAGAAGAACTAAAGTCAATATCTCGGATCCTTGCATAATCTACGTGATCCACATAAGTAGGTAGAATCCACGAGCATTTAACTTGGGTACAAAAGAGCTTACCATTTAGCTTCCTCCATGTTTCAAGGTAGAAAAGAACACTTACTAGCTATGTGCGAGCAAGATTCTGCTAGACCGGCTTTGCAGCCTAGACAGTGAGCGGACAGTACTGCTCCTTCTCTCTCTGTGATAATCCAAATCAGGATTAAAGAGTCATTAATGTGCTGTGAATGTCTCACCTTCGCTAAAACAACAAACTTGTTTGCGATGATGTGGCCTTTTACGCTAGCAATGAATCCAGATACCATCTGATTATAAGCTTCAAGGCTTTGGACAGCTTTAAACTGTTGCTGGGTGTAAAAACTCGTCTCCAACACCAGATAGCACAAAAGATTTAACAGGAGGCAAGCAGTCAGGCTCAAAATGCTTTCCCTCTGTCAGTACGGGATCGATCCCAATCACCGACATTTTCTCCAAATAGCACAGCTTAACGAGAGTGTGAAGGGTACAAATAAAATGTCGAGCCACATAGCACTGGTAATACAAACAAGGAATCAGAGAAGTAACTCTGTGTGTAAATTATAGTGCTAAGGTCTACCCATAAATTTCCCTGTACTGAGCGTTAGCCCTAGTAAGGAAATGAGGGACCACACAATGAAAAGAAAAAATATTTGACCTTGGTGGGATTCGAACCCACGACCTCCGGATTAGATGTTCCGTCACTCTACCGCTTGAGCCACGAGGCCATATGGGAGCAGATTGTGGGTAATAAGATGGTAATTCGTGGCAATGAGAATGTGAAGGGTACAAATAAATGTCGAGCCAGTAGCACTGGTGATACAAACAAGGAATCAGAGAATTAACTCTGTGTGTAAATTATAGTGCTAAGGTCGACCCATAAATTTCCCTGTACTAAGCGTTAGCCCTAGTAAGGAAATGAGGGTTACACAGGGTTACACATGCCAGTGAATATAATTACTGATAAACTTGTGGCCCTATTGTAATTGTTAATTTTAAGTCCTATTTTATCTTTTAATATTAATATCTTATTGTAAGGCGCAGTTGAATATTTTTATAGAAACTGTGCAGTACAAATTTGAATTTAAGACTGTAGAAATAAAATGTGACCCTATTTTGGAAAAGGTGGTCAAAGGTGAATTGCCGTAAGGGTGTTTAAACGCGTTTAAACGAAGGGTAATTAACGCATTTAAACACTTTATATACGCGTTTAAACACTATTTTAACGCATTTAAACACTTTTGCAACGCGTTTAAACGCTTGTTCAAAAATGTTCTGCGTTTATTTCGCCAATAACTTATCATCCCAGCTCGTTTCCACATTATTATTCGTAATAAATTTGCTCATAAATTAGAGTCACGGTCTGGTGATGACAACCGAGCTCCCCCACGGGAGCGATGTTTTCCTCGTTTATGCTAGGGTTAGAAATTAAACTACCTGTGAAAGTGCTAAAACAAACTTAATTTGCATGATAAAGGTTGGTCTCGGTAACATTAGTCATAGACATAATTTTTATATTTCAAGCTAACCCTCATTCTCGTTTATAAGACAAGAATCTTCAAAGCAACATCCACCTCAAGGTCTTAAAATAAACGATTCCATAGCAAAACATACCAATGGCGATTTTCCTTTTCATTTTGAATAAATACGAAAGAAAGATGTCTACAGCAAACATTTTCTTTAACGGGTAGATTCCATCCTTCGCCACGTTCACCGCTCAGCTCAAGACACGAGAGATCACATCACATCAGCAATCAGGAATCAAATTTCTGCTTCAGCGACTGTGCATGGTTCTGATAAACACGCAATTTTATTACAGTACAATAATCCAGATTACAACAGCAGTGATTGAAACAAGTGAAGACAAAGTAGGAAATATGTTACAAAACGAAAAAACATTTAGTATAAATGTGGCTTTGTAGACTCGACTGCACGTACCGGACTATCGTCCTGATTTCAGCAGACAAAGACAGCTTCCTAATGCGTGTTTTCACCGACTGTAGATCACCATGTGTTGTTGGATAAAACAGTGCTTTTAAAACTTAAGCTAAAATTGCAAGTGACAAAGAAAAAGAAGTATTTTTGAAGCTGTCGATCCAGTAAAAATAGAATGCTTGCCAAAATTATTGCCGCTCTTACAAGAACTGAATAATTATTTTTGTAACACGAGCGGTGGGAAAATGAAACATTGTGACAGCTAGCCAATTACATTTTAGCAGATAACTCTGTTTGGTCCCGAGGGACTTGAGGTCACATTCCTGAGCACGTATGCACACAAGCTTCAGTCACGTTTATGAAAGAACCAAAGTTCTGCTCACAAAAAACACTAGAAATCATAACAGTACAGGTGAAAACATTTGTTTTAAGGAATGCAATTAGACTTGGAAATTTATTTGCTAAGACATTTTTCAAATGGCACGCCATTTACTTTGATGCCGCTTGCAAAGTCCCTGGTGCTTGATCTATTCAATTCAACAGCCGAAAATATTTGCACTCTTGTAATAATTTTATCTTCTTACTCAAAGGAAATTTCACTTTTGTGAATTAAATCGTTTGAAACATCATTAAAAAGAGATAAATTGACTGTAAGTGCTGTGGAGTGTGACAAGTTTTTCTCCGGCGCGTGGTTTGTGTGGTTGACATGTTTTATGCGCTCAATAATGTGAAAAGTGAGATGGCCCAAGATGAGACTTGTGCTACAAATGCAGTCTGGCATGAGGTAGAGAGTTGGTAAGCTTCAATTTTTAACTTCAATTTATTTATTTCGAGCGCCCCAAGTATCATTTACAAATCTCTTACAGCGATTATTTAGACAGTAGATCCCGGCAAGTTTTGTATTAGTAGATTTGTCACTGGAATCGACTTTACTTCACACTCAAGTGACTCAAGAGAGGTATGTCGTTTACACATTAAATACTGATGAAAATATATAAATACATAGATCTTCCTTTGTCGCCTTTAATAATATTATAACTTGTTTTAGTATTTTTCAGCAGCTATCAAAGAACGCTATTTTATACGCCTATATTTCAAAACCCGCAACTGGTCTGACATAATTTAAATAATTATTGCGTTTAAACGCTCGATTAGATGAAACATCCACCTTACCAAAAACGTGTTTAAACGTTTCTTTAACGCGTTTAAACGTTATTTAAACTCGTTTAAACATTTTCCTAACGCGTTTAAACGGTGTTTAAACACTAATAAACGCGTTTTCGTTTAAAACGCGTTAAAACGCCTTTCACCTTTAACCACCTTTTCCAAAATAGGGTCACAAATATGAAAAAGTATGGTTCATTTTAAACTGCAGAAATGTATGCTCAATTTCCTTTTACATGAAAGTTTATAACAATATTGTTCAGTGTGAAATGTATGAATTTACTGTGTGGATCAGAAAAGCGTGCACACTTGATTCAATGCATGGACTCTCTTTGCCCAATTTTTGGTAAAAATGACTAATAGCTCCCCCAAAAACATGTCGGCCGACAGACGACCAACAGTCGGCCGACAAACAGCCAACAGTCGGCCGACAGTTCACCAACAGTTTACCGACAGATGACTAACTCATACAAATAGCCAGGCTTTATTGAACAAAATTCAATAAACACTGAAATTAAGTCCACTTGTCTTACCTTGTTAAGTTAAAACATAAACAAAACCACGCAGTAAAGGTCGGTTTAGATCACGAGTCCGAATCGCCCAACAGTGCATTGCGAGCCTGGTCAATTTCGCTCGTCATTTATGTGTACTTAATGTGTATCGTGATTCTCACATCATTTTTACCTCAGTTAACCGCAGGTTTTGATGTCACCAAGAAAGAAAGAAGAGATATAATATTCTATTCTAGTTATGAGGGACAATAAAAAGTAACATACTTAAATGCATTGGTCAAAAACTTTTATTTTATTTGGTGGCTCATAAAGGAACCGTTTGTTTGTGCAATGCGATCCTGGTCATTTATGTGTACTTAATGTGTATCGTGATTCTCACATCATTTTTACCTCAGTTTAACCGCAGGTTTTGATGTCACCAAGAAAGAAAGAAGAGATATAATATTCTATTCTAGTTATGAGGGACAATAAAAAGTAACATACTTAAATGCATTGGTCAAAAACTTTTATTTTATTTGGTGGCTCCTAAAGGAGCCGTTTGTTTGTGGAATACCCGCAAGTATTCTTAGTTAACGGGGTAGAGCTCTGCGATGTGCTGCAACATATTCTCGAAGCGGTCTCCCGGATACAGACGCTGCCAGTTGAACTCATCGAGGTAGCCAGGAAGTTTGTTCTTGAAGGTGCCGATCATGCTTTTCAGCTTTCTTTTCACCTGACCCCACAGTCCTTCTATAGTGTTCGTATGGGCTCCAGTATACGGGTCGACAAAGTTTTCAGAGTGGTTTACCATCAGGTGGATATAGCCGAGGGTATTCAGGTTAAAATAAGGTGAAAATTTGTCTGAAATAATCACTGTCCCGGGTTTGACAAATTCTTGAACCAGTCGTGTTACCAGTGTTTCTCTTGTGCGATCAGGAACACGGAAGGTTAGTGCCCGGCCACTGCCTCTTTCCACCATACCGAACACCCATGCGCCTTTCGAAACGCGACCGCGATTGTATTTCCGCTTGTGACCAAACATGGACTCGTCAATCTCTACTGTCTTCCCCCGGCCGCCTAATCTGATGTTATCATTCAGGATCTTCAAAGAGCAGATATCTCGTAGCTTCTGTAACGTTACACAGACTGTTCGAAGTGATAATCCAGTCAGAATGGAAACCCGCTTGTTTGACTCTTCAATGGACCAAAGGTAGATGACGTACAGCCATTGCCCAAGTGGGATATTCGAATCTTCAAAGAACGATCCTGCTCTAATCGATCGCCTCTTTCTGCAGCTTCTCACTGGACATTCCCAGATAAAACCATCGCTAACGTTTTGCCTTTCGCGCAACACCATGTCTGTTCCGCACTGGCATTTTGACGTAGAAGCGAGTAAGCTATGATCGACAAGGAAAGTGAAAATGGAATGTAAACTTTGAACTAAGGTAAGTAGCTCAAAATGCCTCATGATTGAAAGAACGTAATATAGAGATTAAAAAGTAGTTTATTGTCATATTTATAACTTACGTCGGATCAAAGGTACCCAATCAGAAACTAGTCATTGAAATGGGAAATTGGTCATTCATATGTTAATTGAGTTAAGTTAATTGGCTAACCCATTTCTAGGAAAACCAATTATCAAACACTCATTGAATATAACTAACCAATCACAATTAATTGCTTGCTGCAATTTCGATCCGACCGTGTGTATAAAACTGGAATGCTCGCGCAAGTTATCCATTATTCTATTCTATTCTTGTTATCCAACAATCATAGCAACAATGTCTCAGCGAACTTTAAAATGTACCATATGCAGCGGTAATCACTCCAGAATGCATTGTGTTGTTGTCTGCAACAGCTGTGGCGGCGACAAGCGTAAGTGCGGGTGTCGGGCCCAGTCAGCAGCAGCGCAAAAAAAGAAGAATCCACCAAAGCGGGCACGACAACAGAGAGCAGAGATCCGAGAGCGAGAGCGAGCAAGACGAGGCGCCAACATACGAGCAACTGTGTCGGGAATTCAAAAAGCTGCAAAAGCGACATTCAGAGGTTGGAAAAGCGTACCAGTCCCTGCAGAAGCAACACGACGAGCTAGTTGCAAACCAACAGCAGCGCGATGCAGAATTGGATGAGGCCAATAACGACGCAGAGGAGTTGGCAGACATGGTGCGCGTTAAGGACGGCGTCATCAATGACCTCCAAGCATCCCTAACCGCCGCAAAAGACGAAATAGCGAAGCTGCGGGATGAGCTGAGTCGGCGTTCTACACCCGAACAACCCACAGCAGACAGCGATCGGGACGCCAGAACAGCCACCAGGGTCTCGACACACAGTCTGGCTGGGATCCACGAGCGATACAACAGGGTGATCGAGACCCTTCAACAGCACCGCTGCAGCATGGCGAATGCCTTCCGAATCGCAAATTGCCCGAGGAGCACCGTCCGCGACTTCGTAGCCATCGCTGAACTAAAGATGGTAGACAGCAGAGAACATGATTTGGTAGTCAGGGACCAGCAGGGAAGCTCTGTGAAGGAGCTGGAAACTGAATGTCGTCGTCGACTCCGTAAACACTTGCCAGTGATGGTAAACCTGCGAAGAGAGTGCAAGTTGCTGCCCTTGAAATTTGACCCCAGATTCTAC
The DNA here is from genome assembly GCA_022457155.1 of Cladopsammia gracilis. Taxonomy (NCBI): domain Eukaryota; kingdom Metazoa; phylum Cnidaria; class Anthozoa; order Scleractinia; family Dendrophylliidae; genus Cladopsammia; species Cladopsammia gracilis. The sequence continues at coordinate 610,810 of JAJGOT010000273.1, read as the reverse complement.
GAGTAGATCTCGACGAATAAAAAAAAACGGCTCCTTTAGGAGCCACCACATGTGCGAAAGCAATGACCAACTAATGATCAGATCGAAATAAAAAAATAATAAAGTTAGGGACAACAAATAAATATCACATTTACATTTACATACATTAAGTCGGCAAAATCCATGGGATATCACGCCAACTATAAATAAAATCGAATTAAATAAAAATAACTAAAAATCTGATTTTTTCTAAATAGTCGAGTTTTAAAAGCGTCAATAGCTTTACTTAAAACAGAGAGATTGTTCCAATCGATGATTGTTCTTGGGAAAAAAAAAACCTTTGACCGGGATTTAAATAATATTAGGAGATTGGGACTGAAAATAAACATGGCGGACAAAAACAGTTTCCTTACGAACGATGATGGGTTAACCCACAGCTTGATGTCAACTTACCGACAGATAGCCAACAGGTAACCGACAGGTGACCGACAGTCGGCCGACAAACGGCCAACTGTCGGCCAACTGTCGGGCGACACTTTTACCTCAGACCTGCCTATAAACAGTCGGCCGACTGTGGGCCGTTTGTCGGCCGACTGTTGGCCGTTTGTCGGCCGACCCCGGCCGACTGTTGGTCGTCTGTCGGCCGACTGTTGGTCGTCTGTCGGCCGACTGTTGGTCGTCTGTTGGCCGACTGTTGGTCGTCTGTCGGCCGACTGTTGGCCGTTTGTCGGCCGACTGTTGACCAACAGTCGGCCGACATGTTTTTGGGGAGCTATTAGTCATTTTTACCCAATTTTTTCATTTATTGTCTTGGTATTTCATCAAAGCTTTTCTGCAAAAACAGTGTAAATTCGAGTTTCCTAACTATTCTTGCAGATTGATCATGGTAAAGTTAAATAAAAGTGTTTACACTTCTGAATTAAAAAAAAAACAATTTTCCTGTTATCTCCTTTTCTTCACAACATTATTTTTGTCTATTAAAATGAAAAGCTACATGTATAGTGCACATTTGCTGTGTTGAAAAACAACAGTATTATTCTGTCTGTTGACAGTACATTTCTCGCTATACTTATTTCCTACTTTATCAGGTGTCAGCATAAGGTAATAGGTCCATGATAACCGTCACGAATATAGCGCCTGCTACACACTATATTGTAGTATATTTAACGTACTCGTGGTACTCGTAGTTGTAGTACTTGTAGTACCTGTAGTACTCGTAGTACCCGTAGTACCCGTAGTACCTGTAGGTACTTCAGGTACTACAGGTACTACTGTAGTACCTGTAGTACTCGTAGTACCTGTAGTACCTGTGGGTACATCAGGTACTACGGGTAGTACCTGGTACTACAGGCACTACCTTTAACAACTGTAGTGCCTGTTGAACTGGTAGTAATTCGTGTAGTTTGTGTAGAACTTGTAATACCTTTAGTGCCTGTAGACCTAAATTATAGTTGGTATATGAACTATATCTAGTGTAGTTCGTCTTGTTTGTAAAACACCTAAGGGGCTTAAAACGTATTATTTCGTACAAAAGCAAGACTAATGGAATCGTTTAAGGATAGGAATATTTTTAGTCATGATTACTTAGATTTCAGTACGATTAACTTAGTTTCGCACTTGCACACTCAAAATCGTTTAATTGTTTCCTACTGGGTTTTCTTAATGCTTTTGCTAATAAAGAGTGACTGGATTTACTGTCATATTTGCCCATGTAAATGGCCCAATCAAATTTGGTTATGGGGATTGTGATGAAGTGAGGGGTAAATAGTTGGACATTGCCAAACTAAATCCTATTGGAATCCCGGTATAGTTATAGTTTGAGATCAGTTTAGATAGTTTGAGATCAGTTTTTGACATTGATTAGCTATATAGCTTTATTAAAAATTAGTTAGTATTACAAACAGTTCATGCGGACAATTTATCAAGGTTTAATGTCCTGTCAGATGGGTTAAATATAACGGCTAAATATATAGAAATCACCAACGACAACATCAACAAAAGTAAACCTTTTCGAAAATTTACATGATTTAATTAAGCCCCTAAGCTGTTCTGAAAAATATGACTTATTTTAACCCCTTTAGACAACTTATAATCCTCTCACTCAAAACATGAACTTGAATTAGTACGTTGTGAAAATGTTATCGACGGTTAAATTAATTAACAGTCTTTGTTTTTATTTTTCGTCTTCTTTTCTTCTGGTTTGTGTGCTGATTTTTGGTTAAGTTTAGCCATTTGTTCCTTTATTTCTTTGGTTGATCTCTTTGCTAATTTCCTGTTATTGTTAGTACGGTTACTGAACTCGATACAGTGATTGAAGAGCTCTGCGACTTTTTCAGCATTCTTCGAGCCACCTTTTGTCCCGATGGAAAGTACGCAAAGTTCCTAGATCATTATCTCTAAAACAGAAAAGCTGGGACGACTGTTATGTGCACTTTCTCTTTTCAAGAGAAATGTTTCCGGTGTTGTGTTCTGTTGATTAAATGACTTTTTTACAAATTTGTCTTTGTGACTTTTCCGCGATGACGTTTTCTCCGGGTTTCTTCCATTTATCCCCACACTCTACACCTGCTTTTTAGGCATATGCATCGACTTGAATATTTTCGTTTTTCGCCAATTTTGGCCTTCGAGAAGGCACAGTAGTTTTTATTGCTTTGATCCTTATTATTGATGCCACAGCGACACTGCAAGTCTTTTGTTTGCTTGCTGTCGTGCTTTTTGCAGGGTCGGAGTTTCTATCAATGCATCGTAATGACCGGCTCCTTCTTGTGTGAATGCCAGAAAGAGGGGCACATCAGAAACGCTTTGACGTTCAGGTGTAATGATAGTAAAAGGCATATTTTGCACTGAAGTTATTAACGTGATGGGTATTTGAAGGGCGTTAGCAGCGGCCAGCGGCATAGCATCTCCGATGCTTGCTGCAAAGTGACCCGACGTTAAAAATTGCTTTACTTCAGTAGTGAAATTGACACTTGCATCAACCAGGTGATGGTAATTTACCTCATTACATAACCATTCCTGTACGACTAGCTTTCTTAACTGTCTGGCAATTTCCTTGACTCTGTTCACTTTTGATACCTTTCTCTTCGAGATGCTTGATAATATTTTCGTCACACGTTTTCAAAAATTCTATTAATTGTAATGCTAGAGATGTGAAAAAACAGTCACCATCTTTTGCTGTAGGTTGCCTTTGTATGTCCATATTTTTTACACGTTCATCAAGAAGATCGTTAGAGCTGGTCATATTGTTCGAATCATTCAATGGCTGAAAAACCAAAAGGGATCGATGAAACTTTAGATATTCTATTTCCCCAAACCCACTGCTAAGGACATTGTTATAGATTGCATTCGCAATTTCTGCTCTAGATGTTATAGTTTGATATACAATATTGTTCTCATCTTTAACAGTTTTGCTGTGTGTAGTCGATCGAGCCCCTGTTTCATCATCGTTTTTTAAAAAAAAAAATTCTCTTCAATGTTGGTTTCCATTTCTTTGACACATACTGCTTGCTTTTTTAGTTCTTCATTTATGTGATGAAAAGCTCTAGTAAAAAGAGCATATGCCAGTCTAACCTCCAATTTGTTTCTACCAGCAATTTTTTGCAGTTTTCTGTGTAACCTTTCATTATGGTTAGTTCCACAACCGGGAGGTAAATTGGACAAGCAACCTTCTTTGATGTGGATTCTGATATTCTGATATTCATTTGAAATTTTTCTAAATTGCGTAGCAAAATTTTGGGTGATGGAGTGGCTCTTTTGCGTGTTTTTCCGTAGTCACCAATTGCTCTGAATACATTTTGGTATTCTCTTGCTATTTCTTTCCTGCCCGGCCGACGTTTTGGTATGGTTACCAAGAACCAGTTAATGGCATGGAAAAGGTCGAGTTTTACATTTAAATTGTTGTCCTCGAAAAATGTTCTCATTTTCTTTCTTATTTGACAACAGTTGTCAACGTACATGGCTTGTATGTTTTTCTTTTGGGCTTTAAGGTGGCAAGATAGTTCTTGGAAAAGTTTTTATGTCTCCTCTGACTTTGTTGATTTGGTGAATCGCCATTTGATTATTTGACCATTTTCGTTGAGAACACAAAATAGAGCATCTAAAACATTTACCCACTTGCCATCTACTTTTCATGGATATCCTATGTTCATGATAGATTTGAACGTGTGGTCGGCGGACAACCATTCAGCTGTTGTTTGCTTGATAGAATTGATATATTCATTTTCTCTGAAATCAAACTCGTTTAATAAAATCCGTTCCAGAAATTTAGCCGATGGGTAGCCAGAATCTTTCTCCTTGTGGTAAGATGGTATTATTCCTGTTCCTTGATAAATCGATTTTATGATCTGCTCAATCCTATTAAAGGACATACCGCGATCAATCATAGCGCATACAGCCTCCGAAAGGGTGTTGAAGTATCCACTTTTAACGGTTAACTTGAAATCTATTGATTTGTTTTTCCAGATGTTCCATTATAGATATGCGAGTCGATACAAAACAGTGATCGGAATCGACACTACAGCGGTACTGCCTGTACCAAGAGTATGGGATGATTAATATAAAAATTTTTCCTCGGATTTCTTTTCCTGGATGTTCCGTCGTTCCAGATACTTGTTGCTTTTAGCGTTCCAAGTTTACTTTCAAGGGAACAGTATGGGCAGCTGAATCCGTTGAAAATATCAAGGAACTGAACCAAAGGATCCCACAGTATAACTGGTAGCATCACTGGCACTGAACCTGGCCTTCCTCCGAGGTTGTCATTTTCAACGGCAGGATATACTACTGTTGGTTGAATTAACTCTCCAGAATTAACGTCCCGCAAGTATTGCCTCAGTAAGGCACCAAAGATTTCATTTCGTCCGAAACTTCCGCCGTATTTGGTTTAAAAACAACCGTACTCGACACAAGAAAGAATACTATGGAATCCGGAGCCATGACCTTGTTCGCAATCATTGTCGGTTTACTAACGTGGATGAGGAGAGTCAAAAACTGTTTGTCTCATTACATGAAACACGTGCCCAAAAACACAGCGGCAAAAGAGACAGCTGCTTTGCAGGAAGGTGATGATTGACACAGACAGACAGACAGACAAAGTAACAAGTCAGCAAGTAAGAAGAACTTTGTCGCATAAATCGTGGCATCCCGTATCCCTTTCATATTTTCAATCGCAAGTCTCGCGCCGTGTGTATACCTCCATATTTCCGAATCTCGCCCTTAAAAAACTGGCAATCCCGCATCCCGAAAAACCTATTGTGGACCCTCGTAACGTTGGAAGCAATATGCGCTCCGATACGCAACACGGGCTTTGTCCTAAATGCCTATTGACTGCGAAAACCTTGGCCATTCCCCTGAGGTTCTTTGAGCAGGATATCAAAATACCGTACGGTACCGCCAAAAGATAAATTAAATGGGAAAATATTGGATTTTCTACTTGGGTAAAACGCTGTTTTGGCAACAATTGTTAGTGTGTAACATACCCCGGGAACATAAGTACAGCAATTCAAATCGTAAGAGTACCGACTTTACTTTGAAGGCCGTTTGAGTTCCAAGAGCTTTTACAGTGGAACCGCGCCAATATGCCCACGGTAGAGCTCCCAAAATCTGACACAATTCCTCCTATATTTGGACGGCCATCCTTGCTTTCCATATTGAAGAATTGAACTGAGGCTTCAACAGCAAAGCACTAGCCAGTAGTCATAAACAACTGTTCACATTCTTCAAAATGATTGACATCGACAGTCACATTCCTTCTTTGAAGTTTCTCCCTGAAGTACCTTAGGGTACCTTTCTCACGACCAGAGTTTTTATACAGTGTCTTGAAAATTAACTGCAAAATACAAATAATTGAATGTTTTGAATGGGATCATTCCCACCAGAAACATAGCTCTTGTTTATATACCCCAAGTGAGTACATCATTACATTTCATAACTTAAACCAACCTTGTTCTCAGGATCTCTGTTAATGAGGTTTAATTGGCAACTTTAACTTAAATTGCATGTTTTAAAAGCACAGTTAGGTCAAATCAAGCACAGTTTATCATCAAGGTACAGGATTTCAGTGAAAATTTTGCTCGGGGCCCATCAATTATTTTTATTTGGAAGACTCAGCACGTATAATAGCATTAAATACAACATGGTAGTCCATGATAATACTTCATAATATTGGTATGAAACTCATAGTTGATTTTCTCTCTAAAATAATTTCATTCTTTTGACAAGAGACAAGAAGAAGATAGACTCTGGGAACAAGGTGATTGCTAAATGAAAACTAATTACAAATACAGTATACTGTATATAACCTTAAGGAAGCTCCTCTTAGAGTGCCAATCCACAATTCGGAAAGGATAAATATGATCCAGCCTATCTTGAGGGGTGTGGCACCCAGCTCTTAGGTCTTTTGCTCCTGCAAGTCGCACTCTTGTGAGCTGATCTCCAAAACATGGAATTTTGACATTGGCTGAGGGATCTTCAGCTTGTGGCACAGGCGGAATGTGTGATGCAGGCTGGTCAGGTCTGGATGGGGCAGCTACTGGTAGGGCAGGTGGGTTGGCAATGTCATGATCTGTGGGAACACATAGGCCAGCTTTTACATAAATTTCCCTGACCCAGTCCTGCAATTGGTCCAGAACATCAACAACATCAGCGTACTTTTTTTCATCCTTCATAAGAACTGGTAGTGGTACTACCGCAGACTGGTGTTTCATCTCTTCCTGATAATGACAAATTGAATGTTCAGGTACAATTTCCTTTAGGAAATCAAATGCAGGAAACAGTTCACATAAAATTTTACCCAGGAAAAATTTGTAACGCTCTCAAGTGATTTTTGTCTCCTCGCAACTTAATTACACTAGTTAACTCAGTTAAATCAGAAGTGGCAAGAGATTTCTGCTGTCCGTTATCAGGTAGGTGGCCAGAAGTTACCCGGTCGAACACGATGCTGGTTGCAACAGCATGTACACTTTTGTTCTGTTTGTCTGAACGAGTATCATGCACCTTAACGTCCCAATCAATGTTGTCTAAAACCAGGACAAATTTCTTTCCTTGTTTGACAAGCTCCACTGCCTGGTCAAGGAAATGTGATCCAATTTCCTCCTGAATTGTGTATTTCATGCCCTTTTCCAGGCAAAAGCCATACTTGTTCAGCCTCTCTATCAGCTATTAAAATAAAAGTGAAACACAAAGAGGAAGCCAATTCAGTCAGCAATTAAGGAATGCCTCAATATTACAAGTATTTCAGTATGATGTTCTTTTGACATGGCAAGGTTTATGTAATTGAATTAAGCATAAATAAACATAAGTTTTGATATACATAAACAGTCACTCCTAACAAAAATATTTGATTAGCCAGCTTACAAATGTCTTAAGTCAAAGCTGAAAATATAGCATTTGTATTGACCATCATGGTATAGGAATTCTAATACAAAGATTAAATAGATTGAATATATTTTAAAAAGATAAAAATCAAATAATTCATGAGTCATGATCTAGAGTTATTAAAGAATTGGATGATTTCATTTTTAGCTGAAAAACCTTCCATTTACTACACGCAAAATTCATTGAAATGATTTTGTCAGTTTTCAAGAACACAAGTTGTTTGTGGCTTCGGGAAAATGGGTACTATAACGAGTAGTATAAAATTGTAATTGTTATCTTGTACAACTTACCTACGATTTATAAATGTAAACAAAGGGAAGCACAGCTTTTATATATATCGCTTGAAATTGTTTCTGTTGTAAGCTTACGTTTAATCTGTGTACGCGGTCCTGTATGTTGCTTACCTCTTGACTAGCATTTCCCTCGGCAAGCAAAACCGTGTTCACTCTTTGAAACCGGTTTAATTCGTGGCATCTTTTGAACATTATGATGCTGTAGATAAGTGCCATAGGAGCTGTTTTCTTATCTTCGTTGTAATCTAATTGCATCATTGCCGACAAGATGCTGAATGTTGTGGGACACAGCGATTTCATTTCTTCGATAATCTTTACAAAATCCAAAGAGCTTAAGACATTGTAATCTTTTTCTCTAAGAAGCGACTTCGCAGATCTTCGGGCCACTTCATTCAACTCCTTTTCAATTTGTAAAGTAACTTTGGCCGTATCCTGGTTTTCTGAACAGCAGAAATCATTCTGTGACATAAATAAGCTGATGATGCTGTAGATAAGTGCCATAGGAGGTGTTTTCTTATCTTCATTGTAATCTAATTGCATCATTGCCGACAAGATGCTGAATGTTGTGGGACACAGCGATTTCATTTCTTCGATAATCTTTACAAAATCCAAAGAGCTTAAGACATTGTAATCTTTTTCTCTAAGAAGCGACTTCGCAGATCTTCGGGCCACTTCATTCAACTCCTTTTCAATTTGTAAAGTAACTTTGGCCGTATCCTGGTTTTCTGAACAGCAGAAATCATTCTGTGACATAAATAAGCTGAATGAGCGCAGAAAATAAACACACGAAATAGAAGGGCAGTTGATTTCAGGGATTATTTCGATTCCTCCTCGAAATTAAATCTCACTTCAGTTCCTGCTACATCATTTGGAGAAATCGGACTGATTTCCATACGTTCAGGAAGATAATTCTGCAACAATAACACAGGAAATGGCATGTGAGCAAAACAAGGTTCGGTATGAGCGAATATTTTACACCATTCCAGTAAAGAAAAGCATTGAAAAATAAACAAAGGATATACAAGGAAGAAAAAGAATACTGATAGCATAAAGGTCTAGGACTAACCTGTGTTGCAGCTGATGGCGTTAAGGTGAAATTTAGTCCATGGCACATTTACGGCTTTATTTGATTCCTTCCTAGCCTTCAGTGTGTGCGGTGCGGAAGGCGACTCTTCAATACACCTTTTGACTTTAACTTCGAACGATGCCTGACTTTCATGGATTGTGGTCTTAAAAACATTTCAATTATTTAGTCTTCACTTGCATGGCGTGCAAAGTAGATGTGGCAATATATTACTTTGTTGAAGTGCATTGCCGTACAGATTCTCCGCTATCACCAGAAATTTCCGATTTGCTTTACTGTACAGATTTTGCCAACGACTAACATCTCCAACTGATTTACAGAGTCGACAGCAGCTCAAGTTCACAGATTCATTCGCTTTATATACTTTTTTGGGGGTTTCCGGATGACTATAAACACTGGACATGACGTTTACGACCCTTCAGAACATGCGGGAATAGTAAGCTTGTTTTGATCGAGGCATATCTCGCTTCCATGGTACGCTTAGTAGAGGCAAAATGACACTTAACCACCTTTCCCTCCAGTCATTTATTTGAGACAAGTGACCAGCCCCAACCAGGGTCTCTCCAGGGGGTGGGAAGAAGAGAGACCCTGGGTACGAGATTGAAAGTTAACCTTGCTTAACTGGTTGCCTCCACTTTACATTAAATGTGTCCTGATCTAATTTAGCGCCCCACGAGATAATAACGGTAAGTCCTTCACCAGCAGCAATTTTCAACTCCTCTACTTTCCGCTTCACTTTCTCCACTGAAGCAACTACTGAACACAGCACATCCCGATGACTTTTGTTTCTGTTCTCATTACGGTGTGCAAGAACAGCGTCGTTTTTTTCCCTTGGTGATCTGAAGTTGTGTAAGTTTTGTTTCAAGATCCTTGCTCGCGGTCTCCATGCGTGACAATAATAAACACAGTAGTTTGAAGATCAACACAATGTCCGTCGGAGGTGTATGGTGGCCTAGGACTGCCATAAGGAAAAATGCTTGTTTTGAAAAATAATCATGTATTTAAAAACAAAAGTAAATAAAATCATAACAAAAAATAAGATATTATTCAAATTTCAAAATAAAATAAAATAAATTTTTATAAAAAGTAAAACGAAATCAAAATAATATAACTCTTACAAGCAAAATAAAATTTATTTTATTTAATTTAAAATCAAAATAAAATCATTTTAAAGTAAAATGAAAACAAATTACAATACTCTTACAAGCAAAATAAAATCTATTTTATTTAATTTGAAATCAAAATGAAATCATTTTAAAGTAAAGTGAAAACAAATTAAAATACTCTTACAAGAAAAATAAAATCTATTTTAATTTAAAATCAAAATGAAATCATTTTAAAGTAAAATGAAAACAAAAATGCTTGTGGCCTATCGTTGCCATAGCCCAGAATGCATTGCGGGGTAGCCATGATGCCTTGCGCACTAGTAGCAAGATGGCGAGTGCTCGCATAAGAAACGACGAGTGGAAGATTGACAATAACTTGAAGGATGCCTTGGATCGCTATGTCAAACAAAATCTTCGGCGACCAGAAATTCTAGACTTTGTTTCCAAGGATTTTGATGAGTATGCGTGGAGTTTGAGGTCACTTGATAGAAGGCTTGAGTATTTTGGCATCCGCTACACAGACCGCAACGTAAACATCGATCAGATCGAAAGTGCAGTGAAAGAAGAAATGCAAGGCCCGGGAAAACTACTCGGATATCGAGCTTTGCATAAAAAGCTTAGACAGATTCACGAGTTAAATGTTCCACGGGACTTAGTTTATGCTGTTATGTACAATGTCGACCCAGACGCTCTGGAGCAAAGGGCACCCCAGTTCAAGAAGAAGAAACCGAAAGGCAATTTCACTTCACGTGGCCCGAACTGGGTTCACTCCCTTGACGGCCACGATAAGATGATGGGATACCAAAACAGCACTTTTCCTATTGCAATTTATGGTTGTATCGATACATGCAGCAGGAAAATGCTTTGGGCAAAGGTTTGGATTACTAATAGCGATCCAAATGTTATTGGTAGATTTTACCTTGAACATTTATTTAAAACAAGGATTATTGCAAGCAAGCTGAGACTGGATAAAGGATCAGAAACAGGGGTGATGGCTACCATGCATGCTTTTCTGCGACAGCACCATGGTGACATGGATCCCATGGATACAGTAATCTATGGACCATCAACTTCAAATCAGGTGAGATTTCAGACTTTATGCACATATCAATTTTAAGCCAGGGGGAGGGGGGTGGGTGGGTGGGAGTGGAGGGTGCAAGGGGTAGGGTTTTGATCTTCCATATTTGCCCATGGGCAGGGCATTTGATTTTCATTTTACTCCAAGGGGAAGGGCATTAAAGGTACTTAAGGAGACTTTATGGGATGAAATGCAGCCCAGGATGGGGGGTTTTAAGTACTTTTGACATGAAATCTGTACCTAAGGGCTGGGCAAGTATTGTATTGTACAGTATCCTTCACTTGTAATTGCAGATTGAAAGATGGTGGAGAGAACTTCATGAAAGACTGGAAACTTTTTTCAAGTTTCCTCTTAACCTGCTTAAGGACCAGGGTCTTTATGATCCTGAAGATGAAACCCACAGGTAAAGTAGAAGCTGCATACAGAGCCTCGCAAGCTCTTATTACCACATAATTCTGAAAAACGATGGTGAACATAATGACAACAACGATAGCAATGATAGTAATGATGATGGTGATACTTGACGACATTTACATATCAGATGAACAATTTTATTTTCTTGAAAATAATTACCCTATTACATTTATTACATGGAATTTTCCTGACACATTAACTTACAAATTTCATGATTTCTAAAAAATGAAGAATTAAAGTGACACAATATATGTGTTTCAAACACAACATGACAAGTAAGTGATCCACATGTTTCTAAGGAAGGAAAAATGACTTTATATCACTGAAAAGTTTTAATATTTCTTAGATAACTCAGTCCTATCTACTACTTTCTAAATATATAATATTATCCATGTTTTTTTTATTAACATCAACATTATTAGAGAAAGCTACCTTTCAAGGATGTGTTCTGTAACATTTTTAAACAAATAAATCGTCTAGTCAATATTTAAAAAACAATCGTAAATATGCACACCTCAAAAATGCAAAATTACAGTTGTACACATCCAAGCTGTGGCCACCCAGCATAGGCTTTGTGAGTGGTGATCAGATGCCAGTGAAACTTTCTGAAGGCAGCACACAAGTCTACCCAACTGGAAGCCATAGAACATGGCCACAGCTCAATGTGCATAACTGTAAATTATAGGTCACATAAACACAACTAGGTATGTGTAGGCCCATTGTACCAGATGGCCTTTAGAGAAAATGAAGATGTAAATGTATCTTAGATAATTGTTTCTAAGAATGACACCTGCTAAGAAAGAGCTGTTAGTGTTTTCTGCATGTCTTAGTGTACAGTACGTCTTCATGTTTAATGACATTTTTACAGTTAAATATTGTTATAATTTTCAGACTTGCTTTGGCCTACATTATGATACCAGTAGTACAAAGGGAAGTTAACACCTTCATCGATGTCGTGTGGAACCCTCATAGGATTCGGGAGCAAAGAAACACTTTTCTGCCTGATGGAGTCCCAAATCACATCTACAGTTTCCCAGACAAATATGGACTCGAGGAGTGTGGTTAGTACCACTTATTTCCTCACTTCCATTTATACAGGGGAACCTCGCTATCTTGAACTTCCAAGGGAAACTAGAATTTGTTCAATTAAGCGGAGTTTTGAGATAATGGGAACAAATTTTGGTTACAAGGGAAATGCTTTTAGTTCAAGATAGCAGGGAGTTTGAGATAACCGAGTTCAAGATAGGGAGGTTCTACTGAACTACATAATATGATTTCATGCATGATTTTTTTGGTTTCCATGTTGAAATAACTTGTATCAGCTACAGTGCTTCACTCAAAATGATAGGTCAACATGTCCGGCCTTTATTTAAAATAGTGAAAAGCAAGAGAATGTGAAAGAGCAGCTTTAAGTCAGCTAAAAATTGTATCATGCATGGGCATCTTGGTTTCATATTTTTTATGATTGTGAAGTTTGCACATTAATTTGTAATGTTCTTGAGAGTATTCTTTCTTAACAGATCCCTGAATTTTAAGTTATGAAGAATTTCATTGAAACTCACCAAATAATTTCTCTATTTTAAAGGATGGGAAGTCACAGAGAAGCAGCTGGAGGAAGTGGCAGAGCTGTCGGATGTGTTGGCTGAAAATGATGACTATCTGACTGTAGAATTTAGAGCCAGGTGTGAGCAAGTTATAGGAGATCCATTGGAACTCGATGTCAAAGACTTTGCTCTTGCATTTCGCTACCTCAAAGACAGTTTATAGATAATGATGCATACCATATTTGATCAAATAATCACCCAGGACGTCAAACTTCAGGTTCAAAGGAGGGTCTTAGGGCCTGTTTACAAGGAGCTAGGGTTACCCTAGCAAGTGGGCTTCCCTATCACTCATACCTTTCTTGTAGATTTTATCATCATGTTTACAAGCAAACCCGGGTTACCCTAGTGCTAGGGTCAAACACCAGTGGTGGGGGAGGATTAACCCTACCACTCATGTCAACTTAAAATTTGTATCTCAAACTTGCCAGAAATGCTGCTTCAAAAAGAAAAATGCTCAAATAATTGACTTACAAGTAGATAAACAATTGTATGGCTTTATAAAGCCTGTTGATCAATCAAAGATTTGAACTGACAATTTATATTTTCATGCAGCCAATGTAAACAACAGGCGGGCCAAAGTTGTCCTGGTTGCTAGGGTAACCTTAGCAAAAGTTTTCACTTGCAAATTGGAGACAACTTTGACTCGCTTGCTAGCTCCTTGTAAACACGCCCTTAGTTACTGAATGGGAGTGCTTATTCAAGGAAAGGTGTTTATTATCACTTATTAGCAAATACGAAAGGAATTAATAGTAGTTATTTTTTCTATCCTCTCAAAAGAGATGAGAAGAGATGAAAAGCTTTGCAATCACTTTGGAAAAAGGCAAAAGTGTAGTTTTTGGCTAAAAATACAATAATACACTAGTTCAGTTCCTCTTGAGAGGAATGTGTTCCACATCTACATCATCATCTTCATTTGTATCAGTCATTTGTCTCGTTCTCTCTAAAATTACAGCAAGTGTTAATTACAATTAAGTGTTAATGAGGAGAGCATTCAAAGAAGAGATGTTGTATATGCAGGCAGTGCCACATGGATATACCAATTGCAGACTATGCTCCCTGCCAGCAGAAACCTTTGATACAAGGAAAAAGAGGCCTCTGCCATCAGGGAACAGACTATAAATTGCAAGAGAAGAAGCCAATTGCGGCTATGATACATTATCGATTCGTTTGTTTTGTGATGTGAAAAAATATTGTCTTGGTTAGCCTGTGGGTACAATTCCATTGTTCGCTCTATTCTGTGTCTTCTACACGAAGTCACTGCCCTGTGCTCATTCAAGGGGGGGGGGGGGGTACTTTATTGAGGTATGGGTGGGTGCTTATTTAATCAAATACAGTAGGTATAAATTTAAACACTACTCTGTTGTATGTCGGTGATTTCACTAATAGTCACAGTGAACAATCTGCTGAAAGAAAACAGCAGAATTCTGAGCAGAATTAATGAAAATTAGAGATAGAGAATATTATACAGATACTGTACATAAAATGAAGTAGTTGAGTTTAAAGACCATATGAGGTAACCGTTGTGCTCTTCCAAAATTAACAATTGTGCATTGCCTGTTAGACTGTATCTCTTTAGGTGTTATTGCCTTCTTGAAACTAAAAAATGTCTGACAACAAGTACAATTTATGAAAATGTGCTAGAATTGCAGTAGTTAGTTTTACGAGTATTGTATGCAGGCAGAAGTCCAAGGCAAAGGGAATCAACACCATGGTGATGTGGTGTGATATGACTGATGTCACCAAAAAGAAAAAACAACATTTGAATGGGAACACTGCCAGACAGTCAAATTTGGCCAAAGTTTTACCCAGGGGTACTCAATTTATAGTGATGAAGAGGGGAGAGGATTTGGGTTTTAAAATCTGTGCCGATTTTTCAGGTATTTTTAAGGTTGCTTTTTGTGCAAAATAATTTGCAGGTGCCTGATATTTATAGTGAAGGAGATATGAAATTCGGCATGGTCCATATAAGTTGTAATAGATGCACTTCATTTTAATAGATCTTTGATTCAATCACTTTCTTTCACATGGCTAATAACCAATTTATATCTCGTAAAATCTCTACAGTATTGGTAAATAAGAAACATGATCATGAGAATGTACGTAGTTTCACAGACACAAATTCTTAAAAATGCCAACTACTTCAAGGGTCTTTATTTGTGCCATGAGATATTCCATTGAGTATTTGCATTATATCTGTGAAACAATTAGCCACCTTTTTAATGTTATTTAGTGCAATTTTGAAAGAAATAAATTGCACAAATTTAAAAAAAAGCAAAGGAATACAATGAGTTCCCACTTGAGTGGTTTGCACTTTTTGCACAAAATAGTACAGTTTTGTGATACATTTTTTGTTTTGTTTCACAAATATAGTGCATGCAGTCTTGCAATTTTATTTTGCCTTTTTTACTTTCATTGGCTCCAATCAAATAATGACTTTGTTTTGGACAGTAGTCTACTCTGGAGCAGATGTCCTACAGTATTGTTACAAACAACTTCATCCAATAATCAACAAATCACAAAAGTATAACTGTAACTGCAACGCTTTAAAATAATCAGACTGTAAATGCTCAAATAACCCCCCCCCCCCCCCCACCCCAAATAATCCCCACTTACAAATAAGCTCCCTTTCTATGCTTTTCACCTGTACTACCACCAAGCACATAAGAATTACAAAGAAAAGAGTTTGGAACCTAAAATAACCCCACAAAGGTATGAAATAACTTGATTACAAAATTGGTGTCTGTTTGATACCAAGCCAAATTTTACATTTCTTTTTTTCTCTATTTCTGGTGTAAGCACCCTTTTAAATAGTCCCTACATGTAGTTTACAAGGTCAAGTTTGGAATAAGCCCTATAAACCCTTTGGGGGCTTATTTGAGCATTTATGGTATGGCTATACAAAGGTTGGGTGCATGACCCCCTATTGGAGAAACCACTAGCCTACCATTACTACACTGTCAACTCAGGTAATCCTAATAGGTGGCAGTAATTGTTGCACTTGTGGATTTCGATGAAAGCACGTATGGCATCCTGTGATAAATTACCTGTACAGAATAGCATCTTCTCGTTTGATATCAGCTCCTTGGATGCAATTTCTGGATCAAAAAGGCAACTCCCGCAGCCTTGGATGTCTAGTAGCATCACTTCTCTGTCAGATCTCTCATACGAAAAGTGTGCAAGGCACTCCGCCTTCTGGGTCAAGGGACTTTTCTCTTTCTCACATATATGGCCATTGTTATTGATGTACTTCCGGAAGGTGCCCTCTATAAATTCTTCGATAGTTACGTACTCTTCTCCGGCGATCCTCCCCATGAATATTTTCTTATAGCTGAGAGTTTCCCCAAAAAGGATCTCGTTGTCGCTTGAGATGAGCTCCTCTTTCAGTTTAGCTGTGAAATTGTGCGCAAGGTAGTGCATTTGCACTGCTTTCTTTGTATGTTCCTCCAGAGATTGCTTCATCTCAAGGATCTCTCGTTTCGCCTTGTCTAGATACCTTTTTACCACCCAGGTGGAGCCTTTAAAATCTCTATCACTGGAAGTCGCTTTGTACGCTTGCCGAAATCCACCACATCCGAAAGGCTCAGCTTTTATTATGAACTCTACACTTGTTGGCTTTGATGACCACGTCATGTCCGCCATGCTGAAGTTGAAAATTTCGACAGAGGTAGTGGTATTAGTGATTTCATTTCCAAGTCTAAGCATTTCCACCACCGAAAGACTTCTTGGAACAAACTTGCTAGGGCTTGCTGCTTCGTTTCGTGTTTGGGGCAGTGATACTGCAACCGCAGATCGGGATGGACTCTTCTCGGTTTTGTTGGTCTCCTCAGCCGTTTTTAAGAGTTTTCGACGTGGACTGTCGTCGTCTTTCTCATCATTGGCCTTAATGAAACGCACGTGGATAACTTTGACCGACGGGACTTGCTTCATTGAGAAACAGGAAGGGCCTTGCTCCCCCGCAAGAACATCACACGACATACTATCGGGCATAACATAATGTTTCATACATGCCTTCTTTATGTTGTCGATAGACAGTTCATCGTACTCGTGGTACGGGACAAACTCACGTGCTCCTACTCTTGAATACTTTTGCGCTCTCCCAGATACCTCTGCGCTAAGACGTTGAACAACGATTGCATCTAGATCTTTGCCCGACTGGCCAGTGTCCTTGGTGATTTTAGTTTTCCGTTTGGCCTTCATTTTGTCTTTAAATTTTCGCCAGTCGTCAGCCATTTTGACTCACAACATTGGGCAAGGCACCATGGGTAAAACACATGGCTACCCCGCAATGCATTCTGGGCTATGGCAACGATAGGCCACAAGCATTTTTGTTTTCATTTTACTTTAAAATGATTTCATTTTGATTTTAAATTAAAATAGATTTTATTTTTCTTGTAAGAGTATTTTAATTTGTTTTCACTTTACTTTAAAATGATTTCATTTTGATTTCAAATTAAATAAAATAGATTTTATTTTGCTTGTAAGAGTATTGTAATTTGTTTTCATTTTACTTTAAAATGATTTTATTTTGATTTTAAATTAAATAAAATAAATTTTATTTTGCTTGTAAGAGTTATATTATTTTGATTTCGTTTTACTTTTTATAAAAATTTATTTTATTTTATTTTGAAATTTGAATAATATCTTATTTTTTGTTATGATTTTATTTACTTTTGTTTTTAAATACATGATTATTTTTCAAAACAAGCATTTTTCCTTATGGCAGTCCTAGGCCACCATAGAGGTGCCACTTTTGTCAGGAATACCTCCAGAAGCAATTATAAAAGTTTAGTTTCCCCAACAAAGGTCACAAGATAATCTGAACAGATTTATTCACCGCACTTTACACAGTTCACAATTATCACGCTGGGAAAGGAGTTTTACACTCGATTGCGCTCACATCTTTATAATCACATCTGTCAATCAAATTCCTAACCACATTCAGGCCCAGTCTCTGACATGTCTTTGGCTTTTCCTTTTCTTTCCTTCTAATAAAGAATGAAAATAATAGCATTTATTAGTGATGGCCCAAACCTATTAACTCATGCACGGAGCAGCATGAGTTAAGGATTGGGCTGTTTTTCTTGTTTGTTTTTATCTTTTGTCACAGTGCATGCAAATTTATGCACACATTGCCTTCATTGTTTTACAGCCTTTGTTTATAAAACAATCATTGGCAACAATGTGGTTTCCAGGAATGATGACTTTTTTTCCATGTCGACATCTTATCTTGTTCAAAATATGTCAGTAAACTGTCTCGTACATGCACACGAGTATAGGCTACTTGGTGCCTCTTGTTTTTAACTACAATTGATTATTTCATTTCATCTCATTAATAAACATGTTTTACTAGTTGACTTGATGTTCACTTGAATGTGACCTATACTATAGGCAGTTAATTATTACTTTGAGATATAGAAATGTTAGGACATGGTGACCACTGCTTGCAAAACGAATTTTATCTGCTTACCTTTTGATTGTTTGAGCATGGTGATTTTCCATTCACTATTAAAGTTTATGCTCCTCACCACTGAGCATTTTTTGTTTAGCTACAAATTAAAAAAGTAAAGTATTTTTAATAGGGTCTTCTCACTTTCTTCATGTCATTGTCGAGGTCAGGAAAGTACTTTAAGGTTTACCTGGAGTATGCCATCATGACTTCAAAAAATCGGCAATAGAAAAAAAAAATCAAAAATGACGTGAATAAAAGTAAAAATAAAAAATAATGTCAATAAAAATGAGTTTGACAATAAAATATTATGCGGGCAAATATTATATATCATAAGTTCATGAAACATACCTGTAGCCTAAATTTTAAACAAAGTGCTGTCATACCATCAAATCATACCTTTATTGTCT
Source organism: Cladopsammia gracilis (assembly GCA_022457155.1). NCBI lineage: Eukaryota > Metazoa > Cnidaria > Anthozoa > Scleractinia > Dendrophylliidae > Cladopsammia > Cladopsammia gracilis. Next base: position 592,025 of record JAJGOT010000273.1, on the reverse strand, counting down.
TGAGATGGTCGTCCCTGGTCGTCCCTGGAGGTCGCTGTCAGAGTGCTGGTGTCTTTGCAATTACATGTTCAACTTCAGTCACTCAGGAATCTGTGAATAAAAATGAGTTTGACAATAATATATATTATGCAGGCCAATATTATATGTCATAAGTTCATCAAACATAGTCTAAATTTTAAACAGTGCTATCATGCCATCACATCATACCTTTGTTCTCTTGAGATGGCCATCCCTGGTTGTTGCTGGTTGGGTTCATATTAGCATAGTGAGTAGACTTCAAGTATACTTGAATCTGACTTCAGATGTGAACGGGTGGAATTTCAACTTAAGTAGCCTACTTTGTAGCTGTGGCAACGCATCTTTTTTAAAAGGGCCAAAGTGCACTTTCAAGTCAATTTCAACCATCCTTACCAGCAAACTTACGCACCATCAAAACAATTTCAGGAAATTGAATGTCAATCAAATGCATTTTACGATGGGATATCAGAACACGCAAGACTTGTATGACTCGCACATCATTTTGATCTGCTTGCTTGCTTGACGCCTTGCTTTCACGAACGACAAAGAAAATGGACAACCCCAACTTCAGTCACTTTCGAGCCAACTTTCGCGTGTTGGACCGCAATGACGACTACTTAGACCACAGAGTCATGTAAGTGTTTATTTGCACCCCGGTTCATTCCAGTTCATTCATACAGAAAATTCACATACTCAGAACCATGATTTTTTATTCTTTAGTGATAACTTGAATAGACAGTTTGCAAGAGTAGCAAATCCAGGGCAGCATACGAATGGCGGTCAATATTGGCCATTTTCTTCAACGAGCGCCTCGTTTTATCGTCCATCTGAGCTGCAATTAAGCCAGCCAGAACTTCTGTAGCTGTTACCTGTTGCCAGTCGCCAGAGTGCAAGACCAACTCTTTCCTCCACGCTAACCGGAACTCTGAACCTCGTGTGCTGCTTCTGTATGTTCACCCTCACAAGGTCACATAAAGTACTGGAAGGTTTAAAATTTCGCGTCACTCTAAAATGTTCTTTCCAAAGAAAATTTAGCACTGGATTTGCCAACAAACTATGGAACCAGTTTTATCGACGTGACCAAACCCAAGCTCTTCGTTGCGTGTTTTGACTCATTTGACTGAAAAGCGTGAACATAAACCGGCGACGATTTCTTTGTCTTACTCTAAATTTTTCTTCTTCCACAACGAGAAAGTGATTAGCTTGGTGAAGTAGCAAAGCCCGCTGTCGTTGCAGCAGGAAAAATAAAAGCCAAATAAGAAAAGCAATTTTGAGCTTTCGAGGTTGCATCATGTAAATAAATGTTAACATCTTTGCCGCACTCATGCACATGCTTGAATATACTTGGCGCGTAATTTGATTGACGGCTCTGTCACTTGAAGTATACTTAGAATTTTAAATATGAACGCTTATCAATGTAAGTAAACATACATGATCTAAAGTATACTTGAGGTCTTTGCTTACTTAAGGTCTACTTACTACGCTAGTATGAACCCACCTGCTGTCGGCACTGGTATCTTTGTGTTCAATTTCAGTCACTGAGGAATCTGTTAATAATCAAAGGCTCCTGTGAGCCAACCCGTGAATAAGGGACTGTGTAATAATTAAGGGGGGGTCATACAAAATTTCTGACTGATCAGGGGGGGGCAATAACTAAATTCACTCCTTTAGAAGGGGGGGACTACCTAATATTTTCCTACTTGAAGCCCGTTTTCCAACCCCCCTCCCCCATCCCCTCCTGATAATTATTGCACAGTCCCTAATTAATGTTCTATACATCGCTGGGTGATATTTGAGCGACCCTTCCTTATGAAAAGGTGTCAAAACTGACAAGTTTTTGGGACTTTGGTGAATATGGTTGCATAAGATATGCCCGATAGGAACTTGACTGTAGTTGTATTCTTAATTGTCACAAATTCTTTCTATATTTTTAATACAATATTCTAAGAATTGTGTTACATGCACGAGAAATGTTTCTAATTCTATCTATATTGAAGAAAAATAATTAATTAATGATTAGCTGTAATATCTGATAATTTAAATGCTCAGGCGGGCTGTCACTAGGATTTCAAGTTGCTGGGTATATGCAATTAGTAGGCGGGGAATTCAACAGCTAGGAAGTTCTTTTGGTTTTATTTTTCTTTTTTTTTCCTACGAAAGTAGCCGGGGGAAATCCCCGACCCCCGGCCCTTAATGACAGCCCTGAATGCTTCTTTTAAAATTGTGCCATAACAAAAGTTCTCTCAAAAAAGTTGCTTTGTTGTTGCATTGATCTTCAATCAGAAACTTTTGCCATTGGATGATTTAAAAAATAAGTATCAGGGCTGTGCTTTAGCAGTGCCCAGGGGCCTCAGGCTCCTTAGTTTTATCTTCGGGCGACTAGAAAAACTTACTTTTGCATAAAGCTTAAGTGCCTGGCTCCCCAGATTTCATAGTTGGGAGCCTTTGGGCTCCCTGTGATTCTTCTAAGAGCACAGCCTTGAGTATCTTTAATTTGCATAAAATAGAAAGTTTTCTAGTTTTCTTGTTTCTCTTCAGCAATGATTTACTACGGTACATGTATGTCTTGTGTGTATCCACATGCAGGTATTTTCTTTGAGTCCCTCATTGTTAATTTGAATCATACTGTATTTACTACAGTGTGTCTTGTGTGTATCCACATGCAGGTATTTTCTTTCAGTTCCAGTGTTAATTTGAATCCTTCTGTATTTACTACAGTGTGTCTGTGCACAGAGGCACTCGTTGCTGTGATTACAGAGTTCATGAATGCTTCACTAGTACAGTGTACATGTAGGTCTGATATACATGTAGTTGATGGTGCTCCAATAGATATCAGTTACTATTTTGGTAGTGGTGGTAGATTTTTGCATTCTTCATGGTGCATGTATGTTTGGAATTTTGCACTGGTCTGTAATATATCTCAGATTAATTCCACGAACTTTTAGTGATGACTTGTGTCCCGTCAATTACCACTTGAGCCTTTCAACATAATTTGCATCATTGAGGGTGTTGTTAACAAGTGCTGTCTGCTACTTGTATAATTATTGTGGTTGGTACTGTGGTGTTCATCCTTCCATGCTTTGTAGACCATAGTATAAAATGTTTTACCTGCAATACACATTAAAAGTATCAGGTTAGAGTTTAAATAACAAAGTGCAATATTTTATGCATTCAAAATGCTTAGCACTGTATTGTTGCCTCCCCGACCCTACCCTCCCCCTAAAAAGTCAGAAACTTACCTTAACTTTGCATACAGGTTGGATAACTTCCCTCTTTTGGAGGGTTTAAGGAAGGGAATGTCAGTTAAACATTCCATCCTCAGCCCAAGGAAATATGAAAGCTACAGTAAGTATCCTTGTATTATGCAAATTCCAGCCAAGTTAACTTTAAGTTTCAATGCAGTCCAAGAAGTTGGGAACATCTAAAGCACAAATAATTCAAAACATTATTGCCTGTGCAAAACATACTTTCCGATTTTCTCTGAGATTTAAAAAGTTGCCCATTATGCTTTAAGATTGTTTCCTTATTCAGTTATAGTTTGCTATATCACATGATGCATCACTGTAGGCAGTATAGGCAAAGTTAAAATCAATGCATTCATACAGCTTTCAGGGAAACAAAGATAGGCTTATGATCACTGTAGTATGACTCCAGGGTACCTGCAGATTGTACAAGTTGTGGTACATTGGTATAAATATGATCTATTTGTGTACGGTAGTCAGTAGTATACTGGTTAATCAACTGTGTGTATCCTCTGTCTGTTACTAGTGATTTTTTGATAGCCTTTTGTTCTGTAGTCTCCTGGATTAGATTAATATTGAAATCCCCAAGCAGTACAGTGGGCATTGTAGGCTCTGTCAAAACTGAGTTATGAAGATGAGTAAGGGCTCCAATTAACTGTGAAATTGTAACAGTTTTTGAGCGGTAGATACCAACAACGTGAATATTTGGAATTGGGTGGCTTAGAACCATGACAGTAATTTCTACATCATTAAAGTTGAACCTGTATGGAATTTCAGTACAGTTCAAATCATTCTTAATGTACACAGCAGTTCCATAACACGTTCTTATGTTTGACTGATTGAAGTCATTTCTGTAAAGAGTAAATCCACTCAGCTGATACATATCTTCTCTATCTGACAAGCAAAGCTTTGTTTCAACAAAAATGTTGACATCAGCTTTTTGAATGTTGTAATCACTTCGCACATCATCTATGTGTAGGTGGAGAGATCGAACATTCTGAAACAATGTTGTCTTTGTTTGGGGTGAATCCATAGTATGTAATACTGCTAAAGGGATGAGGCTTGCTTCTGTTCTCAGTCTACTCATTTCATTTTTCACTTTCTCACTAACTGTTATTTTGTTTTCATTCAAATTGAGAATATGCAGTGCAGAACTGTTTCTTACTCGGCTTAAGCCAACATAATGCATGTGCTCTCTTTTGGATTCTGGAAAATCAACAACTACTTCATCTAATGTGTCACCTTGACAACGGTGAATAGTTTTGGCAGCACCAGGTCTAAGTGGAAATTGTCTCCGAAGTATTTGCACTTGACTTTTTTTACTGTTTGTGAATTGTTTTGTTACTTCTAAAATTGGTGTCCAGCTCTTATTTATGTTTGTCCTGTACAAATGTGCATATTCTCTGCGCTGGTTTCTGCCTATGTCAGTTTGTGGAAATGACACCCAAATAATACTTGGTCTGGTGGAATTTTCAACTCTGTAGTCTATTTTCTCTATAACACATTCTGTACCATTAGTGAGTCCATCAGACACATCAATATTAGTTGTCACATCATATTTTCCATTAGTTGCGACTGACAATACTAAATATAAACCCATCGTCTTTGTTGGATCATCTGGTATGTTACTTTTGATTTGTTTCTTCAGATCATCAGAAATATCCCCAACTATAATGTCAACAGCCTTGATCTGAGTTTATGAGTTTTAGAGAGGTTATAAAGGGCATTGTTATGAGCATTTACTGATTCATTTGTAGGACATATATGTGAAATGCTTATAGGATAATTGTCTTCTTCAGGCCTTACATTCATTAGTCTTTCATTCAAAATGGCAATATCATCTTTAGAATGCTTTCCCTCTCTCAAGCGATTGAGTAGTTCAGCAAATTGCTTGTCATCTTTTTGTCTCATTATTTCTGTCAGTTCAAAGATGGTGAAGTACTCATTCCAAATGTTGGTTGCTAAAGCACTATAGTCCCTTTGAGAATTTTCAAAGATCCACTTATCAAAAACTGGCTTTAACTGGAAAAGATCTCCAACAGTTATCAAACTTATTCCACCAAATAGCTCCTTAGTTCCCATTATTTGTTGTAATCTTAAATTCAGAAAGTTGAACATGCCACTTCCAACCAAGGAGATCTCATCAATAAATATTACTTTTAGTTTCTTCAGTTGCGTCCTAATGGTATTTAGTCTGTCAGGTTGTAGTGCACAGTACTGAAAACCTCTATTGACTGGTAACTTGAATGCCGTGTGTAATGTATTGGCTCTTATGTGAAAAGCGGCTTTGCCAGTCGGGGCTGTTTTCAGAACTTTCACATCATCTGGATTTTCACCTGCGATAGTATTCAGATATCTGATGAGTGCTTCATATAATGCATTAATGACAGTACTTTTGCCAACTCCAGCACCTCCACTTAAGAACAATCTGAGAGGCTCATCTTTAGTTTTTATTGAATGTAAGACATGATAAAAAAACTGTCGTTGTTTTTCATTCAAAGAGCGGACAAGTGTATGATAATCGTCATCAGAGATGCGCTTTACAATAAGTTCGTCTTGATCATTACTTCTAGGGAAAATACCAATATCATCAAGCAAATCATACTGACTATGCTGCTTGTTTTTGCCAGGGTCAAAGCAACCAAATAATTCACTAGGTTTGTCTTTAACAGCACAGTCCTGCTTATTGATATGTTCTGCATTTGGAGCAACATACATTCAGCATTACTCATATCTTCCATTGCCTTATCTAGTATTTCTGAATGGTATTCATACTGGCGCCGGTTGCAGAGAATGTCATCCTTAACTTGTTCAAATCGCTCTTGGTAAGTTTGACAGTCTTTAATCAAATCAGTGGTTTCCTTTCGCCATGGTACATAAAGCATAAGTTGTTCTCTACAATGGTTTTCTGGGTCCTTATCTTTATGGTACATGATAGATCGGATGATTTTAGGCTTCTTTCGTTTTACTAGTTTCATATTTCCTTTAAGTTTGAATTCAGTTGATTCACACTCAGCCTCAGTCACATTAATACTATTAGGGTCATCATCAGTATTGTCATCAAAATTAGTTTCTGGCATGAAGTCATGAAGACCTCTCAATGATGGCTGATTGCTGCTACCATCAGCACCTTCATCTTTAACACAGTTGAACCATGCAACAAAGTCAGCCAAGCACAACTTTTCTAATTGTTTTGGTCTCCTTTGATAGCGTTTAATGATGTTGTCTGATTCTATGTCAGGTGAATTGTCAGGCAGCTCCATGAGCTTATCTAATTTCTTTAATAAAAATGTCCTTTCATCCGGAGGGGATGTACTGATAAACTGAAAAGTACGGGAAGATCTTCGCATTGGCATTTGTAATACAAGATACACAGCTTCTTGAGCACTGATTTCAACTGCATTTAAAAATTTGTTTCCAATGTGCCTAACTCTATTTGTGATATCTTTATTACCTGATTTAGCTTCTTCAGATGCTTTTTCTAGAAGTCTGCTCATACCTCTCTGGCCTTTTGTAATATAAGACAGTATGTATGTAGCACATGCATAAGGATCTAGTACATATTGCATGTCCATGTTTGCTTGCCAGGCTTTGAGTAAATCAGTGTTATAACTGTTAATCCTTATTTCTGATGGTGTCCTTTTCAAAAGTAATGTGTCACGCTTTAAGGTGTGTCTTATAGCTAAGATGTAACTTTCTTCATTTAATTGTAATTTCTTGAGAAAATCTTCAAAACTGACATCTTCACCATATTTCATATGGTCAAGAAGGTCTTTTATTTTTTCAGCATTTTCTTTTATCTTTTTCTCGTTCGCTTTATCAAAGCTCAAGTTCTCAAGAGGCGTTAAAATCATTGTTCTTGGCATTGGTGGCAATGGAAAGTTAAATCTACATATCTTATGCCCTGCCTTCTTACAAGTTTTGGCATGCCTGTGCATTTGTAAGTTTACAAGATCCTCCATTTCACTTGAGTTGTCTGGCTTGAGGCAAGTGATATACTTATTAACAAAGCTCACAATTTCTTCATTAGAACTTTTGTCATATTGTGGGGCTTCTTTCACCCAAAACAAACCATGAATATGTGGGCTTCCTCTTTGTTGAAATTCAACTCTGTAAAAATAATCATCTATTTCTCCTATTGGCATTACACTGCTCTTTAAGACATCACGAATAAATAACTGGACCATATGCTCAAAGTTTCTTGCACAAGTAACAGGATCTTTTTGTATAAGATCTGATTTTTGTTCCCAAGTCATTTGCTTAATTTCATTATCAGTGTACTCTTTTTTCTCTGCAATTCTACCCAAAGTTTTAAGAAGATGAGTCCATCTTGTTTCAGCTGCTGAGAAAGAGCAAAACCATGTAGGGTTGCCTAGTTGACGAATCATAGCAAACAAGTCTTTTTTGCACTTTTCAAAATAAGGTGGCGAGCCTCTAAGATTTCTTAAAACTCTGAAACCTTCATCAAGATGTATAAGCTTATTAAGATAATCCTCCGACTTCAAGTCGCCAGCAGTGTATCTTTTCCCCTTTGTCTTACACTTTCTGAGAGAAATTGAAGCACTATCTTGAATTTGCTTGATTTGCAGTTTTTTTAGCTTATAAAAGATGTTAGGGACAGACTTTGCAGCTCTTCTATCCTGACATCTTAATTCCCACTTAACAACTGTACTGTATGATACAGGGACCTTTCTTTCACTGTTGTCAGGTCTTTGTTTTCCACAGAATATTGTGGGGAATGATAGATATTCAGAATCTTTATCCATAAATATCCCTAATGGTTTGTTTCCTTCTCCCGGTGCAAAGGAAATAATTCTATCTCCATTTTCTGTTACATCTGGTTCTTGCAGTAGTGTATCTGTAACACCTGAATGGCGTTCATCAACTTCACACCAGCCATCACTTTCATCTTTTTCATTGGCTGCATTATCAACATCAGCAGAGGAAATTCTGTTTTGGCAATCCTGTGTTTTATTATTTTTAAGAATTTCACCACTTTGCAAATCAGCACTCAGTGTGTCAGGGTTTGGAATAAACTCACTCCAATCTTCATTGGCACTTGATGAACTTATCTTATCTACCCATGTATTCTGTGCTTCTACATGTATGCCTTCACTTTTGAATAAATTGCTTGTCTCTACAAGATATTTGGCTGCATCTAACACTTTCTTAGGTCTTACATTCTGAAACTGATAATGATGCTTATAGCTAAGACGTCTTTTAAGTTTTATTGGAATAGTCTGTGATTCATTGATGGGCCTTGGCAGACAGTGAACAGTTGAATTTACATCACTTGGCACATTAACAACATTTCCATGAATAGACAACTGGCCACCTCTTGGTAATTCACGAATTTGCATGAATGGGATACGAGGTGATATTAGCCGTTCTTCTAATGGTGTCAAATTTAACAACTCAGGCTTCTTAGGAAAACTCATTTTATTGGCTTTAGAACAGCTAGGCAATTTCCCGTTTTTTAGATTTGAGTCACAAGTTGTGCAAATCCATTCAGTATCATCAACACTTCTTAACCCAGTGACACAAGACTTGACAACATCTGGTGAACATGCCTTGTACTTGTTACCGTTACATTTCACTACTGACGACTTGAACCACAACTGGTCACAACAGGTACATATGTATTCTGGACCACATTTAATGTTGTTGTGAAAAACATTTATCATAGAAATTGCATTGCTTGCATTTTTCTGTGGTTGTAACTCATCATAACCAATTGTAGGGAGTGATGTATTTTGACATTGCATTTTAGCAGCTTGTGCAGTTGTATCAAGTAAATTGGTAACTGTTTTTCTAACTTTAACATTTCTATTTATTTGCATAATGTGTTCTGGATTTTCTGCTTTCCGTTTTCTAAAGGCCTGTTTTCCAATTTTCCTGATGTGTTCTGGATTTTCTGCTTTTCGTTTTCTGAATGTCTGTTTTTTAATTTCCCTTATGTGTTCTGGATTTTCTGCTTTCCGCTTTCTAAAAGCCTGTTTTCCAATTTCCCTTATGTGTGCTGAATTATCTGCTTTCCGTTTTTTAAAGGACTGTTTCTCGATTTCCCTTATGTGTTCTCGGTTTTCTTGTGGTTTTTTTCTTTTACACCGTTTTTCAATATCTCTCACATGTTGTGTGTTCTGTTCTCTTCTTTTCCTAGCAGCTGTGTTGTTTTTCTCCCTAGTTTTTACAATATTGTTACATCTACTTTGCAACAATTTTTCATTCTCTCTTTTTCTAAATTGTGCATCAGCTCTTCTCATTTTCATGTAGTTTTTCATGTAAACTCTGCGTTTTTCATTTTTATCAATTAGTTCATTTCCAACAAAACTTTGGCCACATTTTGTCTTGTTTGGCATTTCAGAACTTCTTTTTTCTACTGTAGACACATAATGAGTTTCACCTATGTGTGCCCAATGTAAATGTTTGTACAGGCTCTTGTAACATTCACTGGTTGAACAAGAGTAACAGGAGCAAAAGTTTCATTTGATTCAGCAATATGAATTGATAAATTGAGACAATTGGCCACTGCTTGAATGATAATTGCATCAGCCCATGTTCCCTGACATGACATATTACTTAAATATCCTTGCCAAGAGTGCTCGGTATTGCTCTCTATAAACTGTTCAGGGTTATTCAGTAAATACTGAATGCCAAGGCTACGGACATCAAAATGATTATTAGGACTACCATACAATTGATGTGATACAGCTCGAAAAAAGCAATCACCACCTCCTCCAACATCAAGTGCTATTCTATTTATTTCAGACAACCTGGTTCCCAGTAATGAAACTGAATTGGGACATGAGGCACCTTGTACTGTTAAATTAATATTAGCACTACACTGATCTGATGGCCCTGGATTTTCTTCTATGTCACCACTTAGAGAAATTATTCTACAAGATACATGATAGGTTTGCTCCTGACAGTATTTTAAATGCTTTAACATTCTGTCATCAACATACATGCAAAACAATGGTGACTTCTTGTGCTTTAATGTTCTCAGACGTACAACAGACAGGTACAAATTTTGTTTGAACAAGTACTTTTTTGAGGATAAAGCACACTTTGATCTGGCAAACCATTCACTGAAATAATAACGATTATACTCAGACAGCATAAGTTTGAGCTTACATGAACTTGGAATGCACTTCTTAAGGTATAATTTTGCAGCATCTCGAATTATTCTTGTCTTTCTAAATAGTTTGATAATTTTCCTATAAGGAATTCTGGAAGGTTCTCTGTCACGTTTCCTTCTGGGATGTAACTTAGTAACAAGTCTTGCTCTTGACAACCTACATTTTTTCATTTCATCTGCATGTAAAGCACGAGTGCTTGCTGGATTCCTACGTTTTTCATTTTTATCAATTACCTCTTTTTCTTGCACATCAGCTCTTTTCATTGTCATATAATCTCTCATGTAACCTCTTTGTTTTTCAGTTCTATCACTTACTTTCTCTCACACTAAAGTATCACCACTATTTTTATTGTTTGCTAATTGATAACTTCTTTTTTCTACTGTAGACACATAATGAGTTTCAACAAGCCCAATATAAATGTTTGTGCAAGCTCTTGTGACATTCACTGGTTGAACAAGAGTGATAGGAGCAAAAGTTTCATTTGATTCAGCAATATGAATTGATAAATTGAGACAATTGGCCACAGCTTGAATGATAATTGCATCAGCCCATGTTCCCTGACATGACATATTACTCAAATATCCTTGCCAAGAGTGGTCATATTACTCTCTATAAACTGTTCGAGGCTATACACTAAATACTCAATGCCAAGACTACGTATGTGAAAATGGTTGTTAGCATTGCCATACAATTGATGTGATACAGCACGAAAAAAAAAACAATTGCCACCTCCTCCAACACATTCTGATAACCTACTTTCTAGTAGTGAAACTGAATTTATGGCACCTGAAGAATCAAAAGCAACCATGATAAACAATTCATAATTTTGTTTTAGGAAATTATAGATTTCAGCTTCAATATATATTTTTTTGCTTTCAGTTTGCTATATTCTTTGCTAATAGAGATACGTTGAGCACTCGAAGGTAACTCTCTTGTTCAGGTCAGGATTCAATGCGATGAAGCTACGTTGAGCACTCTAAGGTAACTCTCTTGTCCACGTCAGGATTTGAATGGGATGAGTACTGTACGACACACTCAGTTATTGATATTCGTCTTCTTTTACATTGTCTTTTTCTTTGTCTTGTCAATTAACCTTAACTCCCAAATAGTGCCAATATCTCTCTTGTAAAAATCAAAACGCTGAAATCGCTTAAAAAATGCTTCTTAAAATGCTTGCTTGATAAATTTTAGTTAGCTAAATCAGCAAAATTATGACGTCTTTTGCATACTATTGCATAATCAAACTGTAATGTTCCAAAATAGAACAAAACCCCAAATTCCCGAACACAAACGAAGTACAGCCGATCTAAGCTCTAAAGACAAGTAGTAAATTAAGCCAAAATAGATTTTAATAAAGAAATGAACGCTGTTTCAAGTTTATAATAAGCTTAAGCTTATAACAATTGTAAAAGCTTTAGGTTGAGCTTAAGCTTACCTGTTTTGTCGATGTTTTGTGCAGGTTGCCAAGCACGTCGAACCACGAAGACTCTCTGTCGAAACGCCAGTCCACTCGCCAAGCGATTCGCTGACACAAAGAATGAAGTGTGAGCCCAAGTTAAAAAGAAAAATACTGTCGAACGTCCAAATACATCCAGGAAGAAAACGTAGCCGCTAAAATCGAGCCATTCGTCAAAACAGCCAGAAGGCCCCGCGCCTGGCTAATAATTTTTTCGGCAAGTACATCATGATGGGATCACATATAGTCTCCCTAATGTATAATAAAGACGCGACCAGCCCGCGACCAGCGAGTTTGTGCGGCGGTATGGCGGTACTACAAAAGAGGTCGGGCTTCTAATAAATTATTGGACTATTATTCATACATTTACCGTTACTGTACCACGTTTTCCTTAATCTTGTAAAATCCATTTGAAGTCCGCAGTTTGATTTTAATCAGTTCAACAGCTTGTGAACAATTAATTTATTTATTTTGCGAATAAAACAAAGTTCCGTAACGGAACTTTTTTCCTTTACTAAAGGAGTATTAAAGGAATTTGCGTTATTTTTATCGAATCAAGTGGTTTGCTGAAGCCATAATTGTTGCTAAAGAGGGAACGATATTAGTGTATAGAACTAAAAGTGTATAGAATTTGCATAGTAGATCATTTCAGATCATTTGAACCTTGTACCGCGAGCTAACGGCGCTAGCCTAACGCGTAACGCAATATTGCGGTAAGCTTATGTTTTTATAAACACGGTTCGATAATTTCTGTTAATTGAACGACTGTAACGCTAAGAAAAAATACCAGATCACTTTCAGTAATAACGTGTTCGAAAAAAAAAAAAGAAAAAAAAGAAGGCGTCGCAATCAGGATTCGAACCAGCATCGTCCCGGTTAAAAGGGAAATGGTTACACGACTGAGCTAAATCGGACTAGGTCAACAGATTTTTTAAATTTTATTATTTCAAGGTAGATAAAGATCAAAATGCGTGTCTCGATTGAAAAATCATTTTACTGACGATTTTAATGTTGCATTAAGACTCCAAATGCGAAACATCTTTTAACTTATTGTTGTTTATATTCTTTTACAACAAATTTGTTATTGTTATCGCTGGATTCCCATTGCTTTTGTTAAGAAACGCATTCGTAACAAAGCATTACGTCACAAGTTTACAGCTGATGGAAGGAGTGAGCGAGTGAGTGCTCATTTGCATATCTCTCTTCGTTACCGATAACCCGTTCATTACGCATGCGCGTATATTCACGGGTTAAAAATGAGTGACAATAATATATTATGCAGGCAAACATATATCATAAGTTCATGAAACATACAGCCTAAATTTTAAACAAAGTGCTATCATGCCATCATATTGTCCCTGCTCATCCCTGTTGGCGCTGGCATGTTAACACCTTTTTTTCTCCTCGGCAAGGGAGCAGTTCATACCGCCTCTGCTCGAGGTCATCCGTCCCTCCTGTGCTGGATGACCTTAAAATTCTCATCAGCTTGGGGAGATCGCCCTAGCACATTACGGTGGTGGGAAACACGGCACATGTGCGAAGGAAATGGACCCAAAGACATGCCCCATGGTTACGATGAATTGGGAAGCTCTTGATGGGTTAGCCCAAGACTTCAGGTAACTATGCTTGCAGTTTGATATGTACTCATCGAAGTATAAAGTCTGTATACATTGGTCTGTATTCAAGCCAAAATCTGTACATAAAAAATAATGACTAGTAGTGAGTAAACAGGTGGGGGGGTTGATGGGAATACTTGGGTATAGGAGTGCAGCTGAGGATGTGAAAACTTGACCCTGTTTGGGGACAAACAAAACGAACATACCTACCCTATGTAGGACAACACCCTCTATTTTATGAACCTGTCTAGGACAAGCGCAAAGTCAACTGGAACTGTACCAGTACTAGAATATAAATTCTTAGTTGATATGTATGGATAAAATGAAAGAGAAAAAAATATCTACTCACAGACTGCAAACTTCTCCCAGGTGTCAGGAGAAAAGACACTCTTCTTTACAAAGATGCATGTTTTGAATACTGTGCTGCCAGTGTCATCTCTACACCTTAAGATAGTTGTTCCATCCTCCATGGCATTAAAGACCTGTTTTTTTCTTGTTGGTTACTCCAATGCCATGAAGGTTGACGTTGTTCTTGATTTGGTCAACGCTTGGTGCATCGATACCACTTTTGGAAATCTTGTTAGAAAGTGATTGAGGGCCACAGCAATCCCCTTTAAATTTCTGCTCCCCTCCTTCTGGGTCTCCTGCTTAAATGTTATGTTCGGATTTATGCAGGTTAAAAGCTGTAACCAAAAACGTACACTGTGTGTCAGTGCACCTATGATTTAGAGAACCGTTTGCATGAATAGAATTTAATATCCATGATTGATTTGCATGTATACTTTTTATCATGGAGGTTGCTGTGATAGCAATAAAACTAGCTTATCTCCCTCTATTGGAATTTTAACATTAATAAAAAAAAGCCCAGGTTTGTACATACCAATCCTCGATTGAGAGTCGCAATTGATTGCTTCACTTAAAAGTGATGTACGCAATAGCTCTCCATCTTAGTAATTTTTCTGTCCATACAACATCGCGAAAACACAACATACACAATACACAACATCGCGAAAGTAGGACACCATTTCTTCCCTTGGAAAATCTTCTTCATTGTCCACAATGTCAAGAATCTTAAACAAGAAATTCAAGTTATTATAATCTATTGACACAATAACAGCTGATAATCAGACAAAAAAAATGGTTTTCAGAGTGTATATTTTTTTGCATCATAATCGAGACGACAGTCCTTTTCAATGGAAATCAGTAAAAATTTATACAGGGTCGATCTGTGGCTGAGGCTACATATGTCAACATCAAAGATCAAACTGTTATGCAGTTCCCTTAAGCTGCGAAGACCTACTGATATCCTGTAATGTGCAAGTTAAATGTTCATAACATAACACGAAACCATAAAACCAATTCAGACAGCGGATGCCCACCCTAAGGCTACAGTAGTCCATCATTATATGGCCAGTTTTCTGTGGTGAAACAAGTTTAAAGCCTACTCACAAAACCGACCACCCATTTTTAGGAACAAAATAGGCCCATCAGTGGTCATATTAATATTGTTACACTGTACGTAGTGTTAAATTAAAATATGAGTCATGATCACCTTGTTTGCTATTGCCATAAGACGACCATAGTTGTCTCAGATTCGGTCATCTACTTCAGCAAATACTTTTGAAAATTTCCTTTTGAGGGTCCTGCTCAATGATATAACACCTTCCATGTCAATTGAGAGTAGTGTCCCAAGGGCCATTGGTGCCTCCTCAAACTTCCTCTTCATTCTATCCTCAGCCAATTGTTGAGCCTCCAGTCCATTTGGACTGCCTGGCCCCACAACAAAGGGGATGAAAACAAGGCGACTAGCAACTCTGTTGAATTTAAATATCATAATAATAGGTCATTAATATTTTTTAACTTGTATTGATTTTGAGGAGAAATGGGTTAAAATGGACAACATTCTTTATTTAGTTTTTCAAAAGGTTTTCAATTTTCAATCAGACACCTCTATAAGATGGACACATAATACAGAGACCTGGTGTTGGTCTCTTCCATTTGGTTCATCAGTTATTTCTCTTAACTAGACACCTCTAAGACAGACACTTCGGGTAGGTCTTGAAGGTATCCATCTTAGAGAGAGTTGACTGTACCTCATTTGTAAGGGCAGTAAATAAGCTTTCCAAAACAAATTTTTTGAAGTAATTATCCATTAATGTTTGTTGCATCTAATTAGCAGACTTATTCCACAAAAATTTGGACAAAAAGTACGAATGGTTCAAACTGATGTGTATAGTAATTAATTTACATCCAAATAAAATTGTTGTGTATGAAGTTTGATCTTACCAATATTTATGCAAGCATGATAGTATAATGTGATAAGATAAGATCTCTAGTTGGGTCTCGATTTCGGTTTCCTCTTGGCACAAAAACTATTTTATCCATCAGATATTTTTCCAAAAGTAAGTCAAGACAATTTTTTTATATAAAGCAATAACCAAGGTTTCAAAGCTAAACTGTGTGCTAAGTATCATAACTGCCTTTTACATGAAGTCACCTAATGCAGACTATGCTTGACAAATGCTCATTAACCTTCTACTCTCAGAGTCAATTACCAAACATAGGTTGACACACTGACAGGAGGTTATCTGATTTCTTCATCGCCAAAGCTGAATTTTGACCAATTTTGAAAAAAAATCATGTCAAATGGTGAGCTATCTAGTTCAAACTCGCTCAGGGATTGGCTTAATTGTGATGCTTTGTTCAGAATTTGGCGGCCTGCAGAAGGAAAGCAGTTTTTTGCGAGATTTTGTTGAAATAAGACGTCATTGACTCGTGTTATGACCTTTAAGAAGTAAACAATGATTTTTCTTGCCCACAATATATTTTGTTATGGTATTACTGAAACAGACTACCGGCCAAATGATCCTCAGGTTCTTTATGTATACAGACTTTATACTTCGATGAGTACATAACAAACTGCCAGCATAGTTACCTGAAGTCTTGGGCTAACCCATCAAGAGCTTCCCAATTCATCGTAACCATGGGGCATGTCTTTGGCTCCATTTCCTTCGCACATGTGCCGTCTTTTCCACCACCGTAATGTGCTAGGGCGATCTCCCCAAGCTGATGAGCATTTTTAGGTCATCCAGCACAGGAGGGAAGGATGACCTCGAGCAAAGACGCGGTATGAACTGCTCCCTTGCCGAGGAGAAAAAATTGCATTTGCAATTGCATTTATTGAACCAATGTGAACATATGATGAGACTTGTGTGCAATTGCATATATTAAACCAAAGTGAACATATGACGAGACTTGTGTGCAATTGCATTTATTGAACCAAAGTGAACATATGATGAGACTTGTGTGCAATTGCATTTATTGAACCAAAGTGAACATATGATGAGACTTGTGTGCAATTGCATTTATTAAACCAAAGTGAACATATGATAAGACTTGTGTGCAATTGCATTTATTAAACCAAAGTGAACATATGAGACTTGCGAGCAATTGCATTTATTGAACCAAAGTGAGCATACATGTAGGACAAGGCTTGAGTGCACTTGCATTCATTGAACCAAAGTGGACGTAGGGACAAGATGCATCCCCCATCCCACTTCCTCATATTTTCACCATTATGTCCCATTACAAAGTTACAGTTATCCACAGTCGTGTTTCATCCAGTCACCAATATAAAGATGACATATCAAAATCCAGAAGCGTTAAAAAGCACATTTTGATTCCGAATTGAGAGACACTTTACCGATCGTAAGCAAAATGTCATTAAAACCTGAAACTTGTTTTGAAGAATTGTAACACCATGTGCAAACAAAGAAACAAATTAAAAGACAAAGAATAAGGGCAGTTACCATGTTTCAGAACTGGCTGGTCACGGAGGTCAGGTTGTAGCTGGAATTGTAGCTTGAGTACCTACTTGCTATAGGCTATGCCCATCCTTGTTGGCATGCAATTATTGAGTTGCTCTTAGCCTCCTTTTTAAACTGAGGCCAGGTGCAAACCATGCATGTGGGTGTAAGTTTTATTTCCATGTGAAAAAAATCATATGGTTCTGCATTTGGCCTCAGTTTGAAAAGGAGGCTTAGAGCAACTCAGAAATGGGCTATTCATGCTCAACACCAAGATACCACAAGCATTAGCATGTACAAATGAAGAAATCTCAACACATAGGGGTTGTGTTAACTTTGCTTTGATTGAACTTGCTTCCATACCACATTTCACAGATATGGCAGCCATATTGATTTTGCCACCAGGGCATTCCATAATGAACATTGAAAACAAAGGAATATATTAATTGAAATGATCATTATGGTATGCCCTGAAGGCAAAATCAATATCGCTGTCATATCTGCAAAACAGAGTATGGTCAGTGATCCCTTTCTTGTATTTTTTTGGGGGGGGAAATTGAACTACACAATGTAGAATTCGACTAGCTTACGGCTGTCAGGACATTTGCTCAACAAACCAACTCAGATAAAATTTAGCACAGAAATTGCAATTCTAGAATATTTTTAGGCTAACAGACGTTGGAGCCAAATTGATTATGGAAGACCTATTTCTCAAAATTTGGGTGGTCATATAGATATCTGACCTCCATAACATAGTCAGTGACTGATCCCCATTCTGTTTTTCACATTTCTGGCACAGTTCTTGTGCAAACAACTTTATGCCATCAAAAGAGTGTATAATATTTCCGAATGTAAACCAGTTTGGCCAACCACGTCTGACAAATAATCATTACATTTATGAATTTAGCAGGGCCAGTTCTGACAAATGGTAAGCACCCTATGCCCTCACAAGCAACACATTACGTAAACGAACTACAGTACTTGGCATATTCTTCTCTGATTTTGTCTTCATCTTGGAGAAAATCTCCATCAAGGACAATGTTGGTGTAGAATATGAATTCTACTTCAATATTGTCTTGATCCTTTCTCTTTGGCCAGATGTAGCGGCCATCCTTTCTGGTAAGGAAGTTAATCTTGATCTTATTTTGGTCGATTTTAATTACTTCTCCTACAAAAAATGCCTCATCGTAGGCCACTACCACCAAATCTTTGGTGTGAATGATGTCACCTTTGTAGTTCTGCAAAATAAATGTAAGCAACTCTGTCAGTGATTCCATTATCATGCTCTTATATGGTGAAATGCCTTCTTCCTCCATGGAGTATAAGATGAATACATAACTGTTGTTTTGATGATGGGCTCAAGTCCTCCAAAAGCTGTTGTAATACAAAATTAAAAGTATGAGGTGTGAAAGTCACTGAAGATAATGTCTCAGTCTATTTCACTGGAAATTGAATAGGTGGTTTTCACGTTACATCATGGAGGCCATGTTGGTGTTTTGTTATGTGCATCAACATGGCCGCCATGGCCTTTGAGTCCCACAGGACTGAAGGTCACGTGAGTGAAAACCATCTATAAGAAATAAATTAAAGGAGATGTGAAAGATTGTACTACAATTACATAATCAGAAAGATGTGCATTTTACAGGCGGTATATATATACTTTTGAGTACATGTAACTCTACATACAACAAAAAAACTCACTTTAACAATCTTGTCTTCTCCCGGCGATTCTTGAACAGGTTCTCTATTTTCGCCAGTGTCCTCTAGCCACCGTGCTTCCATTTCTAGTTATATTAAAATGAAATATTTCAACTCACAGCCACATATAGCGCAGTCTTACAGCTTTAATTTTCAAAATAAATGGATATGGCCAACTGATATAAAAATACAAGTTTTCTATTTGAAAACTGTCTCACACAATTGTAGAGATGCCAACCTCTGGAGATTGAAAATAGGGAGTCTTTTCTGAGGGTGAAATGTTTTTGCGCAGAAGGGGTGAATCGAGCGACATTGTTGCGGGCATCTACGGGGTCCGGAATTGTTTTTTTTGGCTTTACTCTCTAAAAGTGCCATTTTCTGCATTCCTGAGACCCGAAAAGCGTTTGTGTTAAGTTAAGATATGATGAAAGACCGCATTTTTTGGGGGGATTTTGGGAAAATTTGGGTTAAAATCTTCGCCCATATTGTAGAGAAAAGATCCAAAGTCGCTTCTATCCGGGAGATTTGGTGACCTGTATGGGAGACCGGGAGATTCGTTTCTTATCTGGGAGACTCCTGGATAATCCGGGAGAGTTGGCATAAGTGCTATTATTGTTGTGTATATGTTGCAAAGATGGCAATGATGATCATGGTTATTCACCAGTCATATACCTTTAAGAAGTTAAAAGTGAAAATGATTTTTAAAAGTTGCAGGCCTACAGTACATAGAGCGTTGATACTAAAATTTAATATTTATTTATACTTCACAACAACACAGCACCACCAGTATTCAGAACAATAAAATTGCCATCGTGTATTTCAATATTATAACATTCTAAAACTCAAGAGGACTATAAAATGTAACAATGGATTGTTGCGGTCTTTGTCTTCTTCTAAATTCTTCTTCCACAACAAGAAAGTGATAAGCTTGGTGAAGTAGAAGAGCCCGCTGTCGTTGCAGCAGGAAAAATAAAAGCCAAATAAGAAAAGCAATTTTGAGCTTTCGAGGTTGCATGATGTAAAATAAATGTTAACATCTTAGCTGCACTCATGCACATGCTTAAATATCCTTGGCGCATAATTTGATTATCAATGTAAGTAAACATACGTGATCTAAAGTATACTTGAGGCCTTTGCTTACTTAAGGTCTACTTACTACGCTAGTATGAACCCACCTGCTGTCGGCACTGGTGTCTTTATGTTCAACTTCAGTCACTGAGGAATCTGTTAATAAAAATGAGTTTGACAATAATATATTATGCAGGCAAACATATATCATAAGTTCATGAAACATACAGCCTAAATTTTAAACAAAGTGCTATCATGCCATCATATTGTCCCTGCTCATCCCTGTTGGCGCTGGCATGTTAACACCTTTTTTTTCTCCTCGGCAAGGGAGCAGTTCATACCGCTTCTTTGCTTGAGGTCATCCGTCCCTCCTGTGCTGGATGACCGAAAAATGCTCATCAGCTTGGGGAGATCGCCCTAGCACATTACGGCGGTGGAAAAGATGGCACATGTGCGAAAGAAATGAACCCAAAGACATGCCCCATGGTTACGATGAATTGGGAAGCTCTTGATGGGTTAGCCCAAGACTTCAGGTAACTATGCTGGCAGTTTGTTATGTACTAATCAAAGTATAAAGTCTATATACATTGGTCTGTATTCAAGACAAAATATGTACATAAAGAAATAATGACTAGTAGTGAGTAAACAGGTGGGGGGTTGATAGGAATACTTGGGTATAGGGGTGCAGCTGAGGATGTGAAAACTTGACCCTGTTTGGGGACAAACAAAACGAACATACCTACCCTATGTAGGACAACACCCTCTATTTTATGAACCTGTCTAGGACAAGTGCAAAGTCAACTGGAACTGTACCAGTACTAGAATATAAATTCTTAGTTGATATGTATGGATAAAATGAAAGAGAAAAAAAATATCTACTCACAGACTGCAAACTTCTCCCAGGTATCAGGAGAAAAGACACTCTTTACAAAGATGCATGTTCTGAATACTGTGCTGCCAGTGTCATCTTTACACCTCAAGATAGTTGTTCCATCCTCCATGGCATTAAAGACTTGTTTTTTCTTGTTGGTTACTCCAATGCCATGAAGGTTGACGTTCTTGATCTGGTCAGCGCTGGGTGCATCGATACCACTTTTGGAAATCTTGTTAGAAAGCGATTGAGGGCCACAGCAATTCCTTTAAATTTCCGCTCCCCTCCTTCTGGGTCTCCTGCTTAAATGTTATGTTCGGATTTATGCAGGTTAAAAGCTGTAACCAATAAAGTACACTGTGTCAGTGCACCTATGATTTAGAGAACCATTTGCATGAATAGAATTTAATATCCATGATTTATTTGCATGTATACTTTTTATCATGGAGGTTGCTGTGATAGCAATAAAACTAGCTTATCTCCCTCTATTGGAATTTTAACATTAATAAAAAAAGCCCAGGTTTGTACATACCGATCCTCGATTGAGAATCGCAATTGATTGCTTCACTTAAAAGTGATGTACTCAATGGCTCTCCATCATAGAAATTTTTGTGTCCACACAACATCGCGAAAACACAACATACACAAGACACAACATCGCGAAAGTAGGACACCATTTCTTCCCTTGGAAAATCTTCGTTGTCCACAATGTCAAGAATCTTAAACAAGAAATTCAAGTTATTATAATCTATTGACAGAATAACAGCTGATAATCAGACAAAAAAATGGTTTTCAGAGTATATAAAATTATATATTTTTTGCATCATAATCGAGACGACAGTCCTTTTCAATGGAAATCGATAAAAATTTATACAGGGTCGATCTGTGGCTGAGGCTACATCTGTCAACATCAAAGATCAAACATATGCAGTTCCCTTAAGCTGCGAAGACCTACTGGTATCCTGTAATGTGCAAGTTAAATGTTCATAAAATAACATGAAACAATAAAACCAATTCAGACAGCGGATGCCCACCCTAAGGCTACAGTAGTCCATCATTATATGGCCAGTTTTCTGTGGTGAAACAAATTTAAAGCCTACTCATAAAACTGACCACCCATTTTTAGGAACAAAATAGGCCCATCAGTGGTTACACTATACTTAGTGTTAAATTAAAATATGAGTCATGATCACCTTGTTTGCTATTGCCATAAGACGACCATAATTGTCTCAGATTCGGTCATCTACTTCAGCAAATACTTTTGAAAATTTCCTTTTGAGGGTCCTGCTCAATGATATAACACCTTCCATGTCAATTGAGAGTAGTGTCCCAAGGGCAATTGGTGCCTCCTCAAACTTCCTCTTTATTCTATCCTCAGCCAATTGTTGAGCCTCCAGTCCATTTGGACTGCGTGGCCCCACAACAAAGGGGATGAAAACAAGGCGACTTGCAACTCTGTTGAATTTAAATATCATAATAATAGGTCATTAATATTTTTTAACTTGTATTGATTTTGAGGAGAAATGGGTTGCAATGGACAACATTATTCTTTATTTAGATTTTCAAAAGGTTTTTAATTTTCAATCAGACACCTCTATAAGATGGACACATAATACGGAGACCTGGTGTTGGTCTCTGCCATTTGGTTTATCAGTTATTCCTCTTAACTAGACAACTCTAAGACAGACACTTCGGGTAGGTCTTGAAGGTGTCCATCTTAGAGAGAGTTGACTGTACCTCATTTGTAAGGGCAGTAAATAAGCTTTCCAAAACAAATTTTTTGAAGTAATTATCCATTAATGTTTGTTGCATCTAATTAGCAGACTTATTCCACAAACGTTTGGCCAAAAAAAATGGACAAAAAGTACGAATGGTTCAAACTGATGTGTATTGTAATTAATTTATGGAAATGAATTAATTTACATCCAAATAAAATTGTTGTGCATGAAGTTTGATCTTACCAATATTTATGCAAGCATGATAGTATGTGATAAGATAAGATCTCAAGTTGGGTCTCGATTTCGGTTTCCTCTTGGCACAAAAACTATTCCAAAAGTAAGTCGACAATTTTTTTTATTCAAAGCAATAACCAAGGTTTCAAAGGTAAACTGTGTGCTAAGTATCATAACTGCCTTTTACATGTAAGTCACCTAATGCAGACTATGCTTGACAAATGCTCATTAACGTTCTACTCTCAGAGTCAATTACCAAACATAGGTTGACACACTGACAGGAGGATATTTGATTTCTTCATCGCCAAAGCTGAATTTTGACCGATTTTGAAAAAAAAAATCATGCTGTTAAATGGTGAGCTATCCAATTCAAACTCGCTCAGGGATTGGCTTAATTGTGATGCTTTGTTCAGAATTTGGCGGCCTGCAGAGGAAAAGCAAATTTTTTGCGAGATTTTGTTGAAATAAGACGTAATTGACTCGTGTTATGACCTTTAAGAAGTAAACAGAATGATTTTTCTTGCCCACAATATATTTTGTTATGGTATTACTGAAACAGACTACCGGCCAAACGATCCTCAGGTTCTTTATGTATACAGACTTTATGCTTCAATGAGTACATAACAAACTGCCAGCATAGTTACCTGAAGTCTTGGGCTAACCCATCAAGAGCTTCCCAATTCATTGTAACCATGGGGCATGTCTTTGGCTCCATTTCCTTCGCACATGTGCCGTCTTTCCCACCACCGTAATGTGCTAGGGCGATCTCCCCAAGCTGATGAGCATTTTTAGGTCATCCAGCACAGGAGGGACGGATGACCTCGAGTAAAGACGCGGTATGAACTGCTCCCTCGGCGAGGAGAAAAAATGATGGTCATGCCTATCAGCCTGAGAGCTGCCCTAGCACATTTGGTTTTTCCCAAGCGATTCTCTCCACATATCACAGGAATTGGGCAGTGGTGGCCCTCTTTTATGATCTGCTGATAATGCAGACCCATTGAGAGGCCAGCTAAAAAAAAAAACAATTCTATTACCTAAGCCAATAAATTTTAAGATTAGATTTGGCGTTCCCAAGTACCAGACAGATCGTCTTCAAAAGGTGCTCAACGCCGCTGCTCGATTAATCTTTAGGATTCCCAAGTTTAGTCACATTTGGTCCGCCTTATTTCATCTCCACTGGCTTCCTGTAGCTTATCGCGTTCATTTTAAGTTTATGCTTTTAGTTTGCAAGTCTCTTAACAATCAAGGCCCACAATGGAATGGAAATACTTTGGTTCTAATTTTCTTGTTTCTTTTAATTTATATGCCAGCATTCTGTTGAAACCTTAAATGATTTGTTTAAGATTTTGAAATTAGATGCGAGTAGAAAGAAACTTATTTTAGAATTGTACTGCTTTTGCAATGATTGGAATTACTTTAATATAGGGAATGATGTGTATAAACAAGACAAGAGAGTAAGCATGGGTTGTTACTTTAGCAAGGAGATAAGTGATCTTATTCTTATGTTTTCAGAATACAAATACTGTTAGTTTCAGAGGGTAAGGGGCTCAGAGTTTTAAAGAGGTATGCAGATGATGGAATTGTGATTTTTTTGTGGAGAGAAACAATAAAATTATGTGATTCGCGGGATAAAAAACTTACGTTGTTCTATCCTAGTAATCTGATTGTAACTATTCAATTGAACAGGGTACACATTCAATATCTTGACTTGTTTATTACTATTGATATTACTTCTAAGTCAAGGAGGCTGCATTATAGGACATATTTCATAAAAAATTCATAAGTTTGCTTATTTTTATTTCATGTTCTAGTCATCCAGCTCATGTTTTTGGTGGTTTAGTACGGAAAGAAAGCATTAGATACATAAGGAATTCAGTACTAAGAGGGATTGTAAACATTCTTTTGATTTGTTTACTATGAGAATGATGAAATTAGGATATAGGAGGAAATTTATTTCGAAGAATAAAGTAGTTTTTAGAGATTCTCATGGGGGAGGATTAGTTAACCTGAAAAAAAAAAACTAGAAATTTCACAAGGAATAAGATTGTCGTTCCTCTTATATATAAAAGAAGTGATAAAATATTTTCTCATGTTAAGGGGATCATGAAAGATGCTGGGAGGGGTTTGAGGATACAGCTAAAAAATTAGTGATCGTGCCTAGAGTTATGCAAAAGCTAAGGAATATTATTAGCACTCACAGGATATTACATGATAAAATGTTTCGGCAGACAAATTGTCCACCAATTTGTCTCTGGATCTTTTCACATTTCTGCTCCTTGATATTGGTTTAGCTAAAAAATGGAAAAGTCGCAACGGTTTCATTATTTAGATGACTATTAAATTAGAAGAATTACCTACACATAAAGCAGGTATGGTTGCAATATGAGTAAAGGTAAATTAAACCTTATAAATAATATTTACCTGATGATGTGGAGTCTGCAGGTAGTGTCAGAGGGGCATGAATCTTCCTCTATAATCACTACTAAACAAAACACTAGTACTCGAATATAAATATTTAGTTGATATGTATGGAGAAAATGAAAGAGAAAAAAATATACTCACGACTGCAAACGTCTCCCAGGTATCAGGAGAAAAGAGACTCTTCTTTACAAAGATGCATGTTCTGAATACTGTGCTGCCAGTGTCATCTTTACCCCTAGAGATAGTTGTTCCATCCTTCATGGCATTAAAGACCTGTTTTTTTCTTGTTGGTTACTCCAATGCCATGAAGGTTGACGTTGTTCTTGATTTGGTCAGCGCTTGGTGCATCGATACCACTTTTGGAAATCTTGTTAGAAAGTGGTTGAGGGCCACAGCAATCCCTTTAAATTTCCGCTTCCCTCCTTCTGGGTCTCCTGCTTAAATGTTATGTTCGGATTTATGCAGGTTAAAAGCTGTAACCAAAAAAGTACACTGTGTGTCAGTGCACCTATGATTTAGAGAACCATTTGCATGAATAGAATTTAATATCCATGATTGATTTGCATGTATACGGTTTATCATCGAGGTTGCTGTGATAGCAATAAAACTAGCTTATCTCCCTCTATTTGAATTTTAACATTAATAAAAAAAGCCCAGGATTGTACATACCGATCCTCGATTGAGAGTCCCAATTGATTGCTTGACTTAAGTGATGTACTCAATGGCTCTCCATCTTAGAAATATTTGTGTCCACACAACATCGCAAAAACACAACATACACAATACACAACATCGCGAAAGTAGGACACCATTTCTTCCCTTGGAAAATCTTCATTGTCCACAATGTCAAGAATCTTAAACAAGAAATTCAAGTTATTATAATATATTGACACAATAACAGCTGATAATCAGACAAAAAAAATGGTTTTCAGAGTATATATTTTTTTGCATCATCGAGATGACAGTCCTTTTCAATGGAAATCAGTAAAAATTTATACAGGGTCGATCTGTGGGTGAAGCTACATCTGTCAACATCCAAGATCAAACATATTATGCAGTTCCCTTAAGCTGCGAAGACCTACTGGTATCCTGTAATGTGCAAGTTAAATGTTCATAAAATAACACGAAACCATAAAACCAATTCGGACAGTGGATGCCCACACTAAGACTACCGTACTCCATCATTATATGGCCAGTTTTCTGCGGTGAAACAAATTTAAAGCCTACTCATAAAACCGACCACCCATTTTTAGGAACAAAATAGGCATCAGTGGTCATATTAATATTGTTACACTGTACATAGTGTTAAATTGAAATATGAGTCGTGATCACCTTGTTTGCTATTGCTATAAGACGACCATAGTTGTCTCAGATTCGGTCATCTACTTCAGCAAATACTTTTGAAAATTTCCTTTTGAGGGTCCTGCTCAATGATATAACACCTTCCATGTCAATTGAGAGTAGTGTCCCAGGGCCATTGGTGCCTCCTCAAACTTCCTCTTCATTCTATCCTCAGCCAATCGGAAAGCCTCCAGTCCATTTGGACTGCGTGGCCCCACAACAAAGGGGATGAAAACAAGGCGACTAGCAACTCTGTTGAATTTAAATATAATAATAGGTCATTAATATTTTTTAACTTGTATTGATTTTGAGGAGGAATGGGTTAAAATGGGCAACATTATTCTTTATTTAGTTTTTCAAAAGGTTTTTAATTTTCAATCAGACACCTCTATAAGATGGACACATAATACAGAGACCTGGTGTTGGTCTCTGCCATTTGGTTTATCAGTTATTCCTCTTAACTAGACAACTCTAAGACAGACACTTCGGGTAGGTCTTGAAGGTGTCCATCTTAGAGAGAGTTGACTGTACCTCATTTGTAAGGGCAGTAAATTAGCTTTCCAAAACAAATTTTTTGAAGTAATTATCCATTAATGTTTGTTGCATCTAATTAGCAGACTTATTCCACAAAAGTTTGGCCAAAAAATTTGGACAAAAAAGTACGAATGGTTCAAACTGATGTGTATAGTAATTAATTTATGGAAATGAATTTATTTACATCCAAATAAAATTGTTGTGCATGAAGTTTGATCTTACCAATAATTATGCAAGCATGATATAATGTGATAAGATAAGATCTCAAGTTGGGTCTCGATTTCGGTTTCCTCTCGGCACAAAAACTTATTCACCAGATATTTTTCCAAAAGTAAGTCAAAACAATTTTTTTACTCAAAGCAATAAGTAAGGTTGCAAAGGTAAACTGTGTGCTAAGTATCATAACTGCCTTTTACATGTAAGCCACCTAATGCAGACTACGCTTGACAAATGCTCATTAACGTTCTACTCTGAGTCAATTACCAAACATAGGTTGACACACTGACAGGAGGATATTTGATTTCTTCATCGCCAAAGCTGAATTTTGACCGATTTTGAAAAAAAATCATGTTGTCAAATGGTGAGCTATCCAGTTCAAACTCGCTCAGGGATTGGCTTTATTGTGATGCTTTGTTCAGAATTTGGTGGCCTACATAAGAAAAGTAACCTATTCTGCACCGCATCCATTGTCACATCGCATTGAGATTGGGGAATAAATTCGGCGACCTGACAATGGTCACAGTGCGATTCAGATTGGGAGGGTGGGAGGGCGCTTGACATACCCGTCCCTGTCCTACTGCCGTCCTAGGTCCGATGATGTTTGTCACATCGCTCCATTACAACACTCCCTCCGCTTCTGTAGTTGAGCAGCAATGGGGTAATTTATTCATGGTGGTAGATTTTATAGCGTTGTTCGTAATATATGCAGTGCGAATAGTAACCTATTCTGCACCGCATCCATTGTCACATCGCATTGAGATTGGGGAATAAATTCGGCTCCTGGCCTATATAGTCTTGTTACTATTATAAACTACAACCAACCGATGGCTTCCTCTCCCATACCTAAAGATATTCCGCCAAGGGAGCCATCGGTTGCAGCTCGGGCCAAATATAATCCCCTAGCGTCCTCCCAGGCTATTCCGCGGTATAAGCCCAGACGCCAATTCCCCCTTACTCCTCACAAAATCCCCCAAACCTAAATCGTGACTCACTCGTTAATTTAACCGTTACTGTAACAAGCCGCATCTTCCCGTCCCCTTTTATGTCCTTGGGCTTGCACCGGTGGAAAGGCGCAGACGAAACGTTTGAGTTCGTTGATATCCTGCCAGGCATTGACCGGCCCCTCGTGAGACCCTGAAGCGAGCCTCGCCGACGCTCCGGCGGGATTCAGGACCTTTGCCAGTTGCATATAGTAAAGCGCCGTGTGTCTGTTTGACCAGCCTACATGGTCCATGATTTCGGCGAGATCCGATCCAGTCAATGCGAGGGTGATTGCGCACCCCGCCCTGAAACCATGCAACGTTTCCCCGTCATCAGCTTTCATGTCCGTTAGGTAGACTTTTAAGCGCGCCTCAGCTGCGGACGAGGATAGGGGCCCATCTCGGACGCCAAGGTCAGGCGTGATAGGACGGAAGAGGTAGCCCCGCGTAAGGTCAATGCGTATCTCCCTAGCTATCTCCAGATAGCGCTCAATCCCCCTTATCGGACATATCTCCTTCTGTGGGTTCCGTCTGACTCCAAAAACGTTTTGATCGCCATCTCGAAGAGTCTTGCCCCAAATGTGATTGAATAAGAAGCCATCATTATTCGGGAACCGCAAAATTTCTGGGACCTTCACTTGCCCCAGATCTCCCGGTCTGTCCCCGCTAAAAAATGCCAGCTTGAAGTAAGCTTGATCGCGGGCTAGGACAAAGCGATCAATGACCCTCGCCCTGTCTGTCTCTTGTAGCTTCGTTTCCAAATACACAGACAGTTGTGCCAGTTTATCTACAAAAAATGGCGTCGCCTGCTTGGGGGTTATCCGTGCCTGCAGTTGTTCAGCGGAGACTAATTTCAAGTAATCTTTAACTGATTTGTCAGCCGCCGGATTACCTAAACATAAACGTTTGTCCCAATCCCCATCTCTTCCCATCGCGTGGAATATCGCCCTTAGTTTTCCTATATAGGAGTCCACCGTTTTGTAAGAAAGATGTGTCGGGCACCCACAGTGAAACCTCCCTCTTTTCCCCAGAAATTCACAAGCGTTGCGGTGCACCTGGGTCTTCCCATCCTTGTCTTTGTAGACAAGAAAGCGACATATATCCCGGGGTGTTACGGTTTCCAAGGTAACGTAGCCTGGGAGCGCCGACAGAAAAGCCTCTAATTCCTGTTTCAAAGAGTCCTTTTGCTTAGTATAACTCGTCGCACGGTCAAAATTCCATAATTGCTGCAACCTCTGTTCAATTCGTTCGAGATTTATATCCTTCTTCTTCGCCGCGCTAGGGAACCGAACTCGTCTATTGTAGCCACATCGCTGGCAATAACGAAAATCCTGATCATTGGCATGAGCGCATACTGGGCACCTAACGGAAGGGGTGAACAACTTGGCTATTATCG
This sequence comes from Cladopsammia gracilis, assembly GCA_022457155.1. NCBI lineage: Eukaryota > Metazoa > Cnidaria > Anthozoa > Scleractinia > Dendrophylliidae > Cladopsammia > Cladopsammia gracilis. The sequence goes on along the minus strand of JAJGOT010000273.1, from coordinate 562,268 downwards.
GTAGATCCTATGACACAAACAAAGAAACGGTTATCACGATTATATCAGGTTTTATTAGTAAGTAATTCAGTTCTGAGCACCTCCTATTCTATAGGACATAGAAAATCATGTTTCTCGTATCGCCCGATGTCTCATAATCATTATGTTACAGTTCTCTAAAATACCACGCGGAAGGCCCAAATGTCCCCTCGGGCCGACGTTCCAGGGAGCCAACCCTCCTTTGAGGGGTAGAGTAAAGTAGCTGCGTCACTACGCCTCACAAGCCGGCTTCTCCTCTGTGCAGATCCCTCTAACAAAGGCCACCAGAATTGTCTGGGGTAGCTATCAATCACCACCATCGTGCAGGGCTGCCCACAGGACCTGAGATACCTCCAAACCGGGCCTACCAGTTCACTCGGGGGAAACACGTACGGGTTCTGCATCACCGACGGAAACCGCGTAAGATCTTGTGCAAACACATTAACACCCAATGATCCTGGAGAAGGGTATGGCGTGAAGTGTGGCAAAGGCGTGCCTGTCTTGTCAGTCATGGCATTGGAATCTAGGGCCATGAGATCGCAGGAGTGGCCATCGGGACCTCCAAATTGCTGTTGTACCATGCGCCATACCCGGGGAGCTAGTTTCACATCAAGGTGCGATAATCTTCGCGAGGGGGAGTCAGCTGGATTCAAATGGGTGGAAACATACGACAAACGCAGTAATATATTCAGTTCTGTTGTAGTAAAGAACAGTTTTTTAATTGCCTTGTTTAATGAAAGACTGCGACCCCCTTGGTGATTCCAAACATGTACTACGGCTTGGTTGTCAACCATTATGTCAACTCGCGCATTAGTTACATGATTAGTAAATGCGCGCAGCACATGGTCAACTGCTAGGGCCTCCTTAGTCGAGGTATCCAGACCCACCTCCTCTTCTGTCCAATAGTCAGACGCTTCTTGTGTAAACGGTGATAGGATGACCCCACCCCAACCAGACTGAGAGGCATCTGATGCGAGCTTCACTTGTAAATGCCTCTCCTCTCGCCACCCTATGGGTTGATCCCACTGTTCAAGGAATAACCAGTGCGCAATCTCCTCCCGGAGTGCGCCTTGAACGTGCACTGGTTTCATTTTACGCAGACCAATCGAAATTGCCGCATTCATTTCCCTTGTGAACAGCCTTGCTCCGGGCACCACCAGTGAAAACGAGACGCATTTTCCCGTTATCCGCTGCAGAGTCTTAACAGGACCCAGCGACTTGCCAAAATAGCTTTTATCAATTCAACAAACTTCCTCTGTTTGTCTGCCTTCAAATGGAATACTTCTCTACTAGAGTCCACGAGAAAACCCAGGTATGAGACGATCTTTTGGGGAATCAACGTGGACTTTGCCAGACCTAAAAAATAGCCTAGCCGAACCAGATAAAAGGCCACTAGAAAGATTGCTGACTTGGCCGCGGCGAAATGCCTCTGTTCAGAACTTTCCAGGCCCGCGTACGCGCCACCGTCTAATGGTACTTGGAGCTCACCATTATGCCGGTCGTCAATATAAAGGGAACATGGTATTCCGAGGGACCGAAAGTAGTTAGACGCCATTAAGCCCGTGGAATGATAAATATAAGGAGAAATTTTCCACCCAAATGGAAGTGTGTTATAAACAAAATACCATCCGCCCCACTGAATGCCAAAATAAGTGCGACTATCTTCAGTTAGGAGGAGATGATCGTAGCCGGATTTGTCGTCCAGCACAGTCTGGAAGGAGTCCTTCGGAACGTACCGGGGCAGATCCGTGATTTTATCCAAAGAGAAAGGTTTGTCTTGCATCCACAAATTCAAGTATCGCGCGTCCTGACACAGTCGAGGCTTTGTGGGCTCGACGGTCAGCGGTAGCACGATATGCGTGGCCTCTGTTTGCCCAACTTTCCCCAATAACGATATGGCCCCAGTCTTTAGACGAGCCAGGAGAGTTTTCCGAATAAACTCACCAAACGATTTGCACGAGACATTATTGCGAAATGACCTACTAGGTGGGCAGTCCGAATCATAGTTCTCTCCTTTGAAAGTTCCTTTAAAGTGTTGAAAAAAGGAGAAAATCGATACCTTTCTCTCGATCCATTCTAATACCTCGACACGGTTTTCGATCGGCGCTGTTGCAGCAATATTCGCCCATTGTGCCGCATGTTCGTGTAATTCGCCCGCGACAAAGCTATTGGGGTCTCTGAAGACCAATTGGTCCACTTCTCCTATTAGTTCCCCTTTTCCCACTAAAAGGGCCGTTTTCTCCAGCTCCCTTTTTACCACCGTCTCTCCACTGGTTGGCACGGGATCTCCCATGAAATTCACCCAACGTATGTAATTTCTCTTGGTTCCCTCGTTTATGACAACCATATCGAAATCCTTATCCTTTTCCCAACACCAGTATATTGCCTACAATAAACGATAGCAATAGAACGAAGATGAATAATTTAACGAGAAACAAAGAAGTCCCGTGCAAACCAGCGGAGAGACGGCAGTTCCGACCCAGTATGACCGGGAGGCTGTTTTGAAGCCAGTTTTCGAAACTCCCATCTCCCCGTGGCTGCGCAGAGCGTTATTATGTGAAGCTCATAAATTAATGAACAAAACCGAAATTATTTATTGCCATGACAACGTACCAGGCAATGTAGAGAGCTCCTCGAGCCTCTTTCCCCCTGATTCCCATGACAAGTAAAGCGTGGGGGTAAAATCATACAAAATACAACATATATCAGTTTGCACAATCACTGAGGGCTTCCTCCTTTATTAGATCCACACATGCTATTATCACACAGGAGTATTCAGTCGGTCCTAGATTATTTAATTCTCTTAAATATGTTACGGCACTACATGATCGTCTAAACATTATTATCATTTAGAAATAGACGCTATGTCCCAATCCCATCGTTGTGCGCTCCCTATTGGTCTTTTGGAGCCTCATTTTTCGTCGGCTGGTACCGGCGATAAGGGCCCGGGCGCTGATCTCTCCTCTTATTAAAGCAATTAGCCGCGATGTGGCCCACCCTATCACAGTAGTAACACCTGGGGCCCGGTCCATTCCTCCTGGGCCACCCGCCGTAGGATGTACTCATGCGGTCGCCGGAGCCTCGCCATTGCCCACCGGGGCCTCGCCATTGCTCGCCGGAACCTCGCCATTTGGCCATGGATTTCTCCACCTTCGCGACCGCCTCAAATACCGTCTGGTGATCCTTGTCCCCCAGGAGGCGTGACAAAAGGGACCTGAAATGTTCCTTGGGGTAATCAATCTTTATTCTCGCCGTCTGGCAGGCGACACGGTAGTACTCTGCCTTCTCATCCCGGCTGTCTCTTGCCCCATGTTCCAAATTTTCCAGCATCTCCAGGGCTTCAAATTTATTGAAATCAGTCAGCGGCCTGTGCGTGTAATCCATAGCCTTCTTCCTTAGCGTCGCCACCGTAGGTTTTGTCATATCCTCCATACTCTTTTTCAAAGTTTGGAGCTCTCTCTTCAGGTTCTACAAAACACAAAATGCGCACTAAGACACTTGCCATACAGTTCTCTCAGTCCACTCGGGCCCTGTCAATTGTTCGTGGTCGACCCCGACCACACTTTTACTGGTCGACCGCGACGACACTTTTATTGGTCGACCGCGACCACACTTAATGTATTAGTCGACCGCGACCACACTTACATTCGGTCGACCGCGACCATACTTACATTCGGTCGACAGCGACCACATTTGATGTCAGTAGTCGACCACGACCACACTTAATTTATTGGTCGACCGCGACCATACTTAATTTATTGGTCGACCGCGACCCCAATTACATTCGGTCGACAGCGACCAGACTTTATTGGTCGACCGCGACCACACTTAATCCATTGGTCGACCGCGACCACACTTAATCTACTGGTCGACCGCGACCACACTTAATTTATTGGTCGACCGCGACCACACTCAATTTATTGGTCGACCGCGACCACACTTAATTTATTGGTCGACCGCGACCACCCTTACATTCAGTCGACAGCGACCACACTTAACGTATTAGTCGAGCGCGACCACACTCAAGTTATTAGTCGACCGCGACAACACTTAATTTATCGATCGACCGCGACCACGCTTAATCATTGGTCGACCGCGACCACAATTTATTGGTCGACCGCGACCACACTTAACTTATTGGTCGACCGCGACCACACTTAATTTATCGGAATAAATACTGAGTGGGCTAAACGCCTACTCGAATCTAAATGAAACCACAGGAATATAAATAAATACCACTACGCCGACCTTTAAAACTACTGAATACAACCTGGAGAATATTCCATAATTATAAATGTATTAACATAATGTATCGACGATAACGAACGAGGAGACAAAACTTATACGAGGATAAAGTTAACGAAACAACCGCGAAGGATAAGAATACAACATTTTAACTCTCCAAACAATGACTGAATGCAGCACAGCAAACCAGGACTAAACAAGCGCAGTGAAACGAGTTCTTCTCGGTCAGAAACACGAATTTTAACGACTATGTAAACAACTAACAGAATGAGAAAATGTAAATTCCACGTGTCTTAAATTACCTCTAGTTCGACGTTTCCCTCTCTTTCCCCTTCTACTCGTCCTGCAGGCTGAGGTTGCTCCTGTCGCTCAGCCGGAGGCGGCTGGTTTGGCGCTACTACCAGCGGCGCTGGTTCGGCTTGAGGTTCGACTGCCTGAGGATATTGCACATCTCGCGGTCGTTGCTCTGCGGCCATTTCAGAACCTTTCACTCGACGTATCTTCTTAAGTAGAACTGTGGTTATAATCTCGCGTACTGTTCAACGTCGTATACCGCTTCTGTAGTTGAGCAGCAATGGGGTAATTTATTCATGGTGGTAGATTTTATAGCGTTGTTCGTAATATATGCAGTGCGAATAGCAAATTTTTGCGAGATTTTGTTGAAATAAGACATCATTGACTCGTGTTATGACCTTTAAGAAGGAAACAATGATTTTTCTTGCCTACAATATATTTTGTTATGGTACATTATTATTTTTGAAGGACAATTACTGAAACAGACTACCGGCCAAATGATCCTCAGGTTCTTTATGTATACATACTTTATACTTCAATGAGTACATAACAAACTGCCAGCATAGTTACCTGAAGTCTTGGGCAAACCCATCAAGAGCTTCCCAATTCATCGTAACCATGGGGCATGTCTTTGGCTCCATTTCCTTCGCACATGTGCCGTCTTTCCCACCACCATAATGGGCTAGGCTGATGAGCATTTTTAGGTCATCCAGCACAGGAGGGAAGGATGACGTCGAGCAAAGACACGGTATGAACTGCTCCCTTGCCGAGGAGAAAAATGATGGTCATTGCCCATCAGCCTGAGAGCTGTCCTAGCACATTTGGTTTTTCCCAGGCGATGCTCTCCACATATCACAGGAATTGGGCAGTGGTGGCCCTCTTTTATGATCTGCTGATAATGTAGACCCATTGAGCGGCCAGCTAAAAAAAACCAATTCTATTACCTACACAAAAGGCTGAGTTCAGAAAAAGGGAATTTTGGGAACCGAACTGCAATGAAAAGGAAAACGTAACATTCCCTTCCAGCATCTTATTATGAAACCCACTGAAAGTAGCTTTATAGATTTACAGTCTATAAACCGAAAGAGACTATAGAATGGTAGGAAGACAAAGTAATCATTCTTCTATTGTTTGTATAAATCATACTGTCTGGTTGCAAGAAAGCGATGAAAATTATATTGGATGAACTCTGTCCTAAGTAAACCAAAATTTTAAAAAAATAGCAGCAAGTATGTATTCTATTTATTTAATTTATCTCTCATAAATTAAATTCTCCTTGTAATAACCTAATTTGTACAATTTGTTTTTTAATTTAAGAGTTGTAAGAAACCTGAGTATTTCAATTTTGCTCATATACCTTTATTTTAAAAAACTTAGCATCAAAAGGTACACTCAATATTCGTTTGGTATTATCTTTTCAATATTTTTGATGATTTGGATAAACCTCCTTGAGTTGCAAGTCAGTAGTGCTGCCGGCTGTTTAGCTTTGATTATTTCCTGTAGTAGACCAGGGGTCATTTTTGGGCTGTTCTTTTTTTAATAGTGCATCTTTGCTTTTCCTTTCCTTTGTCTGTTTTGTTCTCTTAAACAGAGTGAGGGTTTGTATCTTAGTAAAGATAATACATTAAGATACGAGACTACGCTAGGAAAATTTATCTAGTAGTGAGCTCACTATTACAACATTAGTACCGTGTACTTCAATAAGAAAGCAAAATATGTATTCCCTGTCTCATCAGGAGTCCAGAGGGAAGACATGGCAGTTAGGTTGCAGAGGGATGGAGGGGCAGGGGACAAAATAACCGAGTGGAGTGGGGAGGGTTAATTTTGCAAATGAGCTGAGCAACCTTTACCAACACGTTTCATTGCCATTTGGTACCAACTGGCTGGATTTGCTTCGGTTGAAGGACAAGGTTTGTATTCAGGAAGTAACTAACAAATAAATCTAGTAATACCTTAGTGCGGATTTTCTTTGCCTTATAACTCTGGTTATGTTGGATGGTAATACAATTGTTGCAAGAACATCGTCTGGGATGAATGAACGGACTCCGAAGCAGAGGATGACTGAACAGGCAAACCAAAATTATTATTTGCTTAGCAAAACATTTTGTGATATTGTTTTAATGACATAATAAACTAATGCAACAGGGAGGGAAAAAATTTTGAGCTTACCATGATTGCTGTTTGATCCAAATGATGTAAGTCTAAGTCTTAGATCTGCCTTTGGTTGAAAACTTGACTTGACAGAAATGTTAAGAAAGTTTGACCGGTAAAATTCTTTTGCTGGTGAACTGCGAGGATATAATTGACGAAAGAAATTTGAAAATTTAAAAATGCAAATTAAGAAAGAAAGACGGGAGCTAAAAGAAAAGAAAATCGTTTTTTGCACGTGCAGGAGCAGTTAAATTGGCTACCGTTCGTTGTAAACAAAATAACAAGTTACAACATAGCTTCTGTGTGGTAGTTTCACTGTTGTGAACTCAAAGTTTTGTACTAGTGATTGATGTGGCCTGAGAGTAATTTTTTTAAATGGAAGCAATAGAAACAGAGTTTAAAATTTTAAAGGAATGAAAACGGAATTGTCGGAGAGCTAGAGGAATTATAGTAACGCCGAGAAAAGAGCTGCGTGAAATTAACAACTGTTTTAACTTGATAGCTAAAAATAGGATTGAACTATATGTTTTGGAAAGCATTTTGGAGAGGAGTATGTTTCCTTGGCTGGAAAAATGAAACAAAAAAACGGAGTGGCAAATCGAAGCAATAGAAAAGGAAAAGGATGAGATGAGACAAGAGGTAGAGAAAATAAGGTTGAAAATTAATGATATTAGATTGGCGAGACTAGAAAACATAATAATGACCTGAGATTGCGATGCTAAGAAATCACTTGAAAAGGAAAGGAAAGGAAAGGGAAAAATTTACCAGCAGTGCGAGAAAGGTATATGATATGAACGTGTACGAAATTAGACAAACTGTGATCAATTATGTGCGACTGATAGAAAGGAGGGAGGTAATTATCAAGAAACAAGTAGTGGCTGGCATTAAAACTTTGAAGCAGCAGGAGACACAACACATTGAGAGTACCATCTAATTTGCATAATTTTATTTCAATGAAAGTGGATTCTGAAGTAGACCAGATGCTCAGAAAGAATGGTGGATATGTAACATTCTTCTCCTCGACTGGAGACTGATGGTACCATATGCGCTAGAACTTTGAAAATGACTGTAGAGAGGGCTGTATTCAGGTATACATCTCGTTTAACTCGATCCAATTTACATATTACTAATCTAGAAAATGATAATCTGAGGAAGGCCAGGAAACCTAAAGAAAAACTCAGAAGAAAGAGGGGTGCTAATTTACGAATAAAAACAAGGTATAATCTAAATCATCCTGATATAGACTTTAGGACTAGGGATTATGTTGCAAGATTTTACAAATTTTGGATAGAGGTATTACTAAATAGAAGGGGAAAATAATTATTTTAGAGGAAACAATGATAAGAGGCTAAGTAAACTAATGAAAATGCTCAAGAATGATAATATTGTATTAAAAGAAAGTGATAAAAAGCTAGGATGGTCTTTGAATTCGGTTGGATGGTATAAAAATGAATACTTAAGACAAAAAGGAACTGAAACATTTAAGTTGGTGGGGTCAGTGTGAGTAGTGGATGACTTGAACAAGAGTTGTAAACTCGAACTGAAAAATATTGTAAAATATCGAATTGAAAAATATCGAACTGAAAAATATTTACTTATTGGGGAACAATGTAAGAAGTTTAATCTTGGGGTGAGCAATGGTTACATATTGCCTAGTTTAAATTTGATGGCTAAGGTTCATAAATTGAATAGTGTGGCCTCTCCAGGAAATAAAGAGGAGCTGACTGCGAGGCCAATTATGACTGGCCATAGTTGGTGTACTGTGGAAGCTTCCAAAAGTGGAATGGAAATGCTTTGGTTCTGATTTTCTTGTTTCTTTTGATTTATATGCCAGCATTCTGTTGAAACCTTAAATGATTTGTTTAAGATTTTGAAATTAGATGCGAGTAGAAAGAAACTTAATTTAGAATTGTACTGCTTTTGCAATGATTGGAATTACTTTAATATAGGGAATGATGTGTATAAACAAGACAAGAGAGTAAGCATGGGTTGTTACTTAAGCAAGGAGATAAGTGATCTTATTCTTATGTTTGCAGAATACAAATACTGTTAGTTTCAGAGGGTAAAGGGCTCAGAGTTTTAAAGAGGTATGCAGATGATGGAATTGTGATTTTTTGTGGAGGACGAGGACTACACAGTCAGATGGAAAATCCTTGCCAGAGCGCAGCCATACACAAAGCGCACGAAGAGATGCAATCTATGCAACACAGAGAAGTGCTTTTTAATAACTAAGCCACTTTGGGCAACCCTAAATAAACGTAATTAACTTATATCAACATGCAGGCACCAACGGAAGTACATCCTTAAGTACAATTAAGAGAGCTGTCAAGCGTGCGCATACTTTTTCAGTTTTTAACGGTTTATTTTAAAATTTTACTTAAACAGTTTATTTAAACGCAATCATATTGTCGTAAGCCTTACTGATGCTTCAGTGTATATAGAGATTAACTGATGAGTGGACCGACATCTTGTCGCTCTACGAAACAGATTTGTATTAAAATCTATGTGTGCTCACAAATTGAGTAGTTCATATATTGATTTAATTGGCTCCTTCATTGTAGAGCACTATCGTGCTCTTATATGGTGAAATGCCTTCTTCCTCCATGGAGTATAAGATGAATACATAACTGTTGTTTTGATGACGGGCTCAAGTCCTCCAAAAGCTGTTGTAATACAAAATTAAAAGTATGAGGTGTGAAAGTCACTGAAGACAATTTGTGTCAGTCTATTTCACTGGAAATTGAATGGGTGGTTTTCACGTTACATCACGGCGGCCATGTTGGTGTTTTGTTATGTGCATCAACATGAAGGTCACGTGAGTGAAAACCATCTATAAGAAATGAATTAAAGGAGATGTGAAAGATTGTACTTCAATTACATAATCAGAAAGATGTGCATTTTACAGGCGGTATATATATACTTTTGAGTACATGTAACTCTACATACAACAAAAAAACTCACTTTAACAATCTTGTCTTCTCCCGGCGAACAGGTTCTCTATTTTCGCCAGTGTCCTCTAGCCACCGTGCTTCCATTTCTAGTTATATTAAAATGAAATATTTCAACTCACAGCCACATATAGCACAGTCTTACAGCTTTAATTTTCTAAATAAATGGATATGGCCAACTGATATAAAAATACAAGTTTTCTTATTTGAAAACTCTCACACAATTGCAGAGATGCCAACCTCTGGAGATTGAAAATAGGGAGTCTTTTCTGAGGGTGAAATTTTTTTGCGCCGAAGGGGTGAATCGAGCGACATTGTTGCGGTCATCTACGGGGTCCGGAATTGTTTTTTTTTTTTTTGGCTTTACTCTCTAAAAGTGCCATTTTCTGCATTCCTGAGACCCGAAAAGCGTTTGTGTTAAGTTAAGATGTGATGAAAGACCGCATTTTTTGGGGGGATTTTGGGAAAATTTGGGTTAAAATCTTCGCCCATATTGTAGAGAAAAGATCCAAAGTCGCTTCTATCCAGGAGATTTGGTGACCTGTATGGGAGACCGGGAGATTCGTTTCTTATCTGGGAGACTCCTGGATAATCCGGGAGAGTTGGCATAAGTGCTATTGGTGTTGTGTATATGTTGCAAAGATGGCAATGATGATCATGGTTATTCACCAGTCATATACCTTTAAGAAGTTAAAAGTGAAAATGATTTTAAAAAACTTTACTAAAATTTAATATTTATTTATACTTCACAACAACACAGCACCACCAGTATTCAGAACAATAAAATTGCTGTCGTGTATTTCAATACTATAACATTCTAAAACTCAAGAGGACTATAAAATGTAACAATGGATTGTTGCGGTCTTTGTCTTCTTCTAAATTCTTCTTCCACAACAAGAAAGTGATAAGCTTGGTGAAGTAGAAAAGCCCGCTGTCGTTGCAGCAGGAAAAATAAAAGCCAGATAAGAAAAGCAATTTTGAGCTTTCGAGGTTGCATGATGTAAAATAAATTTTAACATCTCAGCTGCACTCATGCACATGCTTGAATATCCTTGGCGCGTAATTTGATTATCAATGTAAGTAAACATACGTGATCTAAAGTATACTTGAGGCCGTTGCTTACTTACTTACTACGCTAGTATGAACCCACCTGCTGTCGGCACTGGTGTCTTTATGTTCAACTTCAGTCACTGAGAAATCTGTTAATAAAAATGAGTTTGACAATAATATATTATGCAGACAAACATATATCATAAGTTCATGAAACATACAGCCTAAATTTTAAACAAAGTGCTATCATGCCATCATATTATCCCTGCTCATCCCTGTTGGCGCTGGCATCCGTTTTTTCTCCTCGGCAAGGGAGCAGTTCATACCGCGTCTTTGCTTGAGGTCATCCGTCCTTCCTGTGCTGGATGACCTAAAAATGCTCATCAGCTTGGGGAGATCGCCCTAGCACATTACAGTGGTGGGAAACACGGCACGTGCGAAGGAAATGGAGCCAAAGACATGCCCCATGGTTATGATGAATTGGGAAGCTCTTGATGGGTTAGCCCAAGACTTCAGGTAACTATGCTGGCAGTTTGTTATGTACTCATCGAAGTATAAAGTCTATATACATTGGTCTGTATTCAAGCCAAAATCTGTACATAAAGAAATAATGACTAGTAGTGAGTAAACGGGTGGGGGGTTGATGGGAATACTTGGGTATAGGAGTGCAGCTGAGGATGTGAAAACTTGACCCTGTTTGGGGACGAACAAAACGAACATACCTACCCTATGTAGGACAACACCCTCTATTTTATGAACCTGTCTAAGACAAGTGCAAAGTCAACTGGAACTGTACCAGTACTAGAAATTAAATTCTTAGTTGATATGTATGGAGAAAATGGAAAAAAAAATATCCACTCACAGACTGCAAACTTCTCCCAGGCATCAGGAGAAAAGACACTCTTCTTTACAAAGATGCATGTTCTGAATACTGTGCTGCCAGTGTCATCTTTACAACTTGAGATAGTTGTTCCATCCTCCATGGCATTAAAGACCTGTTTTTTCTTGTTGGTTACTTCAATGCCATGAAGGTTGACGTTCTTGATTTGGTCAGCGTTCGGTGCATCGATACCACTTTTGGAAATCTTGTTAGAAAGTGGTTGAGGGCCACAGCAATCCCTTTAAATTTCCGCTCCCCTCCTTCTGGGTCTCCTGCTTAAATGTTATGTTTGGATTTATGCAGGTTAAAAGCTGTAACCAAAAAAGTACACTGTGTGTCAGTGCACCTATGATTTAGAGAACCATTTGCATGAATAGAATTTAATACCCATGATTGATTTGCACGTATACTTTTTATCATCGAGGTTGCTGTGATAGCAATAAAACTAGCTTATTTCCCTCTATTTGAATTTTAACATTAATAAAAAAAGCCCAGGTTTGTACATACCGATCCTCGATTGAGAGTCGCAATTGATTGCTTCACTTAAAAGTGATGTACTCAATGGCTCTCCATCTTAGAAATTTTTCTGTCCACACAACATCGCGAAAACACAACGTACACAATACACAACATCGCGAAAGTAGGACACCATTTCTTTCCTTGGAAAATCTTTTTCATTGTCCACAATGTCAAGAATCTTAAACAAGAAATTCAAGTTATTATAATCTATTGACACAATAACAGCTGATAATCAGACAAAAAAATGTTTTTCAGAGTATATATATTTTTTGCATCATAATCGAGATGACAGTCCTTTTCAATGGAAATCGGTAAAAATTTATACAGGGTCGATCTGTGGCTGAGGCTACATCTGTCAACATCCAAGATCAAACATATTATTATGCAGTTCCCTTAAGCTGCGAAGACCTACTGGTATCTTGTAATGTGCAAGTTAAATGTTCATAAAATAACACGAAACCATAAAACCAATTCAGACAGTGGATGCCCACCCTAAGGCTACAGTAGTCCATCATTATATGGCCAGTTTTCTGTGGTGAAACAAATTTAAAGGCTACTCGTAAAACCGACCACCCATTTTTAGGAACAAAATAGGCCCATCAGTGGTCATATTAATATTGTTACACTGTACGTAGTGTTAAATTAAAATGAGTCATGATCACCTTGTTTGCTATTGCCATAAGACGACCATAGTTGTCTCAGATTCGGTCATCTACTTCAGCAAATACTTTTGAAAATTTCCTTTTGAGGGTCCTGCTCAATGATATAACACCTTCCATGTCAGAGTAGTGAGAGAGTAGTGTCCCAAGGGCCATTGGTGCCTCCTCAAACTTCCTCTTCATTCTATCCTCAGCCAATTGGTGAGCCTCCAGTCCATTTGGACTGCGTGGCCCCACAACAAAGGGGATGAAAACAAGGCGACTAGCAACTCTGTTGAATTTAAATATCATAATAGGTCATTAATATTTTTTAACTTGTATTGATTTTGAAGAGAAATGGGTTAAAATGGACAACATTATTCTTTATTTAGTTTTTCAAGAGGTTTTTAATTTTCACACCTCTGTAAGATGGACACATAATACAGAGACCTGGTGTTGGTCTCTGCCATTTGGTTTATCAGTTATTTCTCTTATAACTAGACACCTTTAAGACAGACCCTTCGGGTAGGTCTTGAAGGTGTCCATCTTAGAGAGAGTTGACTGTACCTCATTTGTAAGGGCAGTAAATAAGCTTTCCAAAACAAATTTTTTGAAGTAATTATCCATTAATGTTTGTTGCATCTAATTAGCAGACTTATTCCACAAAAGTTTGGCCAAAAAATTTGGACAAAAAGTACGAATGGTTCAAACTGATGTGTATAGTAATTAATTTATGGAAATGAATTAATTTACATCCAAATAAAATTGTTGTGCATGAAGTTTGATCTTACCGATATTTATGCAAGCTTGATAGTATAATGTGATAAGATAAGATCTCAATTTGGGTCGCGATTTCGGTTTCCTCTTGGCACAAAAACTATTTTATCCATCAGATATTTTTCCAAAAGTAAGTCAAGACAATTTTTTTTATTCAAAGCAATAACCAAGGTTTCAAAGGTAAACTGTGTGCTAAGTATCATAACTGCTTTTTACATGTAAGTCACCTAATGCAGACTGCTTGACAAATGCTCATATAACGTTCTACTCTCAGAGTCAATTACCAAACATAGGTTGACACACTGACAGGAGGATATCTGATTTCTTCATCGCCAAAGCTGAATTTTGACCGATTTTGAAAAAAAAAAATCATTTTGTCAAGTGGTGAGCTATCCAGTTCAAACTCGCTCAGGAACTGGCTTAATTGTGATGCTTTGTTTAGAGTTTGGCGGCCTGCAGAAGAAAAGCAAATTTTTGTTGAAATAAGACGTCATTGACTCGTGTTATGACCTTTAAGAAGTAAACAGAATGATTTTTTTGCCCACAATATATTTTGTTATGGTATTATTGAAACAGACTACCGGCCAAATGATCCTCAGGTTCTTTATGCCAGCATAGTTACCTGAAGTCTTGGGCTAACCCATCAAGAGCTTCCCAATTCATCATAACCATGGGGCATGTCTTTGGCTCCATTTCCTTCGCACATGTGCTGTCTTTCCCACCACCGTAATGTGCTAGGGCAGTCTCCCCAAGCTGATGAGGATTTTTAGGTCATCCAGCACAGGAGGGAAGGATGACCTCGAGCAAAGACGCGGTATGAACTGCTCTCTTGCCGAGGAGAAAAAATGATGGTCATTGCCCATCAGCCTGAGAGCTGCCCTAGCACATTTGGTTTTTCTCAGGCGATGCTCTCCACATATCACAGGAATTGGGCAGTGGTGGCCCTCTTTTATGATCTGCTGATAATGCAGACCTATTGAGAGGCCAGCTAAAAAAAACAATTCTATTACCTAAGCCAATAAATTTTAAGATTAGATTTGGCGTTTCCAAGTACCAGACAGATCGTCTTCAGAAGGTGCTCAATGCCGCTGCTCGATTAATCTTTAGGATTCCCTAGTTTGATCACATTTCGTCTGCCTTGTTTCATCTCCACTGGCTTCCTTAGCTTATCGCGTTCATTTTAAGTTGTTGCTTTTAGTTTGCAAGTCTCTTAACAATTCAGGCCCACAATACATTAAAGAATATCTTCAGCTATACTCTTACAGCTCATCACCTACGTTCCTGCAACCAGGGCCTCCTTAAGGTCCCAAGAACTAGTTTCAAGACCCTTGGTGATCGTGCCTTTGCTCGTTCCAGATCATTTCTGTGGAACAAATTGCCGCTTGAAATTCGAAGCAAAGTGTAGCCATTTTTAAGTTAAAGCTAAAGACGCATCTGTTCAAGCTGGCTTACAATTTGTTCTAGTACTTTTAACATTTTTTAACATTTTCATATTTTTAATATTTTATCGTTTTATCGTTAATTGTAAAGCGCTTTAGAATATTTTTATAATTTCAGTGCTTTAGAAATGTTAATTATTATTATCATTATTGTTATTATTATTATTATTATTGTTATTATTATTTGCTTCGGTTGAAGGACAGGGTTTGTATTCGGGAAGTAACTTAAAAATAAATCTAGCAATACCTCAGTCCGGATTTTCTTTGCCTTAACTCCGGTTTTGTTGGATGGTAGTACAATTGTTGCAAGAACGTCTGGGATGAATGAATGGACTCCAAAGCAGATGATGACTGAACAGGCAAACCAAACTTATTTTTTGCTTAGCAAAACATTTTGTGATATTGTTTTAATGACATAATAAACTAATGGAACAGCGAGGGAAACAATTTTGAGCTTACCATTGCTATTTGATCCAAATGATGTAAGTCTAAGTCTTAGATCTGCCTTTGGTTGAAAAGGAAATGAAAGGGAAGGGAAGGAAAGGGAAAAATTTACCAACAGTGTGAGAAAGGCATATGATATGAACGTGTACGAAATTAGACAAACTATGATCAATTATGTGCGACTGATACAAAGGAGGGAGGTAATTATCGAGAAACAAGTAGTGGCTGGCATGAAAACTTTGAAGCAGCAGGAGGAGACACGACACATTGTTAGTACCATCTAATTTGCATAATTTTATTTCAATGAAGGTGGATTCTGAAGTAGACCAGATGCTCAGAAAGAATGGTGGATATGAAACATTCTTCTCCTCGACTGGAGACTGATGGTACCATATGCGCTAGAACTTTGAAAATGACTGTAGAGAGGGCTGTATTCAGGTATACATCTTGTTTAACTCAATCCAATTTACATATTACTAATCTAGGAAATGATAATCTGAGGAAGGCCAGGAAACCTAAAGGAAAACTCAGAAAGAGGGGTGCTAATTTACGAATGAAAACAAGGTATAATATAAATCATCCTGATATAGACTTTAGGACTAGGGATTATGTTTGCAAGATTTTACAAATTTTGGACAGAGGTATTACTAAATAGAAAGGGAAAATAATTATTTTAGAGGAAACAAATGATAAGAGGCTAAGTAAACTACTGAAAATGCTCAAGAATGATAATATTGTATTAAAAGAAAGTGATAAAAAGCTAACATGGTCTTTGAATTCAGTTGGATGGTATAAATAGGAACACTCACGACAATAAGGAACTGAAACATATGAGTTGGTGGGGTCAGTGTGGGTAGTGGATGACTTGAACAAGAGTTGTAAACTCGAACTGAAAAATATTGTAAAATATCGAACTGAAAAATATCGAATTGAAAAATATCGAACTGGAAAATATTTACTTATTGGGGAACAATGTAAGAAGTTTAATCTTGGGGTGAGCAATGGTTACATATTGCCTAGTTTAAATTTGATGCCTAAGGTTCATAAATTGAATAGTGTGGACTCTCCAGGAAATGAAGAGGAGCTGACTGCGAGGCCAATTATGACTGGCCATAGTTGGTGTACTGTGGAAGCTTCCAAAAGTGGAATGGAAATGCTTTGGTTCTAATTTTCTTGTTTCTTTTGATTTATATGCCAGCATTCTGTTGAAACCTTAAATGATTTGTTTAAGATTTTGAAATTAGATGCGAGTAGAAAGAAACTTATTTTAGAATTGTACTGCTTTTGCAATGATTGGAATTACTTTAATATAGGGAATGTGTATTTTGGAAACGGAACAACACGATGTTGATTTTTGACTAATTTATTCAATCTCGACTCACTGGTTACATGCTCATAAAAACCTATCGTGCAGAATGTCTCTCTTGATATATGTAACAGCACTTACATTGCTCGCTTATCTATAAAAAAAATATGTCAATACGCCCTTTGTCGGAATGTTCCATTAATGTTACGCAGGAGGCCATGTGTGTTACGAGATTGTCTTCTCAGCTTTCACTACTACAACTTGCGTGTATCACTAATTTAGCCTTTGACAGATTCAATTAACAGCACTCGCAAAATAACGTAATCACGATAATAATCAAATGATACTGACCACAGTTTCCGACATGTAGAAACAAGACAAGAGAGTAAGCATGGGTTGTTACTTTAGCAAGGAGATAAGTGATCTTATTCTTATGTTTTCAGAATACAAATACTGTTAGTTTCGGAGGGTAAGGGGCTCAGAGTTTTAAAGAGGTATGCAGATGATGGAATTGTGATTTTTTGTGGAGAGAAACCATAAAAGTATGTGATTCGCGAGGTAAAAAAACTTGTTGCTCTATCCTAGTAATCTGATTGTAACTATTCAATTGAACAGGGTACGCATTCAATATCTTGATTTGTTTATTACTATTGATATTACTTCTAAGTCAAGGAGGCTGCATTATAGGACATATTTCATAAAAAATTCATAAGTTTGCTTATTTTTATTTCATTTTCTAGTCATCCAGCTCATGTTTTTGGTGGTTTAGTACGGACAGAAAGCATTAGATACATAAGGAATTCAGTACTAAGAGGGATTGTAAACATTCTTTTGATTTGTTTACTATGAGAATGATGAAATTAGGATATAGGAGGAAATTTATTTCGAAGAATAAAGTAGTTTTTAGAGATTCTCATGGGGGAGGGTTAGTTAATTTGAAAAAAAAAAATAGAGATTCCACAAAGAATAAGATTGTGGTTCCTCTTATATATAAAAGAAGTGATAAAATACTTTCTCATGTTAAGGGGATCATGAAAGATGCTGGGAGGGGTTTGAGGCTACAGCTAAAAAATTAGTGATCGTGCCTAGAGTTATGCAAAAGCTAAGAAATATTATTAGCACTCACAGGATATTACATGATAAAGTGTTTCGGCAGACAAATTGTCTACCAATTTGTCTTTGGATCTTTTCACATGTCTGTTCCTTGATATTGGTTTAGCTAAAAAATGGAAAAGTCGCAATGTTTTCATTATTTTGATGATTATTAAATAAGAATTAGCTACACATAAAGCAGGTATGGTGGCAATATGAGTAAAGGTAAATTAAACCTTATACAGTGTAAATAATATTTACCTGATGATGTGGAGTCTGCAGGTAGTGTCAGAGGGGCATGATTCTTCCTCTATAATCACTACTAAACAAAACAAAAACCACACAAATTTTAGTCATTGAATAATTTAAGACAGTTAAGCATTAAAATAATGATTCTTCTATAATTGACACTGGAGGTATGTACAGTGTATGCATGCATGGAAAAAATGGCTGAATTCGACACACACTAGGAGATTGATACTTACCTGATAAAGGGTCTCTGGTAGTGTCAGAGGGGCCTGCTTCTTGCTCTCTTGCCTTGATCACCACTGAACAAAACAATACATTGTGGTCTTAAAAATTCTTTTATTAATAATTTATTATGAAAAATTATTTTTACACAATTAAAAATGCATTTGTATATCTTTATGAAAGTTAGTTTTTGAAAGGAAGTAATTCTCCTGGCTTTTTACTGAACAACTCTTTTGAAAAAGCTAATATCCTAAGAGCTTGAGTCAACTAGGGGGTCTGGAAATTTGAAAATACTTTCGTCTGAAACGGCTAGAAATACATTAAAAAAACGGCCAAGCAACATTTAAAATAATCAATTTATAGCAAGGTAAAAATCACCTTTTTCACGAGTTCAGTTAAATTTAAATGCTCGACTTTCATAGTGTTAAAAACTTAAATAAGCAAGTACGTAAGAGAAAAAAAAAACAGTTAGATATGAGCATGGTTTAGATTTATTGTTGGTCATTCATCGTACATTATTATCATTCATTTTACATGTAGGTCATTCCTTTTTCTGACAGTAAACAGGTACATACCACTGTCCAGCTTTGCCAATAAATCTGCTGGCAAAGCTCTTCTCCTTATGTGGGTGCCTGCTAAATGCCATCCACAAATCTTAATTTTACACCATTGTACCCAATTCCATTGCGTCTTATAAAGCTCCTAAGGACATCTCCACTGATTTCCGCATCCCTCACATTTATAAAATGAAGCATTGGTGCCACTTTGAATCCAAATGCCTCACTGCATGCACAACTTCTGACAACTAATTTATGCTTGAAGAACATTTTAACCTTCATGTACATTAAATACAAGCAATAAATTAAGTTCAATCCTATACCTATGTGTGGTAGTTTAAAATGATTTTAAATTAAATATTTTCAAAGTAGTTTAATCTTTATTTTCTTTTGTTACAGATTTGTTACAATAATCATAAGACAAAGAAAAATCAAAATCAAACTAGTTAGAAATCATTTTAAACTACAACATATGCATTCTTGGTGGTTTAGTACGGACAGGAAGCATTAGATACATAAGGAATTCCAGTACTAAGAGGGATTATAAACATTCTTTTGATTTGTTTACTATGAGAATGGTGAAATTAGGATAAAGGAGGAAATTTATTTCGAAGAATAAAGTAGTTTTTAGAGATTCTCATGGGGGAGGATTAGTTAACCTGAAAAAAAACTAGAGATTTCACAAGGAATAAGATTGTGGTTCCTCTTATATATAAAAGAAGTGATAAAATACTTTCTCGTGTTAAGGGGATCATGAAAGATGCTGGGAGGGGTTTGAGGTTATCTAAAAAATTAGTGATTGTGCCTAGAGTTATGCATAAGCTAAGGAATATTATTAGCACTCGCAGGATATTACGTGATAAAGTGTTTTGGCAGACAAATTGTCAATAATTATCAGTCCAATGAAGAAAGAAAGAAAGAAAGTAAAGTAGTGCAATTAAAATTCACTATTATATATTTTACAAAAAGAACCAAAACTACCCAAGACATTGTTTACAAGTCGAGCCCTACGCTGGCTTTTGTGCCTGATACTAAATTACAGCTTTAGAAGTTCAGGGATGCGCAGAAGGCAACATTTCAAGATAGTTTTTGGGTTTAAAAGTGACACTGCCCCCTCAACGTTTACCTTTCGCTTTCTCTTTCTCTTTCTCTTCTCCCCGCTTCTATCGCTTTTCTTCCCGTTTTTTCCTTTTGCTGGGCATCGACTAGGCTTCCTTTTGGTGGGAAAAGTTTCTGCCAAAACCCAGAGGGTCCCGAAATTATTTTTAAGCAATACAGGTGGGTAGTGGAACAAGATTTCCATTGGAATTTTATGGTCAACTTTACAATTTGTTTTTGTGTTTTTCTCTGGCCTGTTTGACTGAATCATGCTCCTTTGGGTATGGCTCGAAAGATCTCGTCCCCCTGCACAAGTTAGACTAAAATTGTTAGAATAGCGAACTAATTTTGACAGTTTATTCTTGATGGTGTCATGATGACACCGCATTACGTTGTACGATATTATCATTTCTTTTCACATGCTTTATTCTAGCTTAAAGAGAGATACATTTGTTACAATGTAATGTTAAAGAACATAGAGAAATAACACTATAATCATTTACATGTATAGTATTAGTCGCATAATTTATTTTACAGTAATTAAGTTTATTCTATTTATCTGTGTATTACTGTTATTAGAAATATTATTTAGGTTTTATTTAATTACTTATTTATTTGTTTATATTATGGATGTTATAATCAGTTATCTTATTGATGACATGTAAGTGCATCGAGACTGTAAATGTGATCATAACAATAATGATTAATGTGTCTACATCGGGCTACATGTAGCTAAGTGCATGTATTGTTTTTTACAAGACATATGACTTCTGCAGGCAGTTATGAACAAAATTGAATTTCTGCCCTCTGCAAAAATGAAAGCATATAAATATACCTGTTTAAAATTGAACAAAGCAGGGTATTCTGCTCTCACATCTGCAAGGTCCACATTCCTGTTCATGAGCCTTCTTCTATCTGGAAAGGTCGGGCACATCCTTTATTCCACCTTTTCCCAGTCTAGCGTTCTTCTTAACATTTCATTTTGGAGCCACTCCTTGTGTTATTGAGAGCCCATCCTCTCCCTCAGGAAATGGTGGCTCCCAATTTATTTCTCCCCTCCACAACTTCAATACCACAGGCTGGAAATCTGTGGCCTCCTTCGTTTTTCTTCTTTTATGGAGAATGACTTCAGGATCATCATTAATTGATTTTCTTTCATTCCGAAATTTGTCATACACCTGGGCATACCAGGAGTCCTAAAAGCAATCCAAATTGGCGTGACAGGTCACGTGATCGAATAAATTGAACTTTGACACGAAAACTTTATTAAGAATAATAAGTTCTATACACCTGCCAAGTTTGGTGGCTATTCATCAATTGTGCGCTTTACAATGATTTTTTCCTTATTTTCCCCATTTTCCCGTCTGGGCCATGCCTTAACATGCTCGAGTAAGCTAGTTAGCTTATCAAGATATCTTTTTGAATGTGTGTTGCTTTGGAGTAAGTTATTAAAACGACCATGAAAGTCTGCTAAGTTTCTTTTACAATTAAAGTAAGGCAGTTCCTTCAAAAGGCCTCTCAAGACCTTTTCATGTTGCTTATTTCGTTTTGTTTTTGTCATACGCAAATCAAGGCATAAATATAATTAACCATAGGAACAAACAACAATTGAAAAGCAATCTCTTATGATACTAAGCTGTTTAAATTATTGAAAAGTGTTCAATTTATAAATGCGGGAGGTATCTGTCATCCTAAGGAATATTGAACCTTGCTTTGCCCAACAGCCCTTGGCTTGTTGAACCTTTTTTTGCCTCGGTTAAGAGTGCTTGGTTAAGCGGAGATAAGTGATCGTAAATACCAAGTTGTGACAATGATATTTCATCGCCATAACCCAAATTACTTGGGGCGACTTTGGAAACCTCTTTCCGTGCTGCCATCACTCTTTCTTTGATTGTCTCCCAGCAAACTTGCAAATTGTGGGGTTTGGTCGACTTGAAGCTTTACGAGCAGGAACGCGGTGGGCCATATCGATATCTTGCATAGAAACATCCTTGACTACCATTGAGTGACACAACTGCCTACATAATTTAGTCATCGACTCTGAGTTCTCTCGCTCCACGAAAGTAGGCAAGCCAAAGATTTTGGGTCATGGCTCATGTACGACCACCTGACTGCATCATGAAACCTAATACAATACAATACAATACAACCTAACACTTCCTAACGCAATACATCACAATACAGTCGTCGTACACGAGCCACGACCCAAGATTTTTTGATGTTATACTGATAGCTGTAAGCCTGCATTTCATCAATAGCAAGGCGTAATTCATTGTATCTGTGGTCTAATCTATTCAATTTGGCCTTAATTGACTGTATAGTAGTTCTGTGATTCCATCGTACTGACTGCTTATAAAGTCAACAGACTTTCTTTGCCCAGGGGAAGGTGGACACGACAAGGCGCCATCTTGCGATTTGCCAATTACAAGCTTCGAAAGCTTCGAAAGCTTCTCAAGCTCCTCTTTGGTCGCTTGTAAATCAATTCTTAACTTTTCGTTTTCTTTTCGAAGTTTATCCATCGTTTTCTTCCGCTTTCCTTAGGTTTTAGTAATAGAAATTCAACAGAGATTTACATCGAACTAGAGCACAAAATAGCGCGACCTTACGCTCGAAGGCCATGCGCATACGTATCGCATACATACATAACGCTGATGAGATAGATTGTCCGTGCTCAGTTGAATTAACGAATTTTAAGCAACTTTGAAATTCGAAAGCATCGCACTGGATCATTTCCCCAAAAATTCCTTCTGGGATCCAAATGAACATCCCGTCATCTTTCAAATACCAAATTGTTGACCAATTGTTTCGCTTCGCTCATGTTTAAATTCAGTGATGAGTTTGACCTATTTTTAAACAAGTTAAAAGTATGTCAAGTAAAATTAATTACACTTTGTAAACTAAAGTATACAACCGCCAAAATCACATTCAATGTACCGTTTTGATGTCATTCTCTAAAACAAATCGATATTTAGCCAAACTGAGTATGCAGTGATTTGTTTTACATAAGGGCCTACCTAAGCTGAGAATAGAAGCGATATATATATATATATATATATATATATATATATATATATATATATATAGATATATAGATAAGTATATATATATATATATAGATATATATATATATATATATATATAGATATATAGATAAGTATATATATATATATATAGATAAGTATATATATATATATAGATAAGTATATATATATATATATATATATATATAGATAAGTATAATAAAAAAAAAACGATGGGGCGAACTTCTTACTGGTCCTGACTGGTTTTAACGTTTCGGCCTTCGGCCTTCTTCAGAAATTACAAAGAATTAAAAACTAAAAACTAAAAACTATGTACAATGATTAAGTTATACAAGTTGTGACTTATATACATTAAGCTCCAAAATCAAAGGAAAACGAGGTTACGTAACATAACAAAAGAACTAAATAACAAGGAAAAATTTAACGCTAAAAATAACATACATGATGTGATTAAAAACCTTAATTAATGATTAAAACAAAGAAAACTCCCTATCGAGGGCCCCCGAATAATCATATAGGTCACTGTCGGAATGACAGGACCAGCACGTCTTACCAAGTGCCCCCGACAGAACGTTCAAACACAAAACAACTAAAAACAAAGAATAAAACAAGGAAAAGAAAAAGACAATCCTATTATTGCAAGATACGTGCGTTAATTATTGTAGTTAATGCGGTTTTTTGATCTAAATTCACGTCTCTTGTTAAGGCCATACGGATTGAGCGTAAACAATTGGGTTGTCCAATAAGCCTCCCTAGTGAGCAACAATTGGTCAAGGTGAAATGTATTTTGAAATGATGTAATTTGTTCGATAAGAATAAAGCTAATTTGTGAAATATCATGTTCAGAACTATTCAAATGTACCGCCAATTCACATGTTCTCCTATTATTGAGCATGCTAGATTTGTGGTTTCTGAAACGGACTTTAAATTCGGTGGATGTAGAACCTACATACTGCAAATTGCATTTATTGCAGGTGGCCAAATAAATCACATTTTCGGACGAACATGACAAACTTTGGCGAATAGAATAATAACGACCTGTGGCAGAACTCTGGAATTTCGAATCTTGAAGTAAAAATCTTTTGCAAAGGTCGCATCTTTTATCACATTTAAAGCAACCCCCCTCTTCTTCATTAAAATTTTCATCCGTAACAGACCGAAATTTAGATGGTGCTAAAATTTCTTTGAGATTTTTGGTTCGGCGATAAGCTGGAAAAATAGATTTAGCTGGAAAAATTTCATTTATAAGGGGTGAGGAATGTAATAAATGAAGGTGCTTTCTAATGACGTTTCGGATGTCAGGCAAAATTGGATTGTAATCAAGAACCAGAGGAAAGACTTTCTTGTCAGATTTAATCTTTTTGTTTAAAAGTTCTGATCTTGGAATACTAAGAGCATTGTCGAACTGTTTGTTAACTAAGTCTACAGGGTAATTTTGAGATTTTAAGTAACCTTTATATTCATCACATCTATTTTGCAAAAATTCGTCAGATTAAAAAGATTAAATCTGACAAGAAAGTCTTTCCTCTGGTTCTTGATTACAATCCAATTTTGCCTGACATCCGAAACGTCATTAGAAAGCACCTTCATTTATTACATTCCTCACCCCTTATAAATGAAATTTTTCCAGCTAAATCTATTTTTCCAGCTTATCGCCGAACCAAAAATCTCAAAGAAATTTTAGCACCATCTAAATTTCGGTCTGTTACGGATGAAAATTTTAATGAAGAAGAGGGGGGTTGCTTTAAATGTGATAAAAGATGCGACCTTTGCAAAAGATTTTTACTTCAAGATTCGAAATTCCAGAGTTCTGCCACAGGTCGTTATTATTCTATTCGCCAAAGTTTGTCATGTTCGTCCGAAAATGTGATTTATTTGGCCACCTGCAATAAATGCAATTTGCAGTATGTAGGTTCTACATCCACCGAATTTAAAGTCCGTTTCAGAAACCACAAATCTAGCATGCTCAATAATAGGAGAACATGTGAATTGGCGGTACATTTGAATAGTTCTGAACATGATATTTCACAAATTAGCTTTATTCTTATCGAACAAATTACATCATTTCAAAATACATTTCACCTTGACCAATTGTTGCTCACTAGGGAGGCTTATTGGACAACCCAATTGTTTACGCTCAATCCGCATGGCCTTAACAAGAGACGTGAATTTAGATCAAAAAACCGCATTAACTACAATAATTAACGCACGTATCTTGCAATAATAGGATTGTCTTTTTCTTTTCCTTGTTTTATTCTTTGTTTTTAGTTGTTTTGTGTTTGAACGTTCTGTCGGGGGCACTTGGTAAGACGTGCTGGTCCTGTCATTCCGACAGTGACCTATATGATTATTCGGGGGCCCTCGATAGGGAGTTTTCTTTGTTTTAATCATTAATTAAGGTTTTTATCACATCATGTATGTTATTTTTAGCGTTAAATTTTTCCTTGTTATTTAGTTCTTTTGTTATGTTACGTAACCTCGTTTTCCTTTGTTTTTGTAGCTTAATGTATATAAGTCACAACTTGTATAACTTAATCATTGTACATAGTTTTTAGTTTTTAGTTTTTAATTCTTTGTAATTTCTGAAGAAGGCCGAAGGCCGAAACGTTAAAACCAGTCAGGACCAGTAAGAAGTTCGCCCCATCGTTTTTTTTATTATACTTATCTACAAATTCACGTGGTGGTGTCGTATCCTTGGATCCTTCTGCTGAAGAGTTCACCGTTTGTGTAAACCTTTTTATTCAGCCTATATATATATATATATATATATATATATATATATATATATATATATATATATATATATATATATATATATATATATATATATATATATATATATAAAAATGTGGAGGTAAAGTCTACCTTGGCATAAAGTGCTCAATGCTGCGGTAGCAGAGCTAAGTATAAATAAGTTGAAGGATTAAAGAGGACGCATCGATTCTGTGACTCTGAGTTTCGCGCCTAAATAAAATACCTGTTTGCAACCGTACACAACGAGGTCGGAATCTTCCGTGATTGCAAGGTCACAATATCCTTCTGAGACCAAAAAGGACAGTTGCGCATCAGCTTCGTAAGGTGCAACAATGTAAGGAATTCCCTTCTGTGTATACACACCTTGGAAGACAAAAATATCTAGAATGACCTACTTATTTGAATTAACTCAGGAAACTGAGGTGAACATTAAGACAGATATCTACCTTAATGAAACCGACAACATGCATTTTATTAACTTCAATAGCTTGTCCCCTCAACTTCCATTGTAAATCTCTCTTTTCTTCTTTTCCATACTCTTCGCTTTTCTTCATAAGTTCTTCACTTTTTCTAAGGCAAAATTTGTAAAAAGGAATGATTAAGCTTGTAGTTACACAGGATGAACTCATAACTAATCGCTTGGTTTCTCCAGCATTTTGTGGACGTTTTTGTAAATCAGGGACTTGACATTTTATGTGCAATGTCGTTCCAACGCATTTACAAGAGTGAAGTGATCAGGTAATATTAGGTAAAAATATTCAGTAGCAATGAGTAAACTTTACAGTCTTAGAAAAGAGTAGTGTACTGATACGGTACCTTTTGCGTTCGGCGCGTTCTTCTTGTTTCGCAGGAAGCGGAATCCATCGAAAACGACAAACGGTTTTGCACCATTACAAACAAGAAGGTCCAAATGACCAGAACAAATAGCAAGATAAGTGCAGTCCAAGGGAAATTGAGATTGAGACAGAATAATCCGCAGTTATACTTAACTTACCTTTCGCAATGGCCAATTCGCTGGATGCTAATCGTTAAGGCTTTGTGCAGCCAACAAGAGGCATCTACCGCTGCCGATTGACCCTTAAATTCTGCGATTTTGTCACCGATTTTATGAAAGGTAACAAACAATTGATGCCCATTCTTAGGCACGTGTAATTACTCTAATGTTTTGAATTAATCACTCAAGATGACGGCGAGATCCGGCCAGGTTTAAGTCTGGTTTGAAATGAGGTCAGATGAGGTGAAAATGAAAAATTACCCATGATGCACTGCGGTCATAGGCCGTACACCACCTGATCAGAAGACTTTGTGAACTTCTATTTCTTTTTTTGCTTAGGTAAAATCTTGGTTTAATTACATTTTTGAAGCAAATTATATTTAAAGGACGCGACTGACTGAAAGACGCCGTAATTTGCATTTCACATCCAAAAATGTTTAAATTTGCATTTAAAAAGTGATTGCCGAATTAAATATAAATTCTAACGTTTATATAGGCAGTGAGATTTTATGAGAACGTTTATGTTATTCTTTTTTTAATCAAGGTTATTTCCTTGTAACCATAAACATTAGGATGACTTCCTAGGTCAGTTTTTGATAACAACAAAGAAAATGTCTGGTTTTAAATTGCCATCTGCCTGTAGTCCAGCGGTTATTGACCACAATTGTTCAAATTAGTGATAAAAGCATGAAACTTTGGTAAATTACTAATGGCCCCAAGGGTAGTAAATCCTGATATAGGGCCAAGCCGAGTTAAGCTCTGGAGGCGGGAACTGCGCATGTCAGAAACTTGTCATCATGAAAACGAAGCTGAGAAATAAAAATCCCCCATAAACTTGTATTTTGAGTCAATTTTCAAATGTAAATGCCCAGAAGTAATATTTAGGTCATTTTTATGCCCGTAACATTCATTTCAGATCTTAAAATATCGTCACATGCTTATAATGCTTGTTGACATTCACTATGCTTGGGTACCCTGTGGCAAGACTAGATATTAGGGTTTCTTGCTATGACAATCTCTCCTTTATGATGGAGAGTACCTTTTCTCAGCAATAAAAACTTCATTTGACCCATCTCAGTCATAGCTTTATCATCGATAGCCCATAATACTTAACAAATGGCTTGGGTATCCTGTGGTAAATATAGAATTATAGCTTTCCTGTGATGAAACTGTTTCTTCTTTTTGAAAAAATGATCCCTTTCCGTCAAAAAACGTTATTTGTTGCTCTTTGTGATAGCCTTATGAATGCTAGCGTAGTAAATACTAGCCCATATTACTTAACAAATGGCTTGGGTATTCTGTGGTCTGTCTAGAATGAGAGTTTCCTAATAGGCAGTGTGATACTTTTTGATGAAAAATGTCTTTTCTGATCAAGAAAATTGATTGCTCTCTGGCATAGGCTTGTGACGCTGGCCTACGAACCTTAACAAATTGTTGGGTGCACTGTGATGAGCCTAAAACATAATCAGAAGGATAAAACGCTTCCCTCGGTCTTGGATGCATCAGAGCAACTTTACTTCCCACCGGAGCGACATTACTATTGTTGGCAGTTGCCACCGCACTTGCACAGGGCAGTACACGTCAAATTTGCCTTTGCGCATTTGCACCGCCCTCTACATGTTGTTTTGCATCCGCAGTGGATTAGCTCATAGCAAATGTCCTTTGCTTGAGGAAGGGTGGTCCAGTGCGGTATCCAGATACCGTTGACTTGCTGCCACCCCCACTCTTCTGGGTTTGGAATCACTGGATCTCGAAGCAAGGTCTGTCCTCATACGTGTCCCCCTTGGAATACAGCCCCCCCTGACGTGCTGTTCTAGTGCAGCTCTCGTGGGCGGAATGTCATCTAGGTTATTCCTAGAATAAAATACAATAAAAGAAAATAAGTTAATTAAACACTCACTCCTCACGGGAACATATGAACCTACAATTGACCTGCTCCCAACGTCAGTGGCTTCATAGCTCAGTTGGTAGAGCATCGCACCGGTATCGCGAGGTCACGGATTCGAACCCCGTTGAAGTCCTGAATTTTTTTCAGGCTTCTTTTCGCAATTGCTTAAATTGCGTTCACAACTGCGAGGATCATTCTTCATTTGATTTCATTTCCGCAGTTCATATATGATTTATTTCATATATATCATTTCATAAACACAAATCATCTGTATGGAAATGTCTGTGATAATGATTTATGGTAAATCCATGTTCACACCTCTTCGGGAAGAGCTCCTGCCTCGCTTGATTTACTTTTTCGTGGTTGCTTGTTTTATCATACATGAGGACTACAAATCTCTCGATCACTGACATACACTCCTCACTAACATCTAATGGTGCCGACTTGAGAATGCTGAGAACTGGTAAACAAAGGAGGACAGCAGTAAGGCACAATCGTTTAAGGGGTCTATATTTTAAATATGTTCGTATTATTCATGTCGGTCTGATAAATGACTTACCTGGTGTGAGCTCAGGAAACAAATTCCATGTACCCCACGCTGTCTTCTTTCGCCTACCCCCGAAGAAGGACACAGTGTCACAGCCGGTTAGTGCATGGAACATCGGTAGGACAGATGCTTTCGGGCCTAAGGATGTTGCTACTGTATGTGCAGGTATGCTATGCACATTCTTGCCAGTTCCATACGTAACCCAGACTTCGTGTGCAGGTAGGGTGTTAGCTACTGCGATAGCTAGGACTATGACATCTGTGTCGTTGCTTCTAATCCTTATCCGGTTACATCCGTTGGAAACCGCATCCATTGCGTGGACCATAAGATGTGTGTCTGCCTCTTCATGCGTACATGGTGCCAGAAGCTCCAAGTTTGTTCTCTGTGAAGAGGAAATGACGTCATTCCCATGGGTAGAGTAGATTGCTTTTCCTTCGGGAAGCGCCACAGAAACCACCTGTAATATCAAAAGTTTTATTATAATGTAGTGTTTGTAGTGGGCATATAAGAATCAGTCGCATATTTAAGAATTTGCATTAGTTGACATTGGTTTCATACGTTGTTATCAAGAATCTTGAACAATTCATCCTTGTTTTCGTCGACTCTTAGAAAGCCTTTCCAGTCTTTAGGAATCTTGGTTGATCCCAGGACTTTACGCCTTTGACCAGAGCCCCTTTTCTCTCTCAGGGCTTTTTTGAGGGAATCATCCTTGTACACATCCCACACGATGTCAACTCGGGTGGCAGTTTCAATGTGCTTCAGAACATAGGAAAGAAATACGTCATTTGAGAACTCTTCGAATGTGACTGATAATCCTGGTTTCAGCATCTGTACGATGACAGCTCCATCAAAAATCACTGCGTCTGCTATTGCTCGAGTAGCAGTTTGATCACTTTGGGGTACACACGTCAGCAAGTCTGCTTTCTTGCCTCCCTTGAGCTTCCCGAGGTCTGACAATGACGGTGGCCAAGGCTGATTCTCGAACTTGAAGAAATCTTCCAAGTCTCCATCTCGGACTTGACAGGCTATGTAAAGGCGAGCAAATAACGAGCAGTCTTCCTTCAAAACACCAACTTTAGCCTTATCCTTCGAGAGATTCTTTTTCTTCGGAGCGTCAAGTGTCGGAAGATTATTCCTCTTCAAGGGATCAGAGACTGGCTTGCTGCGATCTACAAGACGTTCCTTGAGAAAAGTGTTGAATTGATCCCCTCCAAGTTTTCTGGCATTGCTCACAGTTAAGATTACCGAGCCGTCCATGATATCCTTTGTGTGGAGTGCCATAAGATGCGGACCTTCTTCCTTGAAAGGGTTACCCATTTCCTCGAATGAAGATATCGTGTTGACAACATCTTTTACAAATGCATTTTGAACGCCTTTTTTTCTACTCGTGGTGGTCGTATTCATCAGTTGCGGTGCTGTCGCCCTCGAATTCTTGAATCATCCGAGCTGTCTCAGGACCTGCCACCATCCATCTTCTTAGTGCAGCTGGGTTCTCTGTAAGACCGACGGCCCCTCCGTCGCCTTTCACTCCTGCATTTACTTGCTCGTGAGCATGGTCAAACGCAATGGACGAGAATCGGCTGGAGGTCTTGTGCACAGTAAAACAGCCTTCCTGGAAATGGTTGTACACATCAGGATGCTTGGAAGATAGGATACACATATCGCGATAATGTACGGATAGCCACCTTGCATAGTTTCCATGATCCATTGCAAACATCCAGGGTAGTAACTCACGTATGGACTGCACATACATGTTGAAGTTGGCTTCTCTAAACGCTCTTACTAGGCAAAAGCAGGCCAATTCCAATTCGAGCACTGAAGCCCAGTATCGGAATTGTGGGCACTTTTCAGCCATAGCCTTCTTCCACTCTTCCTCAGACATCGGACTCTCGTTCTCTCGTTCTCTTTCATTCTGGCTTTGTAGTCGTTGTATGCTGTGCACATCAGGACGAACAAACTGGCAACCATCACTTGGTGTGCGCGGCGAGTACGAGTTAGATGGCTAGCTGTTAGGAACGACTCTGCCACGCCTTGTGTCGCCACCCCAGCATTGCAGATTGCTTCTTCCCAGCCGCTGCTGCTTACCCACTTTCCCAGCATTTTAAAAGCCGCCATTAAAATATGCAGTCCTCCGAGCATCACTACGAATCGGTCTTCATTGTATTCAACCAATGACCACTGAATCTGCTTTGCCAGAGCAAACAATGGTTGGTCAAGTGCAATAACCGGAACTTGAGAAGGATTGACATGTTGTATATATGGCCAGCTTGACGACTTTCATGCTGTGCGCAATTTGGGTCAATTTTTGTATTTTAGCAGTTCTTGCAACAAACAAGATGCATGTTCACACATTTTCATTGCATTGGAAGAATTTAATACTATCGATCCAGTCTTAGTATTCGAGAATATAACCAAAATCTGCAAAGGACCGTAAACGATACGTAGGATCTACGAAAGACCTTATCAGCCAAAAAATGAACAAACAAACGACAAACTGCAAGGATGATCTGACTTCGTAAAAAAGTACATTTTGCGAGACACCAATGCGACAGAAACCGATAAAGTAGGGTAGGGTAGGGTAGGGTAGGGTAAGGGGAGTAACCGCTATGTTTTAGTATTCGAGGAGTGGGTACCTAATTTTATTGTTAAGTTTCATAGGCTAACATTTATAGGTTTTGAAAGAAAAATACCTTTATAAAGCTCTTGACGAAAATGGATATTTTATTTAAAAAAAGGAAGTATTTTCAACAGGAAAGCTATAATTCTATATTTACCACAGGGTACCCAAGCCATTTGTTAAGTATTATGGGCTATCGATGATAAAGCTGACTGAGATGGATCAAATGATGTTTTTATTGCTGAGAAAAGGCACTCTCCATCAAAAAAGAGAGATTGTCATAGCAAGAAACCCTAATACCTAATCTTGCCACAGGATACCCAAGCATAGTGAATGTCAACAAGCATTATAAGCATGTGACAATATTTTGAGATCTGAAATGAATGTTACGGACATGAAAATGACCTAAATGTTACTTCTGGGCATTTACATTTGCAAATAGACTCAAAATACAAGTTTATGGGGGATTTTTATTTTTCAGCCTTGATTTCATGCTGAGAAGTTTCTGACATGCGCAGTTCCCGCCTCCAGAGCTTAACTCGGCTTGGCCCTATATCAGGATTTACTACCCTTGGGGTCATTAGTAATTTACCAAAGTTTCATGCTTTTATCACTAATTTGAACAATTCAACCTTTTTTTGGTCGATAACCGCTAGACTACTGATAAAAAGGGATTGAGAACCTCCTTAGGCCTACATGTTAATGAAAACGTGAACCTTTTTCTATTTGTAAAAGCAATATTAAGTTTTTAATTTACATTTCGCCGATGTTACGTACAGTGTATTAACATAGGCGTACGAGGGAGAGGGACTGGGGGGCCTGCCGTACGCCGATGAGTATATAATACTATTGAATGTATTGGGTTCCTCGCGTACAAAACAAAATTTCACGTTTTATTAAAAAGAGGGCCGTAAGTTTGAATATTTAGTTACGTTCAGCAGGTAAATGAAAATTATATTACATAATCCACGTTATTGAAAGTTAAGGAAATGGGTTTTTCGTTTGTTTGGATGGTTTGTTTACATTGTGCTTTCGCTGTGCGCGTGTATGACAGCTCGCCACTAGTAATAATTTCAGTTTTCATCAACAGAAGTTGATGAAGTGATATTTTGGGTTTACCTCGGTGTAAGAACCTGTGACTTTTTCCTTTGTTTTGTTTTTACCTTTGTAATATTGCATTCCCAGTTAAATCTATTGTTTTATGCCCTTTTTTCTTTGTTTTACGTCACTGGTGAGTTTCACAGGTTCTTACACCGAGGATGAGCCGATATTTTGCGGATAAATGTTATAAAACTCTTTCGAACATTTTAAAATTATTTAAAATTTATTTCATTGGTGAGCGTATTTTATATTAACCATTCCATTATCATGATTATGAGTCTTAAAAATAGTATAAAAATATTGACATGATTCTTTATTTATCTCGCTTAACCACTTAGCATAACATTACCTAGCTGAAGCGATAACATATTCAGCCTGATCTGTGAAACAGTAACAGCTTCTCTCGAAACTTCTTAACGACTTAAAGTTACGAACAATATCCTAGCTGAAGCCTTCGCAGCCCGTGGCAGAGACCCGTTCCGGACAAAAAAATGTCTGAAGGGATTACGGCACTCAGCGAGGAGTTAAAATGCAGAGGACAAGCGTTGGTTATTTGTGAAACGTTTTTCTACCTGCTTATAATTTCGGCGTCAATAATTGGTAACTCGTGCGTGCTTCTTGCAGTTTATAGAAATACACAGCTGCGAACAATTCCCAACTACTTCATTGCAGCTTTGGCTATGTCCGACATCCTTCTTCCACTAACGTGTGGCCCGCCGTCTGTTGCAGTGGTCGTTCTAGGTCACTGGCCATTTAACCAGGAAGTTTGTCAAGCACAAGGATTTTTCGTGATGATCCTCGCTTGTGCATCTTTGTTGATTTTAATGCTGACAGCGATCAACCGATTTTACCGAATAGTACGGACGAGACATTACAGAAGCTTCTTCACCAAGCGAAAAACCATAATCATGGTAGCAATTTGTTTCTCCTTGGCTTGCTTGGAGCCAATTCCGTATTTATCTTCAGGCAGACGCTATGTGTTTCATCCAGGAAAGATGTTTTGTTTCCAAACGACGGCAATTTCCATTCCAAATCTCCTCGTATATTTGTATGTAGGACTACCAACATTCACCCTGAGCTTTTGCTATTTTCGTGTTTTCCAAAAAATGCGAATTCATCAACAAACTGTTCAAAATAATCTGCAATCGGCGGTTTCTATCTCCGAACACGTTACTCAGAGGGATATAAAAGTTACCAGGATTCTGTTTATCACTGTCATTGGGTTCTTGGCGTGTTGGACACCGATTGCTATCATAGACTTTGTAGACATTTTTCGAGGAGAAGTTACGTTTCCCAGGCAGGTGTACTTTTTGTATTTTATTTTGGGAAACCTATCAGGAGTCCTTAATCCAGTTGTATACGGTGTTTTAAATAAGAATTTCCGGGATGAATATAGGAAGATATTTTCTTTCAGAAAAAGGCAACAAAGAATTGTGAGCATTCAAGAAACGTCAACGAAAAGATCCACTGCTTTTGTTTAGAGTTTATGAAAACGCCGAGCATCTGAAAAAAAAAAACTCCTGCTTCTCCGGTTAATACAAAGACTTTTCATTGTAAAAAAACTGTCAATTATGAGAAGATATCAGAAATGCGTATTGTGGACCTGCCTTACTGCTGCCAATTTGTCACTCTCGTTGTTGACAGAGATTTTTTTCTTCCATTAAACAAAGTTGTGTTCATTGTTTGCTCGAGCTAAATAGCCACTAGTTAGCGAAACGCGGATTTCGCTTACGAGCAGTTCTACTGTAAACTGTGATTGGCTACTTCAGAAACAATAGGGGCCCTGGGCACGAACAAGGAATTAAAGGAACAAGGAGAAAATGGTGGCAGAGAAATGTATTAGGTACTTATAAGGCTACCGAAAGCTAATGCCGAGGAATGTACTGTACCTTCAGCTTCCAATGAAAATGAAATAGCTCTTTCTTTTCTTAACTCAACATTATTGAAAATTCGGTAGCATTGGGGCTTTCCGATTTAGCGGAAAATCTGCGGAAGTGGAAGTTATTGTGTTTTTATACCTTTATAGAACAATAGCCGCGTTTACCCATTTTCACGAAACTTTGCAGTTTATTGTTGTCGTAACCAACACTCCAAACAGCGTGAGCTGGGAGAAGGGCTTTCAAGGTCACGTATTCTGATTGGCCTATTACAGGTCATCTGTCATCAGCCACTTGAAATTGAATGGTTGAAGAAGGGACAGAGGGATTTTAATTATTTGCGTAATGGGCAGTAAACAGCAATCAACGAAGCGACAGTAAGTTTAATCCAACAAAATAAACCCGGGCAGTTAGAAAGGAATGGTAAAAAGTATAAACGAAAGAAAATGGCCATCTTTGGATCACACGAGGTTCGAACGATACGCGTGAAGTTTTTCCTACCCAGTGGTTGTAAAAAAATAGCACCAAAACAATGCAAATTAGTTTAGCCACGTGTAGACATACGTAAGTGGGCAAGGGAATTTAAATTAAATTAAGTTTAGCGTCGAGGATTTTTCAGTTCAACATAACCTTGGTCCGAAAGTGGAATAAAGTCTTTATTTATAGTGTAATATGTTTTTATTTAGTCGAAATTCACGTATCCTATAGCTCATTCCAACAGTTGCAGAACAGGGCTGCCGTTATTTTTTGGTGTTTATCAGGCAAGCGCGAGACAAGCGAGTAGCGATTAAAGCGAGAAAATTATGACCGAACATACAAAAAACAAACTTTATTTCAAAATTGAAAAAAAATCGGTACATAATTAATCACTTGAAGACGAGTCATCTAGACCGAACTTCTCCCATTTTGCCAGCGCTTGGGTATGTGCTTCTGCCGCCTTATTGGCATTTCTTAAAAATTGGGGCAGCTGGTCCACCAGTTGGCTTAACTTCTGTGACGTGGTAGATGTGTCCTTACGTCTCTTCTTTCTAAAGATAAAAGTGTAAAAACAGAATGGAGAAACTTTGAAAATATATCCAGTATATTCCATGTCTGATTATTTGGCGGGCCTCTTAGGTTATCACACTTTTTAAATACAAAGTCGCAGTCTGACTCAAACTCGTACCGAAGTCGCTCAGTTTTCGAAATAAGACTACTATAACTACTGCTAATAAAAATCGATTTCGGTAAACATTTTAACCAGAAAATTAACGAGAGTTATGCAACATGGCCTTTCGAAATATAAATACTGCACTGACACAATTCCCGCGATCTATTACTGAAATCGAGCGCGTTTAAAACTTACCTTTTGTTTCCTTTTTCCTCCTTAAACTTGTGTTTTATTTCCTCTATCACGACGGCTCCTGTCTCAATACTTTTTAAACCTTCAGCAGCATCCATCCTGTATCTATTGTCGCGCTGATTAATTTTGCGACAAATGCTCGTCATTTCTTCCTCAACACAACCATCTTCCGTTGTGGACCCATCGTCGGAATGCTCCTGTGTTGCTGCGGATGCTGGCTCCAGTGTTCCAGGTTCAGTTGAGAACTCGTCTTCGACCGCAGTGCGCGTTGAATTTGTCCTATCACAAAGAAATAATTAATAGACATTCACTGGCGATTTAGTGTAAGTTTCAAACATGATCAAAAATCGCTGCAACTTGGCGGAGACAAAACATCGCCCACAATGCCATTGTCTTTCGCGACATATTGCCTGTGTAAACTGCCGCTGTAAACATACCATTTCTTTCTCGCAGACTCTGAAATACTGAGTTTAATAGAATATACATTGTGAAGTGTCTAAGCATACTTACTTTTCCTTTTCTTTGTTGAGGAGTAAGGAAGCCCGTTTTCGAAGGCGGTCCTGCATTCCACGGTCCCCAACCTCACATGTTTCGTAGAATTCACCATCTTTTCCGAGAATCGCGCTGTTTTGCTTCATAAAGGTCAGGACCGCCCTCCAGTCTCGCCCTTTCATCTCTACTGCTTTTACGATTATTAAATCTTCCAACTCACTGTACTTGTGCTTCTTTTGTTTCGACGCATTATTAAGGCTTTGGGTCCGACTTTCTATTTCGCCCGTAAATGCCGCTTTGAGAAAAATATTGTCTTTGAAATCCATCCAAACGTCCAAAATGACTCAAAAAATGTGCATGGAAAACGCCTCATAAAGTATCGCGTCCTAGGCCAAATTAATTTTTCACACCGTTTTGTTAGAAATTGTCGATAATAGCGAAGCGCGTGAGTGACGTCATGACTCAGACAAACAAACCGGAAGGGCGGAAGATTTGAAGCTTTCTTCGCCGAAACGAAAACGGCACCTATTTTCCCTTTATTTATTCTCTCAGAATACGCTTATGCTGTCTGATTCTAGCGGGGTTCCAGTAATTTGCATTCTGTTTTTAGACCGAAAATAAGCCAAAATCTGAAAAGTAGAAAATTTGACACCTGTGTGTCTAATTTTCACACGCATGCATCAGTGTGATATGTGAGGAAAAAATGCTTTTTATTCACACGTGCGAAAAGGACCTGACAATGCTTCATAATTCTGTTGGACGAGACTTTTGTTTTGTTGTTGTTTTTTTTTATTATGATTGGAGTCTTTGAAATTGTATAAAACTCGCGCCTCATACAAAAATCCCATAATTATGTTTTATTCAACGTTTAAAATGATAATTTTTAACATCGTCTTTGCTTTTTACACCAGCAGTTTTGCAGAATAACGCTTTTTGGTACATATGCAAATATGCCGGACTATCCACCTCCACCACCCACCTTTTTACTATATATCAGTTTGGCACTGATTTCTTTGCTATTCATGGCAAATGAGGTCCTTCATTTGAATCAAGTTGCTCCACAATTTTTACCTCTACCGCATTTTTTTACCCTTAGTATCAACTATTTGTTGGTAACTTTGACGATTCTCGTAAACACTGATAGAAGCGGAACACTGATGAATCAGCTCTTTCCAAACTTTAGAGGTCAACGCAACAGAGGGAGAGATGTATGGCAAATACTAGAGTTGAATCCCATCATATTTTGGTACATGACGGGTGAGACTCCCGAGATGGCAGAAGCCATGGTGGACAAGGTCTATCATGATGTTACTGCGCCGAGACACCTGCCCCGTGCCCCAAGAACGGACAGGAGACGCTGCTGTATTCTCAACGTTCGCAATAGAGTCATTCTGGTCATAATTTGGTTGCGACAGTACTTAAAATTGCATGTTCTAGCACATATGTTTCAGATTTCAAAAAGTACCGTCGCAGAAGAAATTTACCATATCGTCCCAGTTCTATTTGTAAATTACAGACATTACATCACTTGGCATAGTTTGCGAAAGTGGCGAGAGTTATTGAATACTTTCTATTGTTTTCCAAATGCTGTCGGAGGGTAGATGGTACAATCCATCGAATAAATCGACCTTCAGGTCCTGAACAGGCAGAGTTCTATCGTGGGGATAAACGATGCCATTTCATGTCAACACAACTCGTAGTAGATGCTGATGGTCTTATCGTGTTACTTGTCACAGGGTAAATGAAATATTGTAATCGAAAGTTCTTTACTTGCCTTTAATGCCATATGGCTTGACATATGTACTGATTTTGTGCATGTAGGTTTCCTGGTCATATGAATGATGCGCAGTGCTACCAAACCCTTCCGCGTATTGGCCGTGGTATGGCTCGAGATTTGCCAAGACGAGCACGACTAATTGCAGATGGTGGCTATGCCGCAAGACAGCCATTAATTGTGCCCCGACGAATAGTCCACAATCGAAGACAGAGGCAGGCAAATCGAAGATTACGATCCATCCGAATGCAAATAGAACATTGTATAGGTTTTCAAAAAGTCTATGCCTCTATCAGTTCTGTTTTTAGGCACAAAAGGCTCTTTCTTCCATTTGTTGTTTCTACATGTGGCTTTCTTTCAAACAGACGAAAAAAATTTTTGCGTAGGTTAAGAAATTAAGTTCAATTTAACCAAATAAAAATTACTACGTAATAAGCGTGTGTGAATTTTATTCACTGGTTGTGCATGAAGATTCACAAACGAAAGAACACTAGCAAAAAGGCTATGGAGCAATTTGTTTACCATGTCTGCGATCTACCAAAATTTATAAAAGAATTATCAAGTTCACATTCAACTGAATGTCGGTCAGTTAAATATTTTGTGCACGCGTCACTTAAAAGGAGCGGAAAATCGGCCTGATTTTCCGCTAAATCGGAAAGCCCTATTCCGGCCAGCTGTGTTCCAGAATCTTTGCTGCAGCGCAAAACAAAATGTATTATTATTCTTAACATTCTTGCGTCTAACGTTTAGTTATATATTACGGTTTCAGCCTTTAATTTGAAAGCATTTAAGTATTAATCATATTTTAATCAAAGCCGATTAGAAAAGAAAAAATGTTAACAGCATTTCTCGAATCCATTCTTTCTCTTAAAGCACCTGCCTTTGTGCTGCCAATTTTCCACTCTCGTTGTTGACAGAATATTTGTTCTTCCATTAAACAAAGTTGGTTTATTGTTACCCCGAGATAAATAGCCACAAGCACACGAAACATACATAAAACATTTGTCAGTCACTGCTCAGAATGGGCTAATTTTTCACAACTAAAACATTGTGAAACTCTGACATGGTAATTTTTCACCACAATCACCAGTTCTGAATTCTACATCAGTGTGCTCAGGGCAATTTTTATTTTTCACCCAGTTTGCATTGCGCGCCTACGTTGGTTCATCCGCCATTTTCAGGGCCCGCGAAAGTCCATACTGTATTGTAGATGAGAAATTCACTCGTGCAAGAGGTGATATGCTTGCCCAAACATGGAATAGAGCCGTATCATAACAATAAGAGAAGCGCGCAATGCAAACTGGGTGGGTCAGACTCTTTTAGTGAAATAACAGTTAAGCCTTTTTTCAACCACTATCATAAGCGACAACCAGTAGAACGTTTAGTTATATAGTGCGCTTCCAGCTTTTAATTTAAAAGCATTAAAAGGGGAAGTATCGCGGTGATTTTGACCTTTTTTGGTCAAAACCATGCTACAATAATGGGTGCGTTCCTTTGGGATGATCTGGATCCGGATCACTGATCCAAGATCACTCGGATCATGAAGCATCAAAGGAACCGACGAATCCACTCTGGACAAGGATTCATCGGTTCCTTTGATGCAGCATGATCCGAGTGATCTTGGATCAGTGATCTGGATCCAGATCATCCCAAAGGAACGCACCCTTAATTTCTCACAAAGTAATACTAAAACACCAAGACAAAGAAACCAGCCAATCCTTGAAAGTCGGGGTGTTTTTTTTTTCAAATTGCATTTCATTTAGACCAAGTCCGTCTATGACTAGAAATAGTTGTTAACAGTTTTGGTTTGTTTGTTGTCATTTATTGCAAAACTGGACCATTATTTCTCAGTTTCTGTTAATACAATAGCATTTTGTGGTTTTGGATATGACGCCAAATCCCCGTTACACTTCCCCTTTAAGTATTAATAATATTTAATCAAAGCCGAATGAGAGACAAACGAGCCACGTGAGTAGAAGATAGTAGAGAGAACTGGCTCACTTCTGTTTCACGCTGTTTGGAAGCGTTTCTCATTGTGTTCCTTTCCCCAGATGATCAGAAACCTGTTTCTCACCAAAACAAACGTTTTCTCCACACCCGTCATTCAACGTAATGAGAAACGCTTCCAACCAGCGTGAAATAGAAGTGAGCCAGTTCTCTCTACTATCTTCTACTAAAATTCAGCAGAACTTTTTTCCTTCTTCCGGAGCAGGATTGGAGGCGGTGGAAATTCTCTCCCAAAATTCTGTCGACGGACAACTCCGGAGGTGAAATTCTCTCCCAAAAAAAAAAATCCCGGTGGCGGGAAAAATCTCTTCCGGAAAAGAAAATGTCTGATTCAGAAGAAGAAGAAATCGATGACACTCCTGAAATTATTCAAGAAACATATACAACAGGGCAATCTCGTAAAAATCCCAGGCTGGAACATTTCAAAGATATCATCCGAAAAAATCAGGGGAAAAATCAAATTTCACTCAAAGATCTCGAATTTTATCAAAAAGAAATTCTCTCCCAAATTCCCCGTGACGAAATCACAAGAAAAAAAGTCAGGGAGTTTGTTAAAGCTTCCAAATGGAAAAAAGTTAATGCCAACGATCATGAAATTTTCAATCACATAACAGGTCACGACGGCAATGACTATGAGCAACTGGAAAAATTTCTCATTGACGATTTTAAATAGTTATCACTGGCATATGACGATCTTCATCCCAGCAGAAAAAAGTTTCTTAATTTCAATCAAGTTCTTTTCGCCCTGTTGAAGAAGAACGGTTTCAATCCAAATGAAGATGATTTCAAGCTTCTTATTCTTCCATCAAGACGGGAGGAACAAGAAAAAATCATCCAAGCCATCTTTAAAAAATTAAATTGGAAAGAAAATGGACCTTGAAAAAACATTTTCCAACGAAGATAGCGACCATGAAAATTGCCTTACATGCTCAGAGGAAGCGGAGCGAAGCGACGATGAAACCCCAACAACATCTGACGAGGAATTCATTGTCTCTGATTCAGAGATGGAGGAAGAAAGCGAAGCTGATCGAAGCGAAGAC
The DNA here is from genome assembly GCA_022457155.1 of Cladopsammia gracilis. Classification (NCBI taxonomy): domain Eukaryota; kingdom Metazoa; phylum Cnidaria; class Anthozoa; order Scleractinia; family Dendrophylliidae; genus Cladopsammia; species Cladopsammia gracilis. The sequence continues at coordinate 520,867 of JAJGOT010000273.1, read as the reverse complement.
GCAATAGAACTCCTCTTTGAGTCATTTTCAAAGGAGAGGATCGAACTGGAGATTCGAGGAAGTAACAGATCTGACAATTCTTTTCACCGAGCACCGACTATTAGGCGGAGGTTCTCACATTCCACTTCCTCCCACATTGAAGAATAAGAAAGCGTGAAATAGAAGTGAGCCAGTTCTCTCTACTATCTTCTACTCACGTGCCGGATCTTAAATTTGAATCTTTCAGAGCGATCACACTCATAAGCGATGTCCACTGATCTTCCTAAAACAACGCAATAAATAAACTTGTTCTTTTTCAAAGACCGTATTTTTTTTAGTCTTTTCTCAAGTAGGCGATGATAGCCTCAACTGCAAAGTAATTTCGCTGCAAACAACAGCTTCTGGTATGCAAAATTTAATAATAAAAAAACTGGTAAGAATACGTCATATTTTAAAATCATGTCACTTCATTTCCAAAATCACTAGCCTGCGAGCCAGCTCTCGAGTGCAGGGGTTGGGGAGGGGGAGCCGGAGCCATGTTTCACGAATTTGAATGTCTGATTGGTTTAGATTTAATTTGGTGATGACGTTATCATTCTTTGCGCGCATCGTAATATGATCAGGACAAGACAAAACAACAACCTTTATTTAAACTAAAGTCGAATTTAGGTTCTATTCGTGAAACTAGCGAGAATTTCTCGAAATATCTGGTTTCCTTTGGAACTAATACCCGAACAATGGCAAACGGTCAATGCTTTACTTCAAGGTAGCAATGTCCTCGCCGTTTTGCCTGCGCGGGGATATGGCAAAAGCTTGATATTTTAACATTTTGCTGCCGAGGCATTAAACATTGTTTTTTGTTTGCCCATTACATAGTATTATTGACGAGCAGATCGCAGAAGTATGGGGATCTCTGCGGCTTCGGTTTCCGACGTGTCAGATGGAGAGTTGAGATCGGCCAAATTTCAGCTTTTATTCCGCTCAGCCGAAAAAAATATCGCTCCTTCCCCCGCCTCCCCCTTCTCCCCCTTCTCCAACCCCTGAGCCGGAGAGCGGCTCACATTATACAAAATTACCCAATGTAAACGCCAAGCGAAACCCCCATACGAAACCCCCATACGAAACCCCCATGCAGAACATTTTCTAAACTGTAACTCGTTACGTGCAAGAAATAGCTTTCTTTAACAGTGGATTTACTTAGTCCGAATGCAAACCAAACTGACAGGTATGAGGAAGTTACAAGCCAAGGTAGGAACATAAAATTCAATAATAATAATAATAATTTATTACTTATTCGGCGCAAATATCTATATGAATATATTCAAATGCGCCTTACAAATTACATTAACTAATTCAAGAACTAAAGAACATTTCCTTTCGTTATCTCGTTAACTAAAAAAACCCTTTTCGCTGACCAAAAATTAAAACAAATTGTTCTCTGAATTCTCTGCGGATATACTAATGGCCTTCATTCATTAATATTTACTAAGTTGGTCAAAGAAAAGACACTTGCGGACAGACCGGACATAGATAAGGAGATTATTAACGACCACTGATATCTTGCACCATTTGTCTCATTTCAGTCATTATTGTCGATCTCGATAGTGTTTTAAAATTAATTCGTAATTTAGTTCTTTTTTTTTTACGCAATTTCGTTATGATTAGAATGGAGCTGAGCCCAGTCTGACATCACATAGTTGCCACCCGAATAATTTAAGAACACTTCTTTTATCCAGCTTATTGAAAGCTATTTCCAAACTTTTCAACCAACCAAAACGCCAGCTATCGGATGTGCCATTTCATGTGGCCATCAATCAAAGAATTGTCGTAAAAAAGAATTTGGTGATGAAGTCTCCGCCTCCCAAATTTGGTTTTACTGATTTCGAATTTTGTTTCGACCAAACATTTAAAAGAAATGTCAACGAAATGTCGAAAGATGACCAAAGTTTATCAAACACGTAAATAGAATAACAATGGCGCAAAAGGGAAGAGAGAACATAAAAGAATCCATGTTAATTTGAATATTCACATCCACAAGTAATAACGTTCCGTTAACGTGCGATAGTTGCCAATTGAGGTGGGTTTTAAATAATTGGATTATGGCAAAATACATGTACGATATAAAAGCGGTAGATATTAGATATCTTGGACGATAGGAAGCGTTGTCAGCTTTAGATTAAATTCTGGCTATATTTTTCTTGATAGATCGTAACCGATTACAATATATCTTTCTGCCTTGAACAAAGACGTGATTCAGAACCAGACTCAATCTTTACAATTTAATAAAGCAAAAATATATTTGAGAATGGATATTGTTCTAGGGCGGTTCTCAAATCTAAAAGGTACACAGAGAGTTTTAGGGATTTGGAAAACGGATATATTTTTCTTCCTTTGTTTTCGTATTGATAGACCGATTTTTGTGGGTGGGTTGGTTTGAATTGCTAATTATATTTTTATGAGGATAAATAAATATACAAAAAGCCGGGCACGTTGTAGCCACCTGATATACTTGGATCAGCAGCTCGGTCATAAAGGACATAAAGGTAAGAAATACCAAGTTATAGCTTTCCTTTCACTCCCTAGAGCAGCCAAAATTAAGGGACATATCAACACTTTAATTCCCAAGAGTGCCAAAAATCAAAATTCCAAAAAAGTCCCAAATTTCATTTGTAAAATATTGATAAACAAATGGTACCCGGTAAACGTACTGCTGGAGAGGTCTCATTTGAAAGGTCACACCATAGGATTTCTTCGACAGGCAAGTTAGAACAATTCAAACTACACGTCTTCATAATTGACCCTGGGACTGAAAGTAAAGCAATGAAATTAAAATATATGAATAATAAAATGGAAATACAGATACGTGTAGCATCAGGGAAAATTAGAAAGCGACCATCTTCCTTCATTGACCCATCCTCGTATAACCCGTTTGATTTCTCAGTCATACGCTGTATTTAGACTCGTGTAGACGAACATATTTCTTATCTTTTCTTTTTATAAACAAAGCTGTTGTGAACTTTATTAGTTCAATGGTCTATAAGCGAAAACGACCAATTGGCTTGTTTATTAGTTCACTGCTATTCACGTCGCTAACAGAACAGAACTAAAAGGCCACTTGCAATCTTGGGTCGGTGGAGATGTCTGTCTCTGTATTGCTAAGCAAACTGGGATTTTGCGTGTCGCAAACTCGCACATAAGCTGTCCTTTATAATGATAATACTTAACTGCCTTGTAAACGACCACCCTCGCAATTTGTAAAGGTGGTGACTTAAAGCGAGATGGCTTTAGCAACCACGACGGCAACGCCAAGGAAAACGTCTTTGGAAACAAGGAATTCGCGCTCTTTTAAATTACTTTGCAATTGTTCCAATTCGCTTTATTTGTGTAATGTGACTGAATTCGTAGGGATGGCTTTCAAGTTGAAATAGAGAAACGAAAATTAACCGTCGTGTGTTCACGTTCTCCACTAAACTTATAAATTTGATCATTTGACGTTCTTGTTACTCACAAACTGTGTTTAGAATTTCTCGTAACTGATTAACTCCCGTAAGAGACGTTTTGACCGTTTTACCTGTTCCTGACCGAGGGATTCAATTACATGAAATTTTATCCCAATGTGACGTCATATTGATTCAGTTTGTTCTCAAGTAAGTGAAGAGAAGCACGTGGCCTTAACACGTAAGTCTGCCCAGAATTGTTATGTTTTGTCTCTTTTTGAAGTTGCTATTTGAAATACGAGAACTAAATTCCAAAGCAAGGACGGAGCGGGTGGTGGGGGTGAGGTGAGCTCTGCACCCTAAAACTGCAGTTTAAGGACTCCAAGAAACTAAAATTAAGTAACAATCCGTGTAAGAAGTAGGCAACCGAAATCCACTGAATGCAGAAAGGTGTGAATTGTGCTATTGTTGAAACCGTCCACCCCATTGGCTAAAACATGAAAATGTACCATAACTTCATCAGGCAGCGCATTTATTTATCTCTAGTTTACTAATTGATTCCCTTTTAGTGAAAACTATTGTGATTTTTAATGCAACAAAAATTCTATGTGGGGAACATGGAAAATTAGAAGTCTTTCTTGGCCATTGTTTTGGAGTCTTACGATTGGATGAAATCTTGTAACACAAAAGAAACATCGCTTTGAAATAAAGTTTCAGTAAATTTTATTTCAAAACCATGTTGTCCATAGGTTGACGTATTCTCAGTACGAAAATCTAAACATTCTTATGTGGGGAAAGCGAAATGCATTGGAACGATAGAGAATTGCCTACTTTTTAGTCTTACACGAATTGTTACTTAAATATATTGACCCATTTCATTAGGTTTGGGTGGATAGTTTATTTAAATTTTACTTTTATTACCCATACCTTCTCTGATTTCTGTCGGTTTAAGTCACTTGTGGAGATTAATAAAGGAGAGTAAAACCACTGATAGTTTTCACCTTTTGTCTCATTTCAAACGTTGTTGTGGATCTCGATAATGTTTTTAAATTAAGCTGTGTTAGGTTCCCTTCTAAGCTATTAATTTGATGGGGCTTAGCCTCATCTGACATCGTATATACACTGTAGTAGCCACCCGCTTAAGTGTCAAATAATTTAAAATAAAATTGTAATTTAATTTTTTTCCACTAGAAAGCCAACTATTGCACGAGCTTTCAACATGAGACCATCCATTAAGATCGTCTTCTCTCAATTATTGATTTTGTAGTTAAGTCTACGCCTCCCAATCTTGGCTTGATTTCGAACGTTGTTTGTCCTAAAAAAATTGCTGAAAACAACAGCATTCATGAAGGTATCCAAAGATGACCAAAGTTGATCAAAAAGGTTATCGAAGCGTTGAAGCAGAGCGTTGAAGCAGAGCGTTGAAGGCATGCATGGAAGGAACGAACTAAACGAATCAATGTAATCACGTTCAGTTATCATCCGATGGTGGCCAACTCAGGGAGATGGTTTGTAAATTATTGGACTATGGTCAAATACGATATAAAAGCGACGGAGATAAGATGTCAGAATATATGTGAAGTTGTCAGCTTTTGATCGAATTTTGCTCGGGTTATCTCGATCATAAAACGATAAAAAAAATTGCTTTCTAGAACGAACAAAGAATCAAATATTAAAGGTTCAAGCTTTTCAAAAACAAAAGGAAAGAAGGATATGGGGATGAATGTTGTTCTTGTCAGACCTACATTATTAATGGTGGTGAAGGGAGTTTAAGGAATTTAGAAAGTGGATAATTATTGTTTTTGCTTTCTTTGTTTTCGTATCAACAATCCGAGAGCGATTTTTTGTGGGTAAGTTTGACTTAGTAATTATTGTTAGATTCTTGTGGTATTGCGACTGTTATCAAGGCTGTTTAAGAAGATCAATCAACAAGTATACAAAAAGCTGGGCACATTGGAGCCACCTGACATACTTGAAACAGCAGTTCGGCTATAAAGGTAAGAAAATATATGTAGCTTTTCAAAACGTAAAAAAGAAAAGATATACAATATTGAAAGTGGTAAAAGACAAAAAGCACAAAAGAAAAATGCTGCCAAAGAATTCCATTTGAATGGTCCCCCTCCCCCCCTGCACACCGAACAATTGACTCTCGCTAAACGACTACTCTCGAAAGCGACCGTCTCTTTTAGCGACGATCCCATGAAAAGGCCCGATTGAAACATTTCTCAAACAAACACTGTACCTTGTAAGGGACAGTCTTTCACTACCTTGTGGGTCCGAGGTTGGTCGCTTAACCCTTTACAGACACTTGCAGTTAAGTTCTAACTTTTGAGTCTGTCGACGAAATACAATACTTTTTCGTGGTACCATTTGTTTTACAATATTTTACAAAACGAAATTTGGAATTTTTTTAAATTCATTTTGATTTTTGGCGCTTTTTTTAGGGATGAGAAAGCCCATTTTATTATCCACAGATTAAAATATTAAAACTACATGGCGTGATTCTAGGTTTAGCCCTTGGAGCGAAAGGCTTAATTTACATTTTTTGATTTTATTTTTATTTGTACCGCTGTCGCCCATGATCTTTTTTGTCAGTTTAGATTGTCGTTTCAGTTACAATTGCCTTTTATACCTAAACAGTGGAACTGGAGACATAAAACATTGGTAAAGTCTACCTTCTATAGCTCAGAAGGGGATGGGACACTCATCGAGAATTATATAACGTAATGTTGACACTTAGAATTGTACTTTCAATAAATTTTTAAGTGTAAAAAAGAAAGTCTAAAATTCCCACTCAGGATTGAACCTACGACCTCAATTAGGCTTAGGGTTCCATTGTACCACCTACGTAGCTTCTCGGGTTGTTTCGGACTAAAATTAACTATATAAATTGCTACCCCCAACCTCAAGTGAAAGCTAACCAGTTACTCCGTTATATAAGTTTCATTAAGGTGTCCCACCTCCTTTTGAGCTATGGAATCTAGACTCCACCTAAAACATTTGCCAACCCAGAATCTTCAAGGAGACTGCGTACTAGCTTTCTGCAATAGGCTTTCTGAGATTGTCTGGGTAACGAGCGTTAGCTACATGTACGATAGGTTGATGGTTTCTAAAGGCAACCACTAACCAATCATAGCTTATTTTGGTTACCCAAACGATCCTAGAAATCTCAGGCCCGTCCACACTAAGCCGGATAAATTTGAAAATGCCACCTTATTCTTACGGTTAGGCCTACCGTCCACGCCCACCCAGATAAATTGTTCACCGAAAACGAAACTTTTCGAAAACGCTCTTCAACGTGGATAAATTTGAAAAGCTGGCTTTGCGTTTTAGTGGGACGGAGAACATTTTGAAAACGGAACTTTTCGAAAACGCACTCCAGTGTAGATAAATTTGAAAACTCCGGCTAGGCGTTTTAGTGTGGACGGAAAATACTTTGAAAACGGAACTTTTCGAAAACGCTGTCCAGAGTGGATGAAATTGAAAACTCCGGCTGGGCATTTCAGGTTGGGATGGAAATAGGCTGCGTTTTCAAATTTATCCGGTGTAGTATGGTCGAGGTCTCAGTGCCAAAAGCCACTGCTCATTCTCTCCAACGTTTCCGGAGTGGCGAATAGGTTGTATCAACGGGGGAGTCGGGCTGACGGGTTTTCCCGACAAAAAGTGGCTGCAGCAGGCTGGCGTTTACAGTACAGAATTTATCCATTTACAGTCAACTCTCTTTAAGATGGACACTGTCCGTCTTAGAGAGGTGTGCGGCTTATAGAGAGTCGAGGTAACGTGACACCAGTAATTCTGAGACAATAAAGCTGAACCTATGCACAATGAATACACGTTTGTTTTAAGTCTGTTTGAAGTCGTTTGCTTAAGCAAAACCTAGAAAATAGACCTCTTTAGCTTGTACATTTTGTTTTCCCAATGTAGGTCATGTGATGTTACCCTAGAGAACTGTTTCTTTTAAATTTTGTTTTCTTCACGTGTATATGTATGCATAATTTATGAAAAGACAAAGAACAAATTCCCTTGAGAACATCACATGACCTACAATGGGAAAACAAAATGTACAAGCTAAAGAGGTCTATTGGGACAAAAATAACATCAGAAAGTGGACTCGTTTGTTCATGTGAAGTGCCTACCCTGTTTAAATATTTGTTGTTGTTATTATTATTATTATTATTATTATTATTATTATTATTATTATTATTATTATTATTATTGCAGTAAAACTATCTGTATGCACAGTGTTATAAAGCAACACAGGGCGCAAAGCGTAACCTGTGCGCAAGAGCGAAACTTAAAAAAAAATAATAAATTATTATTATTATTATTATTATTATTATTATTATTATTATTATTATTATTATTCAGCACCCACATTTCCGTTTTGAAGTATTTTTCAGTAAAAAAAAGCACTTCTCAAGTGTCTGTTGTCCGTCTAAGAGAGGTGTCCGTCTTATAGAGAGTTTGGTTACAGTAAAATAATGACTGAAAAACGCCGGCAGGGACCAACACCAGGTGTCCGTTAAGAGAAAGTTGACTGTATTTTTCAATTCGAGTGCATTGTTTTATACTGAAGGGATGTTTGAAAGCGTCTTAATCGATTATACAAAAACCCAAAGACATGTTTATTTGAGGCTAAAAACGTTTTCTTACGTCGCGAAAAGAAATTGATGTTATCAGTGCTCTTCCCGTTTTGGTGATCTTGGGGAAGTACGCAGCTCTTATAAGGTCTTCTCTGATTTGCAACAAAACAAAACAATAGAACAAACCACACAACAATGGACCCTAGCCCTGGAAACAATAGAGCTGCGTGATACCCAGGTCCAATGAAATTAGAGGCTGTAAAGAGCTGCGTGGTATCTGATCCATTTGGGGGTCTTGGATCATTTGCAGGAAAATCTAAAGGGTAACATCACCTATATTTAGTGTCACTTTGAAAAGCCAAATATATCTATTGGTATCACCAGAAACCCTAAATAATTGTCCAGTTTTGTAGTAGTATAGGCCACTTCGAAAAATACCATAATAATCTTTTATGTGCAGGCTCAGCCTCACCGGGGTGTAATTATTCAAGTCTCCTTTGTTAGAATGACACAATGGAATTCATAGTACATGTAGGAACGCTAGGACGTAGCATTGTGTGTTCGTGAACAAATGTGCATCGTATGCAAATTGACAAGAAGTTGAAACATAGCACGTGCAGTTCGTGCTGAAAACAAAAGAAATTAAAAAAAAAATAGGCTTTCATCAAGCACCACCCAGACCTGCACTTTAAAGAGTATTCCGGTATTTTTCGAAGTGGCCTGTTGGTTGTCTTCGGCTGCGGATAGCCAGGATGGAAATTGATTGCAGCTCCCTCTGTATGTCTTGGAAAAATCCGCTAAAAACTGATCATGGTTTGTACTTCCTTCGAGTAATCATTTCATATTTTCGTCTTCACATTCTAAGATCAATTTTGTATTTAGTCAATATTCAGTGCAGTTTACTTAAAGGGAAATTACAGCCTTGACGCTGCATGGTTAATAAGCTATTTCGTTAAAGGAACGTTTCATCAAAATTAATGCGTGTCTTTAGTTTTGCTGTACTTCGCTAGTTAAAAAGTGAATATACATAAAATATATTTTGGCTACGGAGAGTTTCTTCTGAAACTATTTTTAATTAATACAAAAAAAAACAAAGCGTACGTTCATAATATAATCTAGTTTTTAGTTCCTTTTTCTGAGAAATTCAACTTATAAGGTTGTGAAAATGACGAGTATCGTAAAAAGAAAAATATCTCGATTAAAAACTAAATTCTTCCAAGTACGACTGATATAAAATATAGGATATAGGATGTAAATTAGTGCAGATAATTGATACCCCGATTTTTACATGTTGAAGGAATTGTAGAGGGAAAAGATTATACGATTTTACTCTTCAATTACACTCTCGAAATTTTCGCTACCTAAATTCAAAACCAATTTGTTTCGCTTTGGAATTTCGAAGAAAAGTAAAGTAGAACTCTGCCTAACTCAAACGTTTCTCTTCCTAAATCCGAGAACTGTTTCCTCTGCTCTGTCCTTTTAGAATAATTGCGAAATTTGGGTAACTTGACCTTGAAAGCGTTGAGATCGTAGAACACTCAGACATTGCCAACAAACGATTTGTAATGTTATATTTTGTAGTCCTTATTCATGTTTCATCACAGGCGCCATTTATTTTAGCTCAGGAAGGTCACAACCAAAACGTTCAGTGTTTTTCCTTTTTTAGCTAGTGTGCAACTTATCATACGCTTTTTTTATTTTTATATCCAGTTTTATGTTTCCGTGATGGTTCCAGTTCAGAAGATTCATTCATTACGAATTAATCAAGTTTTTTTTTAAGTGTATGACAATGAATCTCGTGAATTTGTAGAAATCCTACAAGCCGTTATGAAAAAACAAATTTCAAAACACCGGATTTCTAATTTACTCCTATGTTTTTAACCCACAATTTCCTTCATTAAACTAAACCCAGCCATGAATTCTTTTTTCTTTCCTGTGCTTAAATGTGTTTCAGATCGTGAATTACCTTTTATCCGACGGATCAAACAAAAGTGCTTCCAGGTTAAAAGCTTTACACTTCAAAATAAAAGTGGCGTACATTTTACATGAGAGATGCATTAAGCGCAAAAGCAGCTAATGGAAGAAAGAGGGCCTCTAAAACGAAAACTCGTGAGAAAGCTTAAAAAGCGTGTAATGTTAAATGGACATCGCACTCTTTTGTTTGCTAACTTGAAAGTGCTAAAAGCGTAAAGCACTAGCATTGTATACACAGGAATAAAAGGTCCATTTGATTTTCAAAAACACTCCATTAAACTACTTTCGTGTGTTAAGCTGATATTGGCCGGCAAACTTGATCCGCGCACTAGTGGAGAATTTTAAAGTCGTGCTCGGCGTTCCTGAAAACACGAACTGCGAAAACACTCAAACAACATGTAATTTATCTAAACGTTTCAGTGTTCTTTTACAAGGTGCCTGGCTAATTGTCGTTTAATAGCCGAGGTTTATCCATTGAGTCCGCCGGAGAAAAAGCAGCTTTAAGTAGTTGAGTGGTGTTTACTTATTTGTAATTGGCCGAATTTCAACGTTGAAAGCATCCAGCTCTTTGCGTGAACAGGCATTACTGCGACTCGACATCGGCGAGGGAGAATACTTCTTATGTTATATTTCGAGAAGAAAATCCGTTTCTTTTTTAACCTTTTTCTGCAAGCGCCAGCATAGATCGAATGATAGGTAAGTCGTATTATACATAACCATGTTCCAAACAAAATCTATGGGTTATTGTTAAGAATCTTAACTGAATATGGAAAATTAATATGTATACGGTGGCTAACAATGTCTTAAAAATTTGAATACTTAAAATCCTGCAGTGTAGGATTTTGTTTTTGGGGTGGGCAATTTTTCGACCTAGAGAAGATGTATTTTGAAAAGATATCACATAGACGCTGTAGTTATCATATATTTTTATTATTTTGAATTCAGGTGATGGATATCGAATCTTAACATTTCCATTCGGGATTTTCTTTTGGAGGAATGGCTTGATAGTTTGTTTGTGTCGTTAAAAGACTTACCCACACTAATTGAAAGGAAGCTTTATTTTTCTGTCAACTGGAACCGTCAACATATGAAAGTAGTTTTAAGTTTACAACTACCGGCAAATTTCCATTTTTTGAAGCAATAATTCACTGCACAACAATGGAATATTTTGTTGCAAAAATTTTGCATTCGATTTGTTTGCTCAACAATTTACGGTTTGTATTTTCATGGTATATGAAGTAGAATTGAGAACATTTACATATAGTAAAAAAGAGTGAGAAATTGTATTGTGCAGAAAAGATGTAACATAATTTTTTGTGTAGAAACACCCGTTAGTAATATTTTTAAATCATGAATTAGGTCAGAGTTCAGAGTCTGTATTTTATAACCCTTTTAAAAAACCTTATCTGAATACTTCAGCTCACTTGGTATCCCCCGTATTGATTCGAATAAACGCACTGGGCGACGCACGGGGCGTTTATTACAAACTCGCAACCTTCAAGGGGCGTTTATCCAAGATTGGCGTTTCATTTTTGGGTGTTGAATTCGGAATTGAAAAGGCTTTGTTTTATTATGAAACCGACTACAAGGAATATTCTTACTAAGCGAATCAGGCATATTTTCACATCAGATCTCTCCAAGGGTCGATTCCTCGCCCATGAACCATATTTTCACAAAGTATGTTATATCGTGCTAATAACGTTTGTTTTATTACTACGACACACACATTCATTTTAATAACAGCAACAGTAATACATCTGAAAATGAACTTTGTGAGCCGAACTTCGAACTAAAAACTACGATGGTAACAAGTTTATTGAATTTACTTCCAGTTCCGTTTAGCGCTATTCTCCGCCACAAGGCAACAATGTCACCTTGTAGTTTATACCGATATGTCTCCCCTGTGGTTATGTTGGTACATGTATCAAATGAGATCAAAAGGTAAAATGGCCATCGTAAAGATATTGAAATGCTGACGTTCCAAGCGTTACCATATTCAACAGAGCCAATCAAGGAATTGTGGGATGTGTGCAGTTAGCTCAATGGATCGTAGTTTCTGTTCTATATATTAAAAGACGTAAGTGAAACAGGTAAAAACCGAGCCATGTGATTGTTTTCGTTTTCGTTAACAGATCGAAAGGTACACCAGGTAGTTAGAAAAAAAAATACATAAAACTGGGAAACAACAAGGGTTGGATTAACAGAAGTGTGACTACATTTGAGAAAAGCATGTGATCTGGTTCAGTGCTTGCAACACCCGACACGTTCTTTTAGGCTTGCCGATGTCCCAAAAAGGGGTGTATAGCCTCCGCAAATGTCCCTTTCGTAAACGGTCGCTGCCATTTTAGCGACACTTAGTTCACCAATTTTCTGTCGGAAAAAGGAAAATGCAATTAAATGCATGTAAAATCGACGGAGGTGATCGACGGAAATTTTGAAAGGAATCTCTTTCCAGAAACGCGTTTTGTGGGTGTTGCTCGAATTATTTTCTACCACCAATGGGAACCTGAAAAGTTGTTCCGGTCAGCTTTTTTATGGCTAAATAATATACATTAAAAAGTTACTCAATTCTGATTGCCTAAGAGCAGTGCAGTTCAAGTGTAACACTAGTGTAAAAAGTGTAACACCAGTGCAAAACGTGTAACACCAGTGCAAAAAGTGTAACACCAGTGCAAATTACAAATAAATAAAAAAATGCAAAAATGTCTTGCCAAAAAAAAATTGAAAAAAAAATGGATGCAATTTTTTTTCATGTATAATTATTAATAAGTAATCATACGGTTTTCTCGTTCAATTTGGGATTAATTTGCACTTGTGATTTTTTCAAAAAGCTCAAATTGTACTCGCCGAAGCGTTTCGTGCAATTTGAACTTTTTGAAAAACTCACTCGAGCAAATTAATCCCAAATTGAACTCGAAACCGTATGATTACCTATACTAATACCCTAAAACGTATTAAATTAATCTGACGATGGTCATTTTCGATTCAAACACCTTTAGTGGTACCATGTAAACCACGAATTCCAGTCCCGAAAATGTATGACGATAACCCACGTCATTTTTTATATCGGGGTCCTCCGGGGGGGGGGGGGGGTGGTGCTTGATTATTGATAAAGGCAATCTCCGTTAGGCTAACGTCGGGATGGAACAGGTGACGTTTCTGGGAGCGCAGAGAGAATGAAAAAGGGAAACTAATGTTCTGCTTGGATGAAGAACACCCAAAATAGCTGAACATTTTGTTTCATGCTATATTGAGTGTTCTAATTCCCAACAGAACTACGTTAAATCCGGCGATAGCCCATGTGCATATACACAGTTACAAAAATTATCACTATTGGAGATGGAAAGGGTGGGTGTGAAAAAAAAACGCTTAAACCTACATATCGTTAACCCAGTATCTCATTGGCCGAATTCATATTAGAGACGAAAAACCGTCTTGGACGGGAAACTCGTCTACAGACGGAAAACTCGTCTGATCGTCTGATATGAATCCAGTGAAGGACAAGTTTCCCGTCTCAAATTTATCTGTCTATTTTTCCGTCTAAACAGACGGAAAAATAAGACGGGAAACTCGTCTTAGACGGAAAACTGTCTTAAATTCATATTAGACGCGAAAATCACGACGTCTTTTTTGCGCTGTGCGCTTGCATGCACTACGAAAAGACTGGAACTAAAAAGACAGCAACTGTTTCTGGGTAAAAAAAAAATGGCGCTCAAAAAGTAGGTCACGGAGCAGCAGTCTCATGAAGACGATTTACCGTCCTTAAATTCATATCAGACGGTATTCTGTCTGATGGAATTCCGTCTGTGACGAGTTGTCCGTCTTCTAATATGAATTCGGCCATTGTAGCTCCTTTACTGCTAATGTCATCTTTTTAGGCATCTTCCAAACTTATTTACGCCATTCTGGCAAGTTAGACCGGCAGTTATCACTCTAACACAGACATAACGTTGTAGCATTCAATTTATATATAATAGTTTTCGAGCGAATGGTGTGGTATATTCCCAGTACATCACAGGTACCAGTCTCCACTCTTGAGGGAACCCGCCTCAATTATTTCACTCCCAGAGTCAATATTTATTATGGAGATCTAACTTTTGAGTCTGCTGGCGAAATCCTATGACGAGACCATTTAAATGAAACCTCTTTGGTAGTACTTTTGCATGGTACCAATCGTTTTTTAATATTTTGCAAAGTGAAATTTAGGAATTTCATTGAATTTTGATTTTTTTTAGCACTCTTGGGAGTTATAGGGTTAATATGCTCGCCGTGTCAAAAAAATGCTCGCCGTTTCAAGGCCAGAAATATCAGTTTGATTATGGCCTTCCAGAGGTATATAGGAAATAATAATACAAACACTGTATTCTAGACAAAATAAACTTTTAATTGCTCATGCTTTGGTATTAAACAACACTATGATCTGATTTGAATTGAGAGAACGCAGAGAAGGGACAAATAGACCTCATTCACGTTGAACGTCAGAAACATTTGGACATGCATTCATTTTTAACAAATCTCTTATAATCTGTTACTTTGAAGAAGAGCTTCGATATTAAAGTTCTTTGCCAATCGGTTCATTTGATCTATGAGCCACTTAGCTAAAAAATGACGTACCGTGTAAATTTATTTATAATGTGAGATGAAATGAATGTGAGACTCCATTTGATAAGGGAAAAACTAATTGCACTAATGAACTGGAACGAAAAATCATTTGAATATCGACTGATCAACTGGAAATTTATTGACGAGAGAAAGTTGTTTAATTGAGCACGTTTCGGTGCCTTGGATGAAGTATGGTATTCAATCAAATACTTTAAGGACAGTTTGTTCGTTTGCTTTTTGTCTAAGGCGGCGTTTACGCAGGCGATTTTCTAGGTGATTACAACGGCTATTTCAACTCCCTGCGACTTTGAGTCACCTGTGTAGACCATTAGCGATTTGTTTGCGGTTTTAATGCGATGAGAGCATGCGACGTAAACACAAAGCTTCCACAAGGGCCACAAGGGATTTTTAATGTGTTTTATTGTAACAGGGCATGCGCCTGTGCACAATATATGAAAATCGCAATCAAATGATTTTAAATTTGAACCAGTTGTCGTCCATCGTGTACACAGGCGATTTTAAATCACCCTTAATGTCGCCCCAAAAATAGTCTGTGCAAACGCCACCGCATAAAAACATTTGAACCTGCATGTTTAAAAAAGATAATGTTAAAATTGTTTGTCGTTTAAAATGGCTTTGTTGCTTGACATGAGGATAATGATATGAATCTGAAAATCAGCTGCTTTGGCAGAAACAATCACTTATTTCCTTCTGCATAGTAATGTCCTGTCGTAAATGATTAACTTTTTGTATAAATATAATCTACTTTCACAATAAGGTGGATAACTAAATCTCTACAAAATCCTGTCACTTCATTTAGAACACTGCTTCGTGAGAAAAGACCGTTTAATCCCTTTCTAGAAGGAATCAGTTCATTGGTCGGTAATTCTCTTTCATGGAGCAAACCTGAAGAACAAGAAAGTAAAATAATTTTATCATCAACGCTCTTGTATTGTATGAGAATTGTTCATTTTTCAGTTGTGTGCTTGGTGACCTTGCCTTTGAATGGAAGTGAGGCTGGAGGTGACCTTGCTTTGATACAAACCTTTCTGCCTTTCATATGTTAATAATGCTGTTCTCATGCTAACTAGGTAAATTTACATCTGAAAAGCTCCAAGGTCTGTATCACAACAAGGTCAACTTCAACCTCGCTTCCACTCAAAGGCCAGGACACTAAGAAGACAACTGTAAAATGGTCTATTAGGAAAATGGAGAGACACTGACAATAACCTATATCCTTCGTTTTTCAATTCCCGTAGGAATGAAAACAAGAGCAAATTTTGGCAGAAAGTTTGCGTGGAACAATAATAGTTTTATCATTCGATTGATTAGCCCTGGTTCTTAAATAGATTTCTTTTGTAATTACCTCAGTTGGTTTAAGGAGGAAGCATTAACTCTTGTAGGCCCTTATGCCCTTAGACGCTTCCTCGCAATAGATTTGTATGTGGATAGCCTTGTAATTTGGTACATTGTAATTTTGTTTTGATGGATTATCTTATATATTTCCTAAAGCGGAATATTAGCTAAAGAAAAAGACCAACGAAAAACCATGGTATACGATACTTAACTTGTAGGCAGTTATTTGCAGGTGTTGCAAATTTCTCTTCAGAAATGTCGGAAAGATTCACTTTCTAAATTAAAGAGCGGTTCCCTTTTAGGGTACGCAAAGCAGTGAAAGAAATCTGGCCGAGGTACTGTTAACCAATCAAAGTGATGAGCTTACCTTACCTTTTGTAAATCTTCATAGCTTTTGTGCTCAAAGTAATGTCATTGAGGTCTCTCTTTTTCTTCATCTTGCCAAGGAAACTGTTGATCATGTGTTTGATATTGGTTTTCCAGTGAATAAGAGGATTTCCCTGCCTGACTCCTGCGTCCATCACTTTGTGGATAAAGTCACGACCTTCAGCTGATCAGAGAACAAAGATAAAAGCTTGAATTGTAATCTATCTGTTGGGCTATTATTTCCGAGTTATTTAGGCATATTTATGGTATGAGATGCAACTAAGGATACAGTTAAACATCAAACGTCTACGTCAAAAAAGAACCTCTTTACTGTTAAAACTTTTTCCTTCAGGTGAATTCTAATTTTCGTAGACGAAATAGTGAAAAAAAACCTTCTATTTCGTGGCAACTATATGTATTGATTTTAGCTTGATGTTGGCAGATAAGCCAAATTCAAAGCAAACGACTCTATACAAATTGAACTAAAAATCCTTGAATTATTTCTTTTAAACAAAGGCATTCTGGTAAAAAGGTATAAACAACCGGAATGAGAAAGATGTATTTATTTTTACTGAGGTGGTATTTTGAGATGCTATTTAACAATTATTGGATGAGGTTGAGCATGATAGCGATAATTATCAAGGCCAAAGTTTGTGTTATCTGCCGAAGGCTGAGGCGGATAACACAAACTGAGGCCTTGATAATTATCGCTATCATGCGAAAACCGAATCCAATAATTGTTTTATTATGCATATTCCTGAGCTGCACTTGTAAAGACAAGAGCGCGCACAAAAAAAGTGATCAATGCACAGCAGTCAACTTGTAAGTAAACAACTTACGTCACTTCTGCATGCATAAAACTATTGTCTGTAGGTATGACGTCACTTCTGCATGCATAAAACTATTGTCTGTAGGTATGACGTAACAGAAACAGCAAGCAATAATTAGCTGCGTGCTTATAGCCAATCAAAATCGAGCTAGTGACACCAATGTATAATAAATTATGATGTCATATCATGAGATGTTCAAGCACATTTCTCGTAAGTGCTTTGTCTAAAAGAGTCTAAATTTGCTTATCACACTAAGCTGTGGAATGAAAGTGGTACCGCCCCTTTTATAGTGTTTCAGTGGGACGCGTTGCTGAAGAAATATACTCACCAGAATTTTCGAGGCACGCTCTCTTATCCACGTGTTGTTTGTCATAAGCTGATAACCTTATAAGGATAGCGTAATGCCAGTACAGCCAGTATCTCTGTTGAGGTCCACCGAGGAACTCAATTGGGTTGGGCTCATCCATGTTCTGACAGATGATATTCAAGTGACAGTTTGGTCGCGCTTGAATCACGTATTCGCCATCCTGGGAACCAATTCCAGACGAACGGATTTCTGCGCATGACTTGGGAATTCCTAAAATGCACATCAGTAAGGGGGGATTACAGTTTAATTTGATTGAAATTAATGAAGTAAGAATTGATACCCACGCAAGGGTCCCTTAGGTTGTTGCGGACCATTTAGGTGTCCATCTACTTATTAACTGCAATTTCTAATTTAAAATAATTCATTAAATCTTCAATATTACAAATCCGTCCCTTTCCCAATTTTGCTTTTAAACACTCCTAAAAATCACCAAAAAAAACCCCAGAAATATTACATAACATTTATCTAGAGGCAGAACGAAAAAAATTAATAAAACCGATCTATGTCCGCGCACTCTTGTACATTTTACACTTTGCTTATCACATTATACGGTCAACTCTGTTTAGAGAATACTACAGTGAGCCGGACACCCTTCTATAGCTGACAGCTACAGCTGGTACCGAGGGTAGCAGCCTTAGAGAGAATTGACTGTAATTGTTACCTTCTGGTAAAGGAATGAGTCCTCCTGTGTATCCAGGGGGTGTAGACAATTGGTCCAAGCCAGTGGATTGTGTTGGAGTATTCGACATTTGTCCTGAAAAAGGAACTCAAATCTTGAACTACACTTATGGCTTTAACACTTCTATTTAATACTAACTCACGCATACAAACTTCTATAAGCCCAGAGGTTATAACCCGGCTTTTTAGATGTTTCTATTTGCATCATGCCTTATCAGTATTAAAAATCTTGCCCTGCAAATAGCAATATGGATGACATCCAACAACTTACCGAGCTGATCAGAAGTCACACTGGAGTTATTTTGCGGCGTGGCTGTAAGGAAACCAGAAATAAAAATTGTGTTACGAAATGTCACCCAAAAAGAGTGAACTAATTATTAAAAAAAGAACAGAGAAAATAATCATACTGTAAATTAAGGACGGAAAAATGGTGCTTAAGTGTTGTTGTATAAAAAGTACGCTAAAGTATTTTATAAGCAACAGCAGTAGTGGCAGTGACAGTGGTACTAGCAGTGGCAGTTGTAGTGGTAGTAGTAGTGGTAGATGTAGTGGCACTGGTACTGGTACTGGCAGTAGCAGTTTTAGTAGTAGTGGCAGTGTTAGTGGCAGTGATAGTGGTAGTGGCAGTGATAGTGGTAGTATGTCGAAGGGTTGAGATCATTAAGATAGCAGTCAAATGCCGCCTATTGATGCTCTTCTCCTGAAAGGGCAAACCTAATAGGAAAACAAACAAAAAAAGAAGGGAAAGCAAAGGAATAGACAATTTATATATAACGGAAAGGAGAGAAAAGAAAAGAAAAGAAAAGGAACACTAACCGGCAGCAGTTGGTGGAACTACGGGAGCAACAGTTGCATTTAACACAGGTCCTGGGGCTGATGTAACAGCTGCAGTAGGAAGAGGGACGGCATCCGTGGCTGGAGGAGGTGCTGTAGCATTGTAGATCTGAGGTACTGTAGCATTGTAGCTCTGAGAGGCTGTTGGGGAGGCTGTGGGTGCTGTTTGATTAAAGACAGGAACTGGGTAAACCTGTGACGCCGTGGTGTTAGCTGATGAGAATAAAAGTCAAGTGTACGTCGTTTAAAATATTTCCTACTAAACTTTACACTAATTTAAAATTGATCAAACTTAAAACGGTTTAAATTAAGTAACCAAGGAGTCCAGTCAAAACTTCTAGTGGCGGAAATACATTAATTGCTTTTCTTTTTTTTAGACCCTAGCTAAACAGCGATCATTTTCATGTAACATCGTTTTGATGGACTGGCCATACGATCAAACATTGTTCAAAAATTAATTGAAAATTATGACCAGCGATTTTAGCGGGGGGCTTAAGTGGCAGTCCCGCTGAAAGCGGTCCGCTCGATTTCGCGACCAAAAATAGTTTCACTTTATTTTTTCCTGGTGAAAAGGCTTTGGTACACATGTATGAAACACGCAATTCTTTTTTTTCAAATTCCTTATTTTCACCCGCTACATGTACAAGCAAAAAACGAATTCAGGCAGTCTCGGCCTTTTCGACGGTGATTGGTGATTGATGATGGTTTTTGAGAGGCGCGCTACGTAGAAACAAATGCAGTTAAATAAATTTTGTTTAGGCTAGGTTTCTAATCTAAACTTGAGAAGTTCACAAGCAAAGTACAAACAATTTCAATAAATGGTTAAGCAAGTTGGGGCAACTTAAAGACAACCCACTCTGAAGCCTATATCCAGACAATGAAAATAGGGCAAGAACGAGGGAAAATTTCTCAAACGTTGCGGGTTAAACTCGTAAACTCGCTTGTAAATGAGAACCCCTTTAAAAGTGAATCTGAAACTCAAGTTATTCATATATTTCAACCTCTTCTCGTTTTCGATCACAGGAGATACCCACACGTTTGAGCTTATAACTCTATAAAATTAGGTAAGAACTTTACTGTGACGTTGTTTTAAAACCAAGTTTAGGCCGCAACGTTTGAGAAATTTTCCCTCGTACTTGCCCTATTTTCAGTGTTTGAATAATAGGCTCCAGAGTGGGTTGTCTTTAGTTGCCCCAGCTTGCTTAACATTTTATTTATTTATTTACTTACCGAAATTTTTTACACTTTGCCTGTGAACTACTTAAGGTTAGCTTAGAAACCTGACCTAAACAAAATTTCTTCAACTACATTTGTTTCTACGTAAACCATCAATTTTAGTCCTCCGATCACCATCGAAAAGGCCGAGACGGCCTGAATTCGTTTATTTGCTTGTAGCCAGGCGAAAATAAAGAATTTGAAAAAAAAAGTTGTGTATTTCATACATGTGTACCAAAGCCTTAAGACCTTTTGTTGGTGACACTGTCACGGGGGTTCGGGGTAAACCTCTTTATAAGCTGCATAGATATGTATGCCCCCCCCCCCCCGCCCACAGGGTGTGGTTTTAACAATTTAACATAGACCATTTTTACAGTTGTGGAACAAGGAGCAAAGGACCGCGAACGAAAATGCTGCTGGAGTACGTAGGATCTATAGAAGATCTGATCCGCCAAAATAGTAATGCAAACATAGTGAGCAAAGCTGACACTACGTAGAAGTTTTCAGTTTTTAGAATATGATAGCACATCAAAACAAATAATTCTCAAAACCTGTTTTCTTAACAATGTATTGATATTAACAAAAGGATTAAAGAGATGATTGACGCTCTTGCGAATTAACCATGCCAGTTAAATTAGCTGAATACCTGATGATGCGTTTGGCTGAAAGTACTGGTAAGGTGGAGTCGTTGGGGCAGGCTGGTAACCTGAAAATTGTCCAATTCTTGTGTTAGCATCGAACGTGGAATTTCTAAACCCAATATTCCAGTTTGTTAATCTCAACTAACCTGCTTGCCAGACGGAGTCTCTAAATACAGGGATTCCACCCAGCATTCCCCCTTGAACAAGCTGCTGCAGAGGTACTAGGGTTGGAGTGAATCCGGGGGGGAAGTGGATTGTGAACGAAGCCAAAACTTCTTCATCCGGTGTCTCGCTAAAAACGGGTGTAAATGTCTTTAACGACTGACTGAAAAAAACATTACAAACACAAGGGGGCAAAAAATTTTCTAGTTCTTACCTTAGGCCTGTAACTTCAGATGTGACGCTGTAGTTGTAAGGAGTGTAGGCTCCTGTGATCTGCACAATGTAATAATGCGATTAGCATAAGCCAAATAATCGATTGACTGATCGATCGATAAGATCTCTGTAGTATGAAATATGTCTTAAGGCTGTCAGGTCCAATTTTGTTAGTCAGTCAACCAGCTACCTTAAACACTTAATGACTGGTCCCGTTGGAAACAGTGAATTTTGTTTCCCGAGAATCTCGATGTTTCCCAAGACGAAGTCGAGGGAAACATCGAGATTCGAGGGAAACAAAATTCACTGTTTCCCGAGGGATCAGTCATTAAGTGATTTGTTATATAGCAACACAAAAACACAACACAAGACAGTTTGAAAAACGCGCCGAGCACTCGATTCATCATAATCATGCCACGTTTTGTCACGGTCTGATCACGGTCTGATCACGTGCACTAGCGGGCAACAGTGCAATGTTACCCTCTGACGTCAAAATTGTTGCCCGCTTTCGCAAATGTTGCCCGCTTAGCACAATTGGCGGGAAACAGTTTGTTTGTTAGATGTCATGTGACGATGAATCAACCAATCAACGCGCGCGTTGTATTGACAAAAACTCCAGCTACCTGCCTCAGCTATCCAGCTGACCAAACAGATAGTCGGCCCTTGTACATGTTTATGTCATACTAGCTAATTTCACCCCAAACCTCGTAAATTGTAAACTTATGAAGTTTCACAACAATGAATTCCCAAAGCAGTAAATTCGAAGAGAATTCTCAGGTCAATTTTGTTCACAAACAGAGGGTGGCGTTATATGCATTAGGGACATTTTGCCGGTCAGTACTTTGGTCAGTAAAACGTCAAAGACACTATCAATATAAAGGTGACTTACAGCTTGTGCAATATCGTCTGCCAATATCCTGAAAGTTGTACTCGTTGTGTTTCCCATATAGTCGTACCATGTCTCGTTTAATTTCACTGTTCCATTCAATGCTAAGTATTGAAGAAAGCTTCCAGTTAGGAAAAATGTTTTTTTTTTTTCATTAATTATATTGCCTGGTCAACGGATTATATGAACTAAAAGTCGTTCATGTAGCTTGTCGAAAAAATAACCAATAATAGTTAAGGATAATCTCCTGATGACATCTGACTTCAAAAGGTAAAACAAATCCGTATGAGTTGCATAAATATCATTTTTTTTCTGTTCGTGGACTACACTTTTTGGATAATCGTTTGACGTCGAAAAATTGAAGCACAGCAAGCATTTGGTTTGAACGCTTCATGCAACGAAGGTGGTTTTATTCCTTTAATGATGAAATTTATTGTATTTCAGCTTGCGTCTAGAGCAGTCTATTATGTAGAATAACATTTGAAAAATATTCTTACATTCTCCCGGCTGTACGTAAGGAACGGTAGGCTGGGGTGTGGCAGGTACTACTGCAGGTAACTCAGGAGCAGGAGGATTAGCCGCCACTGTTGCGTTCGCGGGTGACGCGGCAGGGACCATAGGCGGTACTGCTGGAGCCGGAGTAGGAGCGGGGAAAGGAGCCGGAGGAGGGGCTGCATCATTCTGGTCGTAAGCTGGAGGCATCGGACCATCTGCAAAAGAAAGAAGGATCGAACATCACAATTAGCTTTACTTAATGATCCTCACTACATATGCAAGTTTAGAACCTCTGCTAACGGCCACATCTCTACAACGGCCATGTTTCCATATCCGTAATTATTATTTATTCACTCAAATTTTATAATTTGAAAGCTCTTCATAACGGCGGCCACCCCTGTATAACGGCCGAAAAACTCTGTCCTAGGGGGGCCGTTATAGTGAGGTTCAACTGTACGTTGTCAGACACGAAAGAGAACAGATTCGAGTACTGATGATTTGAGTGAATCGAATCTTCTATTTTTCCCCTTGCAATTATCTCTATGCAGATGAAATTTAATTTTTAACCAAATCTGATTATCGTCATTTGAAATTAGCCTACAACAGGAGCAATGAGCTCCTGCCGATTAGTATCGGCAATTTTACAGGGCTGAAGCACCGGTCAAAAAAAACGATCCTAATGTCTTTCGACCTTGATGGCATCTATTAAACGCCCATAATTTATAACTAAAACATAACATAAGCTTACTTAGATAGTCGTTGAAGATGGGAAGGTCCCCTAAATGGCCACCGCTGACCAATTTCTTGAGCTGTTCTTCGGGGTCTGTTCCACCGGCCTTAAACCGTAGTACCACGCGTGCATGCGGGTTACCGTCGGGATCCTCGCTGTAATATGGTAAGAGGTATAAGGTTTAAAGAATTTGGTGACGCTATTTTAAGGCCATGGTAGAAAATATTAGTTTCAAGCAAGATAAAATGATTTACTTAGATCATTTTCTTTTGTTTCAAGACATAGGAAACAATATAAATATTAAGAAAACAGAGGAAGGGTATGGTCAGGGAAAATAAAATCTATCAAGGATAAATTAAAAAAAAAATTCAGTGTATCTTGGCGTTACACTTGAACACGAAAGATGGTTGGTTAAATATTTATTTATGGCTTTTGACAAGAAGCTGAAGTAAAAATGAATTCAACATATTCATCTCTCGTTACGTTAATGAAAGATTATAAAATTCACTAGAAATGCGATTCATCGAAAATTTATTGTTAATAGATAAATGGGAAGAAAGGACTGCTATAAGGGAGGCCGCTATGATATCTGAATTTATCTTTATTTGGTCAAGAAAGTTTAACTTACAAACATGTAAATAGAGGAACATTGAAATGATTATCCGTAATTTCCGAAACTCTCGTATTTTTAATGATAACATGTGTGTTTTCAAAGCAAGCTGAGCCCAGTAAACAGCAGATGCAAGTTGGCAATGTTGTTAAAAATCGTGCAAATAAGAGGTAGGATAAAGAAAACATAATTTATGAGAGGGAGTGAATGCTAAACAAACTGTCGTGAAATCACTGCGCAGTAAAAAGTAACATACATGTGTAATCTTTCTACTGATAAACTAATTATAACGTACTTGTAGCCGACGACTTTAACATCTATAAATGAGGGATCTCCTGCAAATAGTTTTCTTAACTAAAAGAGAAAACAAATAATGAATGTATAATGTTTTATCTCTATGCTCGGAAACAGTTAACTGATTCGCACCGAACCTTTTGGTCTGTTGTGACGATGACAATAACACTGAGAAGGGACGAAACCTGGACAGGAACGAAGATTTAAGGAGGCTCGCCACAGTTTTTTTTTTGCCGTGGGGTGTATGTTTGAAATCAAAATTTCGCATGGAAGACATGCTTCGATTGCTCTCATACTTCACCAAGTTTATGAAATGTGATCAAAGTTTTATGTTTCGTTGGCTTCCAAGCGAAAGCGGTAACTGTA
Organism: Cladopsammia gracilis; assembly: GCA_022457155.1. NCBI lineage: Eukaryota > Metazoa > Cnidaria > Anthozoa > Scleractinia > Dendrophylliidae > Cladopsammia > Cladopsammia gracilis. The sequence goes on along the minus strand of JAJGOT010000273.1, from coordinate 496,249 downwards.
CGGCTGGCTGTTTTAAACTGAAATAATATGTAAGGGCATTTTAGAAATATTTTATGCAAATTATCTCCTTTATCACCCTTAAATATGACTTTTTATTTATTCGAAAATCGTCTTATAAATTTTCTTTAAACTTCGTATTCAGCTAGTGATATGTGAGTACTACAAAATTTGAAATTTCATTATGAAGTGTCTGACTAGATTTTGAAAAAAGACAACATTGTTAACAAAGGGCAATAAGCTGGTGTTGCTATGGTAATCACCGTCGCTTGGAAACCAGTGAAACATAGTACTTTGATTACATTCATAAACATGGTAAGTCTGAAAGCAATGGAAGCATGTCTTCCCTGCGAAATTTTAATTTCAAAACATACAAAACTGTGGCAAGTCCTTAAAATGGCATATCTTTAAGCTCCCAATAGATCTAAGACAGTTATCACGCACACAAGGCCTGCGCTCAATATTGCTGGTGTAAGAGCATTGCCTGAATGGGATGCGAGTCCCATCAAAGTGCGGACAAAAACCGGGAATTCAAGTTTATGTCCTAAGTAAAAACACGACAGGAGATCGCTACAACCACTTAAAGTGCCTATCACCCCTAGAAAGTTATTTTCAGAATCAACTCTATGTACATTAAATAGTTGAATAGTAAAATATTTCTTGTTTTGAACGTCGCGTTTGTGAGTTATAGAGATTTGAATTTACAAAATGCTAATTAGATGACGTCAATCCGGGAATCATTTATTATACAACTACTTGTTTTTTCCTCCAAGTAATATTTTTTACGAATCAATTGACTATCCACAGTTTATTTTTAGTATTTATCAAATTAATTATCATCAAGCTGTAAACTGCGCTTTGTAAATTGGCGTAGAAACAATGGCTAACTCCCGGTTTGACGTCATCTAATTAGCATTTTGTCAATTCAAATCTCTATAACTCACAAACGCAACGTTCAAAACAAGAAATATTTTACCATTCAACTATTCAATGTACATAGAGTTGATTCTGAAAATAACTTGCTAGGGGTGATAGGCGCTTTTCACAAACCACACTCATGCATGTTATAGAAAATTATTGTGCTTGATGATAACTGAACCCCAGTTCCCGGCCGAGGAACTTCCGGTTATCCGGGATACCAGATTTACTCATATTTAAGTCCTCTTTAGCTGGATGCGCACATTAGAGGAGTCATTACGTTTATTTGATGTCGTTTGTTAAGTTGTTATCATGTTTGGTCTTCAGAACCCAGCAAAAAGAGCTTAGCCAATGCAATGCACTATTTGTTAGTACTTGCAAAAGAAATAATCAAAGAGCATAAATAAAGATACTCACAGTATTTTCAATGTCTGAACTCAAACTCTTGGTTTTCGAGTCGTTCATATCGCTAAGGAAGGGATGCCAGGGCTGCTGTATTTTTACATCATATGGATAATCTTTTACTAAAACAAAAACATGAAAGAGCTTGATTAGGATTGGTCGGTAAACGGTGTTGCAGAGACCGAATGTTTCCAAAAAACGTTAAATGCTAAGCAACAAACGCCCCAAATTTACCCCCCCCCCCCCCCCCCCCCCCCGCCCTAGCGAGACTTCTCATAATCGTTTGGGGGAGGGGGAAGGACTGCAGCCCGCTTTTTGAAACCTTTTTTAATTTCAAATTTTAAGACCTGGGTATATAATTTTAACTACCCATTTCAGACGTAACCCTTAAAGTTCTCTCCTTTTTTGAGTCAAAATGGCCAAAATAAATCTTTACTTCATAGAAGGCAAAGTGTACCCATTATCAGACAAAATTGTCCCATTCTAAACCCATCTTTTGACAAAAACGACTCAAACGCAATTGACCACTCCGAAAAATACCATAATACTCTTTTATGCGCAGGCTCAGCCTCACCTGGGTGTAATTATTCAAGTCTTTGTTAGAATGGCACAATGGGATTCAGAGTACATGTAGGAACGCTAGGACGTAGCATTGTGTGTTCGCATACAAATGTGCACCGTATGCAAATTGCCACGAAGTTGAAGCATAGCACGTGCAGTTCGTGTTGAAAACAAAAGAAACTGGAAAAATCAGGCTTACATCAAGCACCACCCAAACCTGCACTTTAAAGAGTATTATGGCATTTTTAATAGTTTCTGGAGTGCGCAATACTCTTTTGGGTCAAAGCTTATATAGGGGGAATTCTTCCTCTGGCAAAAATTTGAGACAAAAAGATGGCAGATTCGTGTACTTACTAATGTTTGCTGGGAAACTGGGATTTGTTACTCCGTTGTTGTTCTGTTGGTCCGATGCAATCGGTTGCTTGTTGCCTAGAAAAAGGAAACAATTTAACACTATTAGTATAGATGTGCTTAAATCTTTAGAGCCAAACAAGTGAGACCTTGCAGACAATTGAGTCCATTTCCCTATCTCTGACATAAAACGGGTAAAAGCAAGAGTATTTTTAAGCAAAAGAAACTGCTGTAGATGGGAACGTACTTTCTTAACTAGTATCTACAAAATAATAAACAATAAATTTGACTATTCAAGGCCAACACATTTTTGGATATAGACTCTTATCAAATACATGTATTCTTTTTTATAAGGACGTTGAGGCTGGGATTGGCCAAACTTTTAAGAACGTGCTAAGAACATAGGATGAGGTTTTCTTAAGAATACGAATACGAACGTCTTTATTCTGTCCCCTTGTTTTTACAATGAGCTACAATTTAGCTAAGAATAAAATAACGCGAAATAATTTGGTCAGAGTAAATTTACAGTCCAACTGAGCCAAAAATGATAACAATTTTGCAACCTTAGGAAATTGTTAGAACATGTGGACTTTTTTCTCTTCCGAATCGAACCCGGGCCACATTGGTGGGAGGCGAGTGCTCTCGCCACTACATCATCCCTGCTCCCCCTAATACAATTAATCAAATACTACACAATTTATCTTAAGAACGTTGTTGAGAACGTTTTCAGACTCAAAGCGCCAAAGCAAATAAGAACGTTCAGTCCTGGCTCAGCTTCAACACAAACATTAGACGTTATAAAAAAAAAACAGTGTATGTATCATGTGTTGTTCGAGCGATCAGTGCTCATAATGATAATAAATAAAAGTTTTGAAACTGACCTGTTAAAAATCTTAATAAAAAGTTTAAAAGTTTTTCTAAATTTTCGGTCGCTCACTGCGGCCGGCTTGTATGTATCATGCTTATTAGATTCGTTTACAGAGTACGGCAGATACTGACGGTGATCGGGCCCGGTTTTAAACGTCCGTCACGTTATTTGTGATTCAAGATTTCGGCGCTCGCGTTCGGCGTGTACCCTAAAGTCGAAGAAAGGCGTGCGACTAAACGTAGTATAGGTTACGGGCGGAGGACTCCCATAAAAAAGTAATGTGGTGATCACTACACCAATAATTGTGTTAAAAATTCACGGTTTAATACCCCCCGGGGAGGGGGGGTACTCAGCAAAGTTTCGTACGGGGATGCTCCGCCCCGAGGTCCAAACCCTTACCCTTTCATATACCGATTTTGACAGAAAAGGTACCCCTTTCATATACCTTTCATTGAAAATGGTATAAGACCCTGAAGAAGAAAGGCTGTGCTTTTCGAAATATTGGATTTTTTACAAATATAGTCGTTTCCGTACCGTTTATCAGCCTTGCTTTTTTATCAAATCGTTTTACCCCTTTGAGAGCCTTTAAGTGCGTCTGTTTGAGATATTTGGAAAGGCCATTTTTATAATAGTTACATAGCAGTTTTCCCTACCTTTTTTATGCTTCAACGGCGTGACGTCGCTTCCCTTTCCTATTCTTCGTAAAAACCCTACCCTTTCATATACTTCAACTCGTGAAATCCCGACCTTTTCATATACCTCTAGCCTCAAAAAGGTACCCCTTTCGGGCGGAGCATCCCCGTATAGCCCATAAAAGGGAGTACCCCACCCCCGGGTTTAATACCGGTTACTGTATTTAAACCCCAAATGGATACCGTAAGAGAAGAATTAAGAAAAATATAGTCACTCTATGCAAGTGAGAAGTAATTCAAATTCCCGCCAAAACTGAGACCATAGTGCATTTTAGGGATTATTTCAAATCTTCGTCACATTCATTGGGAAGTCGTCCCAGGATAGCAGGTTAAACTAAATTCAGATGTGGTTGCGGTATATCTCACCTTCTAACACAACGAAGTAATCGGGATAGACCATCATCCCGGAGATGTGTCCGCCCGACACTATAGCCCTGAGATGTTTGACCGGGTCATGTTCGCGAGACACAAACTGTAACTCAATGTCTGCCAGCACACTGGAGTTCGGTTCTGGAGAATTTCTAAAAAAAGCAAGGAAATTAAGCAGAAGTTTAAGCAACGTAGTTATGGTTGAGGAAATATCGCACATATTGAAAACTGGTCGTATTCCGGAATAAGAATAAACAGAATATCGAGAATAGTCTGAAAATTGTTTGTTAATCTGCCAAAACATGCTTATGGAATGACTGAATAGGGAAAATTTAGTTTTCCACTGGATCCAAAATCTCTTTATGAGCGGCTTTTTGTGTTCATTCAGTGTATAGGTGGTTTTCACGTTACGTCAAGGCGGCCATGTTGGTGCACACCTACAAAAGAATTTTAATGAACTTCTTTTGTTATGTGCACCAACATGGCCGCCATGGCCTTTGTCATTTGAGTCCCACAGGACTGAAGGTCACGTGAGTAAAAACCATCAGTTCTTATTCCGGAATACAGTCGTTCGAACACACCCTTAATTTAATTGTAGGTTAGAGCGATTTTCAACTGAGTATCGTAAAACCAAAGTAATTACTTTGTCCAATCACAGCAGAGGCAGAAAATCCAATGAACCAATCAGAACTCGAATACATGTAGCCGGCGCTAAGCGCAGGAAAACGCGTGCGAGCAAGTCACGTTTGATTTTGGTTTTTCTTCTGATTGGTCGAGAAAGTGGCGCGAGATTTTTTAGCCAATCACAAAGCGTAGCAATGCAGAACCAAAACAATCGCGAAGTTGCTTTCGATACTCACTTGAAAACTGCTCTAATTAAAAGTAACCACAATCATTTGCAACACAGGAAAATTAGCCGATGGGCCACATGGCACAAACTTCTTGCACTTGTGATCTTACAACTTTTCTCTATTTGGTATACGTTGCATGTTTTGAAACAAATTTGTTTATATGAGAAATTTCGCGGCATTCATTATATTTTGGAAGTCGGTAATACAAGACACCCTCTACTTTGCGACCCTTCCCAGAAAAAGACTCTAAGCCTTAGTTACAAACATTGCGTTTGTAACTGTTATTAGGAGGACAACGAGCTAATGAACTATTGCATTATTAGAGGTCTACTTGCAATAACATTAATTAAATAGCGGTTGCATTTAACATCATTGAACGTTCAATATAATTTCGTTCCAACATTTTTAACTTACTTTAATGTCATTACAGAAGAACTGAGGTAGTTTGTGTCCCCAATAAGCTCGGTGGTTATCTAAAATTAGAAAAAGTATGTTTATTTATTGGCTCAACGTATTATTCGACATAGCATTCTAGAGTGCAAATACGCATCAAAACGAGTGCAAATATGACACGTTATGCTCTTCTGACCGCGCGCTACGAAAAACGGTTTTAAAACACTTAGTTTTAGGAGAAGATTACTGTCGTATAACAAACAATTTATTCAGCGAAAAGTTGTGTAATACGGCTGAGTATTTTCTCGAGTCAGTTTTTATTTTTTCGAGCCTTTGAATAACCTCTATATATAACGTTAAATAAATCTCGCTTGTGACGACGCAGTGACGTTCAGTTTCCCTTATAGTCAGAGAAGCTAAATAGGGCTTACTCACTTACGCCACTTTATTCGGGCTCAACTTTAATTTCACCAAAGGCAATTTGATTACTTTTCAGAATATCTTTATCCTCAATATTATTTATAGTTTTTACCCTATACCAGACCACGTTCAGCTGCCTTTTGCAAGCCTATTCTAGACTAGAGACGAAAAATCCCTTCCCTGTCCCAGACCCGCTCTTACCCGAAACTCTCTTCACACCACAGATCATTTTCCCGGTAAATAATATTCTGGTATCCTACACCAAAACTCCCTGATTTCTATAACCTCTCCCAGACTAAACTGTTTGAAAACCATATCCTTCACAGCGGAGCATACCAATATGGCTTATGTATGAGAGTACACCCCCCCCCCCCCCCCTCCCCGGGGTAAGAATGATACACTAACCGCGTCAACGATATTTCCGTCCATCAGTTTGTACTGAGAACTCTTGGAGTTCGACATATCCTCTAGCCATTTCTTTCTGAATTTAATTTCCACCTTGGTTGTCGTGGCTGCAATAAAAAGCAAAATCAAATTAATTCCAGAATAAAATTCTGTATAAGTCCATGTAGACATTGTCTTTAATCAAAGCACATTTAACAAGAAGTGAACACGAAATTATAGTAACGGTTTCTTAGACCATCTCTCGCTTTTCTTATTGCGTGTCCGTAGAAACGCTTTTTTTTCTTTAGTCAAATTTCGCGACTAAATTCTTCGTCCTACCTTGATCTTTGTAAACATGATACGTTTCTGACAAAAGAAAGAAAAAAGTGGGGCTGATCACGCAAAGTGTACGCGATTACTCAGAATAAGCGCTCAAATAAGAATTATTGGGCCGTATTTAGTTTAGGCCGGGCTTAACATAACGATGGTCTAAACCTATTTTAACCTGCCCCCGAACATTTAAAAATTGTTCACAATCAACATTGCCATTATAGCATATGGCAGGGGCTAAAAACTGTCATTTAGTTAAAATGACACGTTTATAAGCAGGTTCCAGATCTAAGTTAGACTAAATTAGCTTTTTATTGTATTAAATCAGCTTTTTTTCACTTACGTGGACCTGTCATTAGTTCTCTTCTTCTCCTTGTTAAAATGTTCCTCTTGATTAACATCTGATAGAGGCGTTTAGAAGAGTCTTTAGTCTTTCCGTGTTCTTCATGCACTGATCGACGCACATGCGAATTAATTTTTGAACTACGCCCAGTTGTTTTTCCTGGAAAATGATCAAAAATTAAGAAAATAACGTGTTCGCTCGTTAACTGTGTATATTTATGATGAGAGAGCTGAAAGAGAGATTATTTTGCCTAAGGTTACAGTGTATAAATTAGTGTTTTAAATTAGTTTAATTTGTAGATCCCGACCGTAAGATGTCGCACCCGAATGACACAGAGATCGCCGCAGTTTTACACATTTGAGAGCGCGATAAAAATCGTATCACAAATGGCATGTATAAACGGGAAACATGGGCGCCGTAAAGGGACACTCCCGCCGAAATAACAAAATTTATCTTAGCTTATTTCCATGTTATATCGCCAACTACTATCAAATTTACAACTTTGTTGGATAAAAAGATTTTATGGAGCAAAGCAAAAGCAGTAGTTTGGAGATAAAGCGCAGGATTGCAAGGATTGAAGCAGATTACAGTTCATGAAATTTAATTTATTGACAGGGGGTCAAGAAATCAAACTTTCCATTCTTGTGAAATTTGGACTTTTCTAGTCGTTATTTTGTCTGTTCAGTTCATATTTCTTTGCTTCTATCACTTGTGGCGATGGTTTCTTCCAATTTCAAGATAATAAAGTACGCTTAAAGCGAGCTCCTAGCCATAATCATGAAAACTCGATATTTCAGGCGGGAAGGTATGCCTTTGAAAGATCCCTTTAAAAATGTGTCCATATTATACTTTTTATTTCTAATGTCGGTCAAACCAGGATCTCCAGTACTGTCGAACTTCCTTGCATCTCCAATTCTCGGTAACACGGGGCACTTTCACTGTGGTAAATGACCCTTTCACCACGGGAAACTACATTTACTGAATGTGACCGACATTTCCCGAGGTAAATATCCATGGATACATAAAAAGTGGGGGGGGGGGGGGGGGGGGGGAGTACATTCTTGGTCTCAAAATTTGACCTCATTCGCACATCCCAGTCACTGTTATAGCTGAGTATCCCGCCCGAGAATTCAGTTCTCAGATTTCTATACTTTAATTTGTCTCTGCTATTAGAGTCACTGTCTAATCTACACCAGATGAATACAGAGTATTTTAAGTGCTTTTATATTCCGTAAATATTTAAGAATTCCCATACAAAACTCTGTATTTTCTGCTGTACATGTAATTGTCCCCTTCATCAATTTTATTTTTTTATCGCACATTTAATTAAATTTATAATAGCAAATTGTAATTAAAATTATAATTATTATCGTGCATATGGTTAAAGTTATAATTCTGACAATTTTGTTCTTCATCAATACAGTAGCTATTTTAAGATTTTTTTTTATTTTCACCCCTTGTATGGTTAGAATTCTTTTGCGCTATTAGGAGAAAATAGATTTTGATCTCTTGGATTTGCATAGGTTCCGGCTGCAAAGTTGTTTGACAACGTTTTTACAGATTTTGTCGCTATCCTTTTTAATTAAACCTAAATATGTTATCGTTTAAATATGTTCTTTGCGTTTTGAATGAAAAATTGTTCACAAGTTTTAAAGAGATTCAAGAAATTTTTATAGGTCTTACAGGTTATCTTGAAGACGTTAATAAATTACCATCAATACATCAGTTATGCATTGCAAACATATTTCTCTCCGTTATTCCAAACTTGGTTTTTCTTACTTCTTTGTTTCCCCACCGATTTTCTCGTTTACAAAATTTTGAAATTCAGGACAAAAATCGTTGATAGTGTCATAACGGTTCTGACCTAAGACACGTTGAAATGCACACCCTAAAGGACGAATGAAGCAACAAAGAAATAAGACATATTTGTAAATAAACTAATACAAGATATATTTACTAGTAAAACGTTAAATACAGTACTTACTTCCTGATGATTCTGCCCTCCAGGTTAACAAAAGGATTATTCCTAACGCAAAAAGTCTCATTTGGTCTTCGGGGTAAGCGCTAAGTCGCGACTTGTTTTAGGCTGTTAAAGGAAAAAAGTGATGCAGCCATAGTGAAATAGTTAAAAAGCGCCTTTCAAGTCTATCGAGAAGATAACTTTGACAAACTCAGTCCCATTTTAAGCTATTTTCTTAGGAACTTATAAATAATATTACAAAGTAAGTCCTATTTTAAACTATTTTCTAACCAAACTTCTAAAGGTTAGTTTTCTTCTGTAAGCTTAAAGACCGGCTGGGCGTTACGGGGCGTTGTGTTCTTGGACTGGAAATATTCTCGTTTTCAAGTTGTCAAACTTTTAACGGCTAACTAACTTGACTAATCATTGAAATTAAATCTTATTATTTAAAAAGATAACCTTATAATTTTCATCTAAAACTAAAAGAACTTAAAAGGCCTCTCCTGCTGGGCTGACAGGTTGTAACCCGATTTTACGATCACGCAAAACCTTTCAAACGAAAGTAGTTTTTAGTGAGAAGATAGTTTGAGAGGTTTTTCTTCGGGAAGAACAAGTTACGCCAGATTATTAACAACATTTTAAACTCTTAATATGTATATGTTTTACGAGAACTTATCTTTTCTTATGACATTCTACCTGTCAATGGCAACTTAAACGTCTGCCAAAATAATACCATATAATGCGCCTTTCAACCAAAGCGAATTTCAAAACATAATAAGAACTGTCCTAAGAAACTCATTTGCACTCCAACTTTAAAAACCCAGAATTTGAAACGTTAATACGAACGAAACGTACTCACCTGACTATGTTAAAATCTTGATTTATAATTTGAATACACAAACGAGAAGGCCAACTTCAACGATGACGTTCCTCTCGTCTAAGCATCGTCAGTTGAAAATAATGCTATCGTCGAATATTCTCGTGTCGCGTTTAAATCCCCATGTTACTACTTACTCGCGTAGGCGTTTTTTAAAAATTACAAAACTCTTCCCTAAATTGCCGTTGAAAGTAAAATAAATCTAAGGAATTTCTAGAAAGGACAGTGCGAAGGCCAGTAGAACAAAACACCAAACGTTCAACCCAGGGCAAGATGAATCTTATGTCTTATTCATGGTCAAAAAATAATACCAGTTTAACCGCTGGTCACGTGACGCGAATTTGCCGCCACCAGTCAGCAGCGATGTTACACCTGCTGCATTTGGCGCGAATCAATTAACCAGGCGATCCACCTGTAAAAATCTCTTTCAAATTCATTGATCTCTTGTGTTCAGGATTTAAAATCGGGTGGAGCTCCTTTGTTAAAGACCTGCTTTGTGGGCAGTGTGTGGGGTTGAAGATCAACCGAACGCTATACGGTTTCTTGTTCCAAACGTGTGAACTCCAGTAGAGTCAAGCGTGAAGGAACAATTAGTTTTAATTCTTTCATCCCAAAGATAACCAAGTTCAGAATCTACAAAAAGAAGGCCAAATTTAATGTCGCACAATATTTAGAAAACAAATACAAGGAACTCCACGGGAAAATTCATAGCTATAGCTTTTTTTTTTGAGTGGTCGCAGCTATGGTTTGACTCTGAAGAGAAAAGGGCCAATGATGAGAAATATGATTGTAAAATCCGTTATTGATTACACATTTTTCACACAAACCTAAGATTTGGTGGACTTTGGTACCGAATTTAATTAAAAAAAACGTACGTTATCGAGTTCCGCTAGTTTTGTTTCCTGGGACAAGATCTATTGAATTACCTGCTGGAACGTTTAGGACAGTATGGCCACATTTCGCCGAACAATGGCGAAACTTTTCACTGAACCACGAGCAGCATGTGGGAAAAAAAATAACAACAATTCACTAAAAATAAGGAGACAGTTTATTATTTTTACGCTTTGAAAATGTTTATCCATTAGCGGTTTCTGTAACTATTAAATTTCAATGGAGTAGTTTTCGCTACCCTCACCAAAACAGACGCTTTCCACATGAAAACCGCTTTGTCAACGATACTTTTTCTTTTAAACAACGATACTTTTTCCCGTCAGTTTTTGCTATTAATCCTATTTCCTACAAATGACATCGTCTCAAGCAATGTATTTGCAGTAAAAAGGGTGTCTTATTTCTATTTTTTAATTCTCTTTAAATACCTCCACCAATTTAGCAATAACATGATGAACTTAAAGTTTATACGCATTACCAATTATGGGTGTTTCTTATATTTACGCTTGTTCTGTCAAACTGATTTAACAAAAGAAATTCTTAAATAAATCATTATTTTCAATGACCATAAGCCTCAGTTTATTTCTTCAAAATCAAGCTAACTTTGCTTAATTCTCTTTTAACAAGCAATTGATCACTTAAGCGAACTAAAAACAACAAAATAATTTTTTTTATAAGCTAAAGCGGTTTTCTACTAAAAAAAGCTCCTTAGCTCTCAAAACTCAAACTTTTGTTTAACATCTGTTGCCATTTCAGCTATAAACAAACTCTTAAACAGCGACTCTAGTGGTTTCAAATCTTTAATATACAATAACTGCAGATAATACGCGCACTGTGATTGGTCAATAGCTATTGACTATTATACCCGTTTATTACATCCATTTTGAAATCACTGGTGATCCTTGCAATCTGATTGGCTCTCAGGAGTGCGATTTATTCCCGAATCGCATTATGTTTTGCTCTAAATCGCATCTTGACACATGACGGCTAAGTCTCTCTGTTCTGCATACAAAATGACCTGTAAAAGCGTTTCCGGTTCCTTTTTTTAAAACCGGCTACTGGATCAATAAAATATTGGTACTCACTAAAATCCTGTATTTGGAAGCTTAAATTGTGCAATTTCAAAATGGATGTAATAAAGTGGGAATTGAACTTCGTGTCATGCAATTGTGGTCTGAAATCATACTTTTGATTTCACGCGTATGATTTCAGACCAAATTGCACTCCACTCAGTTCAATTACCATTATAAATCACATGGAAAATACAGTTATTATGTCAAGAAAAGCAATACAGTAAACACCCGCATATAAGAACGCATGGATTAAGGTTACAGTGTACCTTCGGGGGTGTCTCCAGTATAACAGCTCTAGCGTCTTAAGATTACACTTAATATACCTAAACCCAAATATCAAATTAAAGCTTGTAGAGCTGGCTATCTAAATATGGAAACCATTTGGTAATAAAATTAATTGTCGAATTTTTTACGACGTCTAAATTTGAACGTCCGAATCAGCTTTAAAACGCTATAACTCAAAGCGATTATTGTATTTTGCTAATTTGATTTGTTCTCGGGTTTCCGGACACGAAGCGCTAAGAAAACGTGTCGGCGATTTCCCATATTCAATTGCGGTGAAAAGTTACAGAATATTTTCGAAAAAGGGAGAAAAAAAATTGGAATGATCGCACGGAAATGGCTCTTGATGAAAAAGCTTTCGGAATTAAGAAATTCGCCGACACGTTTTTGTTGATTATATGTTAGCCTAGCTTCTGTCCAAATTTGAGGAAAATCGAACAAATTCCCTTTGAGTTGTAGCTCTTTAAAGTGTCCCCAACAAGCGAAAAATTAACTTTGAGAAAACAGCGCTTAAAAAAACATATCGCTTCATAAACAAACTCCGCCCACAAAAGTTATACCGTCATTTCTCCGTCAATTTTCACTATTTTTCGATAATTTTTTTTTGGATGAAAGTTCATTCTGTAAACTTTATTTTGACGCCAAAAAAAATTTTTCAATAAATTTTCGATCTGAAGGTACACTGTAACCTTAAGAACATCAGGCTGAAATTTTGCAAATAAAGCACCATTTTTATAAGAACAAAATCAGCCTGGAAATATAAAATGTTCTTATAAAATGGATAAGACATTTAAAAAATTTCAGATCATACAGAAGGCCTGCTGCCAAATAACTACAGCTCATCAGCTGTGATGCTGTTTTGCATTTGTTTTGAGCTTTTTTCCCTTCAAAAGATCTAGTTACTTGTAGGGAGACATACAGTACTGTGCTACATTTTCTTTTCATTAAATATGCTAATTTAATCTCAAGCATATTTTTGCATTGTTACAGTTCTGAATTCCAACAACAAAATTTAAGAACAATTTAAGAACACCTTCAGGCTGATTTTACACTAAGCACCCGATATGATCAGCCTAACTCTTAGCCTAACCTCCAAAATCATGTGTTCTTATATGCGGGTGTTTACTGTATACCACACATTTCTATGGTTTATCGGTGTGATATTTTATTTTATTTTATTGGCCATATTACAATAACACATTAATATAAAAAGAATAGAGATAACAATGGCAAGGAGGCCTAAAAGAAACTATGAAGCTTATGTTAATTAGGCCTCCTCAGCTTCAGTTTTGTAAGATGACATTAACAAAATAAGAACATGACGACGGATACTTTTTGACACATTTATATAAGATTACTAATATTTATTACAAATAAACGTCTTACTTGCTTTTTTAAAGGAGGCAGGGGAGGACGAGTTCACGATCTCATTAGATAAACGATCTCATTAGATAACGATGTCATTAGATCACGATCTCATTAGATAAACCACTAGAAAAGCTTGTAAATCACTTACCTTCGGCTCGTGACTTACAATCTCTTCTCGTGTCCTTCCAACATCCCGCGTGGTTTATTGAGCCAATAAACCACACAAATGTTTGGTCTATTGCTTAATTTCTCTTTTCTTCTTGTTGTGCCTCAAGGTTTTTCGATAGTTTTTCAAAAGAAATCTGAGTCGTTTTAACAATTTTAAGCATCACTGCACTCGGCAGCGAAAGGATTGCAGTTTAATTTTTTTGTGTACAGACTGTGTATAATTAAAAAAACAATTTAACGCCATGCAGCACCAATGTAAAAAACTCGCCAAAACGTTGTATTAAATCACATACATTCTAAGCTCTCTGAGCGGACATGGTAAGCGGGAAAAAAGACTCACGACCTGTTCTCAACTGACCTCGTTACTCAGTAGGTTAGAACGCTAGAAGAAGATCTAATCGTGAGTTCGATTCTCGCCGGGGTCAAATAATTTTCTTTTGATTTCCGTTATCCGCAAATCCTTTCTAGGAAGTGCAGCTCCGAAGGATTTGTAGGTTTTCAGCACTCATAGAAAGTACATTTGACGTTTTATCTCAGCTCTACTTACGGCAGCCTGGACAAAAATCATTCCTGTAAGGTCCAATTGCGGACACTTTTACTGCTTCCAGGGGGTGTCCACTCACATGTGATTCGACTGTACTAATTAAGTAATGATCCGCATAAGAAGTAAAGTGTTGAACGGCAATGCACGATGGAATGTCAACTTTTTTCATTGTTACAACTAGTGATCTGATTGGCCTAGCCTCGACAACCGCTAAAAAGTTAAGGTTCAAGGTGCATTTTGTCTAATTATTTTAAGATTTCAAGTAATTTGAGACCCAATCGCACAATATGCTATCTTTAAAAGATATTGTATTTGGGGAACTTCATCAAATAAGCAAAATTATTAGCTATTGTCTTCTGCTATTCTGATTGGTTAAGCACAAACATTTCCCAAAATTTATTTGACACAAGTGGATTTTCTTTATTTTTATACTGAAATATAATTAATAACCATCAGCCCCTCCTCTATTCTTAAAATAAAAGATATTCTATGTGGGAAAGAGCCAATGCGGCAGAACAATGAAGTTTACGGTAGTTCTTATGTGGAGCATCACTTAAACTCAATTCTATATCAAAGAACGGTCACTTTTTCTACAACCAAAAGTTCTTCTTTTTCTTTGAAGGTTTGCTCGTCAGAATCTTCATTGGCGAGTTGCTTCGTAAACTTCAAAAGCGAAACGATTGAACCTCCTGCAATGAGTATTGTGCCTGTAGTGTAAAAAGCAGCGGTATACGAACCAAGCTCGTCCGCCATAAGACCTGGAAAAAATGAAATAAAAAATGAAGTGTCTCCGTGCAGGTTTTCTCTACTTTACTCTTATTTTAAAACACTTTTCTCTTTAATATGAAAATCTATTTTCTTTAAACAGTGTTACAAGAGGGTGTATATATTTTTTGATATACCACTGGTTCAAAGTCATTTTCAGTGGTGTTTTGCATGAGCCTATAGGGGGGTCTGCACTTATGTCTATGATTGCACGCAAGTATTGTTTAACAAATACTTCATATTTGACAGAGTTATTTTCCATTTGCATATTACTTCATATGTGACAGAATTAGGTGTGTTATGATGAGCTTTTATAGATTAGGACACTCGGTGATTGCTGTCATGGAGTAGCGTGCCCCCCCTCTGCGTGCAATCCTAGACATTACTCGGGGTCTGGGTCTTGCTCCAAATGAAAACCTTTAAGAATTGTTTGAATGCTACGTTTTTGTGGATTTTGACCACAAAACAAGCATGCAAGATACAACTGTAATGGTTCAGGTATAAAGACAAGTTATAACGAAGACGTATCCTTTTCCTTTGCTTCACAGGAAATAGGAAATGTTTGTGCGCAGGCTAGGACAAGAGTAATGAGATATTACTGTTTAAGACTATTTCGTTGATACTAAACATATTTTAGAATACGCCCATCGAAAGCTCCACCGCGGTCAAACGTCCGAGGCGTTTTTCGTTTTATTTAGTGGGATTTTATTTAATATTAAATGGAAATATGGGCAAGGATGTATAAAAAAATTAGTTGACGTTACTATCTTTTAGTTTTTCTCCAAAAAATGAGCTTTTTCCGTTTAAAACTGACCAAAACTCTTTGCGCCTGATCAAAATTATGTTGGCAATTGGCCCCGACAATTCTACAGTTCACAGTTTTTAAACGCTTAGAACTTTTTTGGTAAACTTTCAAAATGTTTGGTAAATTGTATTATTGTAAATTGTATTATTGTATTATTATTATTATTGTATTGTGTATTGGCAATAATTTATATTAAACTTTAAACAGTGAAAATGACAACCTTAACTTTTAAGTACTTTTCTTAACTTTTGAAAATTTCTCTCGCTTGACCGCTGTTAAATCGAAAGCAGTCGTCGCCATTTAGGGTGATATTCTTTAACTTTGACATTCATGTGTTATGTTAACTTGAGTAATCTTCGCAAGATCCCTCGGGTAAACCCTAATTCCCTCAAGTCAAACCTGAAGTGACACTGAAGTGACGATCTGTATTACTAAGTCTGTGCATGATAAAATTCTAAAATGGACCCTTCAAATGAAAGTTACATAGTACTTCCTTATGATACGGTAGGAACTGCGGCAGTTAACATAGTCGAATTAAGATTTGCCTTTTTCATTTTTCAAAATCTTTCGAAATTGCGAACAAATGCACCCGCAAAACTAAAAAAATCATCCCTTTGCAAAATAAAACTACCAGGATTAGTTCTGGAATTCTTACCTGCAAGAGGTGGTCCAATACCAACACTAAACCCAGTGAATAACATGAGATAACCCCAAGCTTGATTAACTTGGTCTTTACTCACGCAATTCAAAAGTAGCAGAGATTGCTGCCCCATTGTGCCGCCATCCATGAGTCCATAAACGATAAAGATTACCACCATAGATTTAAACGTTCTGGCCCATGGCAGACACAAGATATTTACACCGATTATGGTCAAGGTAATTTGATAAACGTAGAAACGATTGATAGATTTTAAGTCACCCAGTTTGCAGAAGAAATGGCGGCTGATGAATGACGCTATAGCAAAGTAAGTGAACAGCATAAAGGACTCTTCCTTGGGAATTTGAAGCTCCTGCTCACAGTATTTAACCTATAAAAATAAGAAAAATGTCTACTCCCAGAGTCAATTATCGACACACCTAGTTTAGTTCTAATTTTTGAGTCTGTCGACGAAAACCTATAGTGTGACCATTCAAACGAAACCTCTTTTGCAGTACTTTTGCATAAAACAAAAACCAAGAAAACAAAAACAAATCTGGTTCCACTTCCTCCATTGCAGAATTAGCTAAATAACGGAGAACCAGAGTGGTGAGATCAGACGTCAACATATAAGGCGCAAATTGCAGCCGCTTCAGTCCATGTATGAACTCACCCCACCCACTCAGACCAATGACGGCAAAGTCAGATAGGCCATGACATCGGGAACTCCGTGTCCTACTCTTGTCGAACAATTTCATGGGTTCTCAGTTTTACGTTCCCTTCAATAGGCCTTATGCGTGACGACGTCATCAGCTCAAAATTCACTACCAAGCGTCGTTTACACGAAATTCCTTGCAAACCTTTGACAAGTTCACGTTGTTTTTGAGTGGGTATTCCTTTCAATTTTGTTCCTTTGAGAATACATTGATGACATTGTCACAGGTTTTAACTTCGAAAGCGAGGCTTGCGGGTGAAATTAGCTAGTCTGACGTAAACATGCATAAGGGCTATTGACAAAGAAGGATGAAGGAGACAAGGCCAACGGCTTAACGACACCGCCCAATGACGCGATCATGTAACCATTTGCTTTTCGATTTTTCTTGAATTTTAATTTTTTGGCACTCTTGAGAGTTAAAGGGTTACAAATTAAAGTTCCTTGTACAACTTTTTCATTACCAAGTGCGGCCAAGCTCAGCTCAAAATAAGAAAAAAAGAAAGAAAGAAGGAAACGGTAGGGAAATATGGAAAAAAATAAAGAACGCCGGCATGAAAATATTCTTCAGCCCCTGTCGTAACTTTTGGCTCGTTATCGACCTTAAATAAATTATTACTATTAGTATTACCATCTCATACCACGGTCCCAAGCCACTCACTATTACCACATAATATTGTTCAATTGCAAAACTGAACGGTTTGAACCAGGCTTTTTTTCTACAATGTGTGCTAGTACACATAGTTTGTGAATTTTAGCTCAGGCAATTCAATCACTAATATATATTTTTTCCAAATTGTAGCTTTTTGTATTATAATATGAATTTGCAAGTCTGCACCAAGTACATTTTTGGATTTCTCTTTGTATACTTAGTGTTATTTTACTCAGTCCCTTATCTAATTCAATATTTTTTCCAATTTTGTAACAGAATCGCAATTCACATTTTAGTGCAATGATTTTGAAATAAACATTATTTAAACTCGGTCGTACTTTGTGGATGCCTATCATAGACTTATTGACTCCTCGTTTTAACCTAAACTGAAAGCGTGTATTACGGAAAACAACTGAGACTATTGCTTTAATATAATAGAACTTAAGGATAATAATAATAATAACAAATGTTTAAACAGGGTAGCCACTTCAGTTATACAACTGTTATAACTGAAAAGGGTCTGTCCTTCAAACCTTTCATCACATGTGAAACCTAATCAATTAGGATACAGTCGGATCAAATCCGGCCTAATGTATGACAATTCAAATTTTAGTTTCTATTTTACAAAAGGATATTTGGAACCTTCAAGTTTGAACTTAGCTAATATAGATGTTTGTGAGGCCCAAATGGGTGTGTTTTTTAGTCCTTTTGGTCTGAAAATTGGTATCAATTTAGGGGTGTGGTCTGAAAATTGGTATCAATTTAGGGGTGTGGTCTGAAAATTGGTATCAATTTAACGGTGTGGTCTGAAAATTGGTATCAATTTAGGGGTGTGGTCTGAATTTCTCGGGGTCAGGTCTGAAAATGGGTAGAAAAGATTACATATCTTGGTGTGAAATGGGTAAGGGTTTCATTAGGAGTCAAAATAACTTATGAACGAAGTGTGGACTCTTAGCATGCCGACACTCATCATGCCAGGCAAATATGGTCGCAACATTGCAATCCCCGTCCTCCCGCTCCTGTAAGCTAGTCAATTGCGTGGTCACCCCACATCAATTTGGCACGATTCATTAATAGAACCCAATTAAAAACAGAGGTGGAGAGAGTCTTAGTGGGACAAAGTGTCTTGTGTTGATACACTGTACGACGGATGAGACCAGGACTTAAAACCGCCATTTTTAAAACTTAGAGCTCACCAGTCATTACCACAAGACCACTACGCCCGTGACTTAGTTTTACATGGAGCGCAAAAAATGCATCACAAAATAATTTTTTATAGAAAAAAAAAATAATTGAAACTCACGATGTGTACGAAAGGAATGTAATAACTGAAGACGACAATTGTTGTAGACGCGCAATACACCAAAAAGGAGCGATTCCTCATTACTGAAGAGTTATGAGTGTCTTGTTTGTTCTCGGTATTCTGTTGCTCGCTAACGGGAAGGTAAACACTGGAACTCAATCCGCATATAAGATACAAACATGCGAACCCTCTGACAGCCCATCGCCATCCAAATGCATTTAGAAGCGCTTGAGTGATCTGCGTGATCGCAAACATAGCAACAGACGCGGCAGAAGAGATGAAACCTACTGCTACAGAACGCCACTTGGCAAAGTGCTGCAGCACAACCAGCGTGGAAGCATTGAAGACGGTTCTGTGTCCGAATCCCCCGAGCAGGCCGTAGGTAGGGTACATAATCCATAGCGTAGGAGAGAAGGATGCCAGGAAGAAGCCAAGGAAGCCGGACAGTGAGCCCACAATGGCGGTAGCACGGTAGCCGAAGCGATCTGCTAGGTACACACTGAAAGGGGCAAGGACATAGCCACATGCAAGATTCAGGGAGCCAATCCAAGCTGCAATAAATGGCAAGATAACAGGCTGCACCTAAAGTGTAAGGGTTTGGGAATCGAGTCCCAACCTAGTTCCTGATCGTTGGTGTCATTGTAAGTGAAAAACATCTTTTTACGATCAAGCCGGCGCTTATCTCCGGCATGCATAGGATTAAACGGGAAGGAGAAATGGGATGCTACAGTAAAGACCCGCATACAAGAACATGTGGATTAAGAACACCCAGGCTGAAATTTGATAAAAAAGGAGCATATATATAAGAACACATTCAGCCTGAAAATTGAAAATTGTTCTTATATATAAAAACTCTTCCCTTTTCAGTTTAATAGAACAAACAGTGTCTGTAGCTTTACTGTGGTATTGCACTAAGATCTCTGTATAAATGCTAGTAATTTCACTTGCTGTGTATAGCAAATGTAATATATGTAGATAGCCTGAGCCTAACAGCGTCGCTCTTTGAACAGAAAGCCGATGATAAACTTAACTGAGGTGAAAGGTCGGAAGCACAAGAATAAAATTGACGACCGGGCTATCTTTTAATTTTAGCAATTCTCAAAAACAGACTTACGCGACCGTTTTCACAGTACATTTAGACCGTACAAAAGTTCACAAAAACAACTTTTTCTCCGTCTAGAATAATTAGTACGACTAATTTCCAAATAAAATACACCTGCTGCTTATAAAAATTGTCCGAGAAACTGATTTGGAAATCAAAATTGCAAAAAATACACAAACATATTTGCATAAGACACGCGAGCTAGTGAAGTTTACAATTATAAAATCCAAGTCTTGTTTTGTTTTGTTTACATTAAATCGCTTTTCAACCTATGTAATGAATGAACAAACGCATAAAAATGGACAACATAATCTTCTTTCGAAATATATTCAAATCTTCAGACGTTTATGTTTAAAAGCAGAACGCGAACCATTAAGAGCTCATCGAGGCCGAGATGTCTCCGATGAAAGAAATCAAAACAACTGAATTTAATTGAGCGCGTTATAAACAATTCTCCCGAAAACTAGCGAGAAGACAATAAAGTCAATCACAGATTGATATTAACATAAATTCCCATCGAAAAATGTTTTTTGTTTTACCCTTAAGTCCCTCCACTGCTTGGAAATTGTTTAAATCTCCGCTTCTTCAGTTCTGAAACCCGAAGTGACAAACATCTTCCCGCATTGCTCCCATCCTCGAAGCAAGATTTTATCTCTGAAAGCTCTTCTATTTCCACTAATAGCGGCTTCTGAGTATCCCTTAATTAGTATCCCTGTCTTGAGTAGCAAACCGCGAAAAAATTCAGGAGAATAACGACTTTAATTTGAATCGGTTTTCTCCGCTAAACACAGCAAAACATCAAAAGTGTTTTCCATTTCACGTGAAAATTGCAAAGATCCCGGATGTTGTGTGGCGTCATACGCGCATGTTTTGGGACGGTCTACGCGCCCGCGAGTTAGCCCTAAGCGACGGCGGCGGCGGCGCCGGCGGCGGCGGGCACACAACGCGCCCGCGAAACATTCCGCTAGCCATGACCATGAAAAATGACGGCCATGGGTTTTATGGTTCTCTGGTTCTATGAGTATGGTGCTGCGCAGCCAGGCCTTCGGCCCGGCAAGAGCTCCGCTACAACAACTGTATTTGGAATTAAAAGTCTTATAATCACATGAAAAATATGCATAGTTATGTATTTTATCATAGTTAGTAAATCCCTTATATTTTTTTAGAAGTAAAAAATTAAGAACACTTAAGAACACTTTCAGGCTGATTTCACCTAAAATACCCGATATATAAGAACCCAATCAGCCCGAACCCCGAAAATGGGTGTTTTTGTATGCGGGTTTTTACTGTAGTCCATCGCAGCATTGCCCAAGTATTATCTTCACCGTTATTCACTCATTTGTACACTTTATAGGTATAGCGAGACACTGCCGATTAAACTTTGTGGACCGGTTATTTAAGTCTAACTTAGACTGCGGTTTAAGTCAATAAATGGAGCTACACATCTGTTTATAAATGGGTTATTTAAAGTAGATAAATGTTTTTCTAGACTGTGCTGTATGCCTATATGCCTATATGCCTGTTATAGGTATAGCGAGACACTGCCGATTAAACTTTGTGGACCGGTTATTAAAGTCTAACGTAGACTGCGGTTTAAGTCAACAAATGGAGCTACACATCTGTTTATAAGTGGGTTATTTAAAGTAGGTAAATGTTTTTTCTAGTCTGTGCTGTATGCCTATATGTCTATATGCCTGTTATAGGTATAGCGAGACACTGCCGATTAAACTTTGTGGACCGGTTATTAAAGTCTAACTTAGACTGCGGTTTAAGTCAATAAATGGAGCTACACATCTGTTTATAAGTGGGTCATTTAAAGTAGATAAATGTTTTTATAGTCTGTGCTATATGCCTTCTGGACACTATTTACAGTAAACAACGTTTAAATATTAGGGTTGGCCAGATTGAAATGGTTTAGACTGTGGTTTTGTTAAACACCGTCTAAACTTCGTTTAACTAATCGACTTTTACATCCAAATTTCGACGCGACATTTGACCACCGCCTCGTTATAAGTAAGAATCCAAGAAGCGACTGTTCGCAGTTCATGCACGAAAAACAAAACCAAACATAAAATTTATATTTACATTTTGCCTCAACGATATATGACGACCACCGATGGTACATAAAAATGTGGTCGTATTAACTTAATGAAGTTTTTCATATAAGAAAATCACTGAATAGACGCTTCTTCGTGCCCCCTCAAAAGTGGTCTCAATAACGGCGTGTTCGTATTACAAAGTTGTCTAAGGTGTGGTTCCACTTGTCCCCTGGGTGCGACTCCCATATAAAATTGACAGCGATGGACGTCGAAAATTTTATTTTAAAAGGCACCGTCGGTTAAAATGTACCAGACATCCGTTTTGTGGGCATGGCTCACACTAATTTTAACCCCTAAGAGGGAACAGTTTTTTTCTAAAAATTGTTCTTTCAGCATTTTTTTTTATCAGAATAATTCTGACAGTGATCATTTTCGATTCAAACAAAAGTATGACAATCATCCCCGTTACTTTTACATGGAAGCCCCCCCCCCCCCCCCCCCGGGACTTGTCCTCTATCACCTTCCTGTTAGGATTCAATCAGCAAGGTTCTAATTCTCGACCAGTGTTTTTTTTTTCAATTTTCTTGATCGTTTCCATCAGAAGGTAAAGAAACTAAATGACACTGGTCTTGTATTTAAACCGGGGTCGTGCAGCTAAATATAATCTAGGGTGGGGGGGTGGGGGGAGGGAAGAAGCTCATTGTACCTTACGTCGGAGCTACTATTGGTTTAAATAAGATATCTCTTGATTTCTAACTGAAACTCTTTCAATCTGATTCAATAAGAAACCTTGTAGTCACTTCGATGACTTCTTTCAAACTTAATATTAGACAATTGATCCTTTACATCGATAGAAACACTTTATTGCTATAACGTTGTCAGGGCCGATAGGAATTAATTTGGCATACAAAGAAAATGTGTGGGTTCTCTGTCAACGCTACAAGCTGCGATGATTAAGCTAATTAATTCCTATTTGGCATTTCACTCATTAAGGTTTTGGCTCGGTTTTTCTTTTTGTTGGTGTCACATTTATGCATGCATATTTTAGTTTCATTATTTTCTTTACTTCCTGCCGCTCTCACTTCCGGTTCTAAACCATAACGTTAGCAAAACAGTGTTACTGAAGTGTCCCGACATCGTCTCGATCCTACAACCCTTGTTACATTGCTATGTCCGCGTTAGGTTTCTATATAACACACAGAATATCCACTGGCTCCTTGTGGTACAGCTTTCATTTATAAAACATTCATTAGTAATTGCAGGAACGATGATTGAATGAAAGGAGTAACTCTTCTCCGTGTCGGATATCTTCTTATCGTATGCGCACGATTATAGGCTACTTGGAGCCTCTTGTTTCATTTTCTATGGCAACGTTATTGCAATTAGGTGTATATGTTGTAGTTAATTTTTTATCTCAGGTAATTTTTATTTTTCCATTGTTTTTGTGTATGGTAATATATGCTAATGAATTTGAAACAATGGGAAAACAAAAATTACCTGAAATAAAAAATTAACTACAACATATACACCTAAATCAAAAAAGGTTGTTGTCGACGATTGGTGTTTGGTGTTTGGTCATTCATTACTCCTGGTGCATTCTGGTATATAGCAGCGCTCGTTCTCTGCGTCTGAGGTTGAATGAAGGCCGCCGAGTCGCTGTCCACTGACATTTGCCTTGGTATTCTCGATCCAAAAAAAGAAACAAGAAATCTGTAGACCTTCGTACGTTCTCCACAAAACCTATAATTTGATCATTTGACTATGTTGTTTTGCAGGGAATAGCAATATGTAAAATGAACGTGCAGAGGCATTGTTTTCACTCATTAATCGTATTGTTTTGTGCCGCTCTCGCTAGCAAATGATAACATGATTTCTCACGTTCAAAGTAAACCTTCTGAAGTGCGGCCGCTCAGAAAAATAAACTCGGTTATTTCATTACAAACACACAAGGAATTTTAACCGGGTTACTAAAAAAAATAACCCAGTTAACTCGCGGTATGTACTTGGTGTATCCCTTATTATTTTGTATTTAAACATTTAGTTTTTATTTCAGTAGAAAAAGAAGATAAAAACAGCAGAATAGGGAATCGAACCCGGGCCGTATGATCTACTCCATGCACACTATCCACTACACCACCGAGGACTAGCTGCCGGAAATTGTAATTTTTAAGGGATATAAGATAATATGCTGCTAGCCCAGACCATATATAAGAACTAACCTTTTCGATACACTGGGAATACTGGAATCAGTGCTTAACCCTAAATACTAAAATCAGTGCTTCAACCCTAGATACTGTAATCCGACCCTAAATTACACTGCAATATATCTAAATACATTACAATAAGGGATACATGAAGTACCACACATTATGATCAGGGATACACTAAGTACCTAGGTAACTTGCCAAGTGCTGCCGCAGTCAATATTTTTCGTAATCACTGAACCGAAAACCCAGCAAGCCTTTTCAAAGCGCACGTGGCTTTAAATATCATTAATGTGTATTTTATGCGGTATGACGCTTCTTTTTGGCTTGTTTTTCCCACTTTTTTTCTTTTTGTAATACTACTCAGTACCGCCATTGAACACCGTAGCCTCTTCAACTGATAGACCCAGGCATATAACGCGCCATCTTAGATCTTGGGAGTATGGTGCAGGCATACTGCGAACCACGACGGCTGTCACACACACAGCGTCGTCAAGCAATAGTCCTCCCCAGAATGTACCGGGAGTAACGAATGACCAAACACCAAACACCAAACACCAAACACCAATCGACGACAGCAACCTTTTTTGATTTGGGTGTATATGCATCAACAGTCGAACCTGTATTAAGTAGACTGCAAGCAGTCTCTTATTTTTGACTGCTCGCGGCTACTCTCGGCCGCTCAATTTTATTAACGTGCAGTATTATAACGCGATCAAGCGATCTCTGCCTTGTAACTGGGGTGGCAATCGTTCGCCACGCACCTAAGTTACGGAACTATATATGTTGCAAAACTGCCTCTAAACCATATTCCCACCCTAATGAAAAGACGAACGAGTTCAAGTCGAGTTCGCTAAATACAGGTAAAAGTAACAAAGACAGACAACATGCTGGCAGCAAATACATTGTACAAAGTTTGTATGGGTAAATTCGCAACTAATACACGGCCGTTATATACAGGTTCGACTGTATTTGTAATTTTTCACGCGCGCGTGTTTTCTTTATTTATACCTTTTTACCCAGGAAGGGGGGGGGGGGGGGGTTATGTGTACTCAACAAAGTTTTGTACGGGAATGCTCCGCCCCGAGGTCTAAATCGTTACCCTTTTATAAACCGTTTTTGCACATGCATATACCTAGAAAAGAAACACTGCATCTCTTTACTTTACCCTTGAAATAAACTTATGGAACGATATCCACGGAGAAACATCAAGCGTTACCACTATTGATGGTAACCAAACGATAACGTGCGTCTGTTTGAGATATTTTGAAAGGTTCTTTTTATATGCCTAAGTGGCAGTTTTCCCTCGGTACCCTTTTCTATACTTCAACTCGTGAACTCCCTATCCTTTTTTATACCTCAATCCTCCAAAAGGTATCCCTTTCGGGCATAGCATCCCCGTATACCCCATTATAATGAGCACCCCCCCCCCCCCAACGGGATTTTTTTTTTTTATCTTTTTCAGGTCTTTGATACTAGCATTTTACATGCTACTCTAAAATCCCAATGCAAATAATGTTATGTATTTATGTCAGTGGGACATTTGTTTTGACGCTATCCGGCGTGCTTTCGGTATGATGGCTGCGTGGCAGAAGTAAGAGGAGTACAAATTTTAGGGATGTGCCCGAATACCCTTTGCTCTCGCCCCTCACATGCCAACCAAAAATAAGACCCGTAGACAATGCAAGGATTTGAAACATTTGAGGTAGTGTAGGTTGCCCCACTGGTGTGGATAGCGAAATAAATTTTGTGAAACTGAGAAACAGTTTTCTGTACCTGTTGCTTGTCTCGTTGTTTTGAAATGATCCATCAAAGGTGGAAGAAGTAATCCAAAATTGTAAGCTCCACCGGACACAATGATAATTGATAATACTGACGCTGCACAAACTAACCAAGACCAGGGACTGTCGGAACGCAGTTCCATGTTGATCTGTTCGGTACAAACCTGATCAGCTGTTAACCCTTTACGGCTGCTCAAATTATAACTGCTTAGCTTCTTAGTACCGTTTACCTTGAAAATCAGAAAGCACCACATGAAAGCAGAAAAAATCTTTCGCTGTCTTTCACATTGGATGACTGACAACAACAGTTGTTTTCTCACCGCTTTGATCATGATGTCTGCCCTATATTACAAATGATCCAATTTCGAAATGATCTTTAATACCGGAAACCACAGGCCTCAGGCCAGACTCTCGTATCCTGGTGATGACGGTAATTGGAGACTCGGGACACTAATTTTTATTTACTGAGCAGAATGTCTCAAGGAAAAAGCCTCATAGGAAGGTTTCTTAAAATCCTCAATCTTCAATACCCCTGGGGGCGGGGGGGGGGGGGGAGGGAACTTCCATATTAAATTGACGGGAATGATCGTCGGAAATCTTGAAAGGCAGGACCCCCTAAAAGGTACTAGAGACCCATTTTCTGGGTGTGTCTAACATTAATTTTTACCCCTTATATATGGGTATCAATTCTGTTACGGCACATTTTAAAGTATAAAGTAGATTTTTCTCCTCCTGGAAAATATCTTAACCTTTATGATCGTAAAGCAAGTCTTATAGGTGTTTTCAGCTGCCGTTGGAACAAAGCCTTTGGAATATGAAATAAGTTTTAGGATGTGAAGGTGTGCAAAGTAACATCTTTAGAATTTCTTCTATTTGGTAAAGTTACGCAAGGAAAATTGAGTTGTTCAAAGACTATTGGCTACAACTCGTTTATGACAATAAGTTTTTCAGTAAGAGCTTTGAGTTCTGCTTGAAACCGAATGAGTCAACATCAGCAATAAAACATCACGTTCCCGAATGAAATTCTGATCCACTCGATATAAAAAATCTAGGTTAGTAGCAGGGCGCTTCTCGCTCAGCCACGGAGCTAAATTCCACAAAAGTCCCTGTTACATTTCTCAAAAGTTGTTCCTGTCAGCATGTTTTTCTGGATAAAAACACCGGGTGTGGGGTGGGAGGAACTCCCATATAAAAATGACGGGGAAGCTCGCGGAAATTTTCGAAAAACACACTAAAAGGTACCAGAATCTTGTTTGATGGACAAGGCTCAAAAGAAGTTTTGCCCTAAGAGGTACCAATTTTAAAACAACACGTTTTTTACAACATGCGTTGTTTTGTCATGTTTATAACCGCAGTGTGTATTTTATTCTGTTAAAGTTGAAATGGCTGAAGAATAAGAGTTTTTACGTCATATTCTGTCATATTTTTCGGCTCAATACCCTAAAGGTACCTCCAAATTTTGATCCCTAAAAGGTACGACGAGCACCCGCATCATTTTTTTATGGGAGTCCCTCCCCCGGAGATAAATATCCACAAAGGCATCAGAATTAAATTACTCTGACAGTGGCCATTTTCAATTCAAACACCCTTAGTGGTACAACCCCTAAAAGGTAGGTACGGACAATCACCCCGATACTGGATCCCCCTCGATCCCCGGAGGGGACCCCCATATAAAAATGAACGAGGTGCTCGTCGTACCTTTTAGGGTTCAAAATTTGCAGATTGGTACCGCTTAGGGCACTTAAATGTAAAATGACCACAGTTAGAATTATCGCGGTGCCTTTTAGGGTACAAAGCCGAAAAAATATGACAGAAAATGACGTGTTGTTTAAGAATTGGTACCTCTTAGGGATAAAAATTCATTTGAGCCACACCCATCAAACAAGGTACCTGGTACCTTTTACTCTTTTAGGGTGTTTTAGGAAAATTTCCGACGAGCACCCTCGGCATTTTCATATGGGAGTCCCCCCCCCGGGGGGGCTCTCGATACTTATCCCTCAACAATGGCTATGCTTGTTATACTCCATACCGATTCAGTGTTACATTAATACACACACCTATTGAACGGACAATCAAGTTCATTCTGAGAAATTTAATTGTATTTAAAGAACGCAATTTAGCTACTTCGCACGAATTCTCCGATCCTCGTCCCCCACTCCCGTGTTCGAATTCCAGTTTCTTATTTTACAGATAACCTTTCATGCGCGGGACGGCAGGAAACCAAGGTCATCCACTCTCCACACGATCCATTCTCCATTTCAGATCATGTGAACCCTGGGAGCTCCTGGCGAATCTATTTCATTCTCGTCTGTCGCGTGTGCAGTTCAAAGAACGTTACTTATTCTGATATGGACAATTTCCATCACAAGCTGACAAGGTCTATTCCAGTGGCAAAATATAGTAAACGTAAATTATTCGAGGAATCAAATATAGAACGTTCCGCACCCGGAATCATTTTGTGGACGTAAATACGAATCATGTGACCCATACATCAAGCTGGCACCAGATATTTAACACATGCTCAAGCTGTGAGCTGTGAGCCGTATTGCGTGATAGGGGCGATAGCGAAAATATGAGTCATAAGCGTTTTAGGGAGACGAATGAATGTTTATTTCCCATCACGTAATACAAATAAATACTAAAAAGTATTACAATTATAAAAGGCTCTGAAAGGAAGACTAAACAACCTCCCCACGGGCTTTAAGTTTTATAAAGTGGTCTCCCTGTAACTTAAGATCTATTTAAACCCATTCAATAGGTAGTATCAGAGAGAGGGGCATTTTTACGTATAAAATTTCAGTTAATCCAGAATGATCATATCTTTCGGTCTCAACACTCTTTTTCAATGACCGGCCGAGCAGGACTCATTGACTTGGTGCAGAATAGCACCGGGGGAGGGAGGGGGGGGGGGGGGGTGGAACTCCCCTATAAAAATGACGGAAATTTCGAAAAACACCCTAAAAGGTACCAGAATCTCGTTTGACAGGCTTAGCTCAAACATATTTTTACCAAAGAGGTACCAATTTTACACAACACGAGGCATATGTCATATTTTTTCAGCTCAAGGCCCTAAAAGGTACCGCGATAATTCTAACGTAACCATGGTCATTTTAATAGATTTCAGCACCCTAAGCGGTACCAATCTACACATTTTGACCCCTAACAGGTACGACGAGCACCCCCGTCATTTTCATATCGGAGTCTCCCCCTCCCCCGCGGGGAGCAGCAAGTCTGCGACAGACTAAATACTCCGAAACCCCCGCGAGAAAACTCGGGGGTACTCCCTTATATAGCTTATATAAGAGAGTACACCCGCGAGAACCCCGGGGGATACTCCCTTATATAAGCTATATAGGTATGTGCGGCCCTATTAGGGTATGGTTTTCAAGCATTTTTGGTCTGAAATAGGGTATAGATTTTGATCATTTTGGTCTGAAATAGGGTATGGTTTGCACACTCTGGTCTGGAATTGGGTATGGTTTTTAGAAGAAGCTACTTTTTTTCATCCCCTGAGAAATACGGTTTGATTAACATCGGGAATTAGAAGCCCTTCTCAAATGTTTACGCAAACGAAAGCACTTCCTGGTCTGAACGAGGGTATTGAATTTTGGGTCAGATCTGAAATAGGATGGGGAAAATCGCATATTTTGGTCCGAAATAGGGTAAGGGTTTTAAGAAGCGTGCCGCACACCACCACCCAAATTTTCGGGGAGTACTCCCCCCCCCCCCCCCCGGGCGCGAGGAAAACCTTTGGCCTTGAGAGAGAAAATGTTTGAGAATCTCAAATGAATGGGAAAGGAATAAACAGCTTATTTTCTGTCGCGGTACTGGCCATACCGCAGATACCGCCGAGTAGGTGTCATGTGCCTATCGGACTCTCACACGGCAAATATGTAAAACAGTGAATTGCTTTTTTATATTGTAAATACTGATATTTTTAACCGTGTACAAATAAAGATTTTGATTTGATTTGATTGAGGTTTATGCTAGGAAGGGTTAGAAGGAATAGTGAGAAAGTCAGTCAGGAAATGACAGTAAACCGTAGCTATTCTTATACATTTAAAAGGCGATTAAAAATGACCTAATTACGTAATTATTTCACTACTAGAACGCACTGCACGTGCCTTACGCCCTATCGCTGAATCCCTAGGAAGGTTTTTCATCCTTTTTTAGGGGTTGTGTTCGGTGAACTTGTCTTTTTTTATTTCGACGCTGGCTCATTTGAGCATCGGGGTTGTGTTTTTCCCCACCTTCCTCCCCTTGAGCGACGCCGGGTATCTCCACAATTTCACTCCCATTCTATGGTTTATGCAACATTTTCTTCCCATGTCTTAATAGTCAGAAGCCATAGAGTGCCTTCAAATGAATGTGAATTTATTTCTGTTGAATTTCTCCTCGCGTTACGAAACAGACCGCGTTTACCTTCTATTGTAAAAAAAAAAAAAAGACAAATTCGTCCGAGACAGTACTGACAAATACTGTATTATGATTGTCCGTAACAATGCCGTGTATGTCTGTATGGGTGTTGTTGTGACTAGTGATGTTATTGGTCGTAATGGCTAATTAAAGTTCCAGGGGGGGGGGGAGGGTACTCCCATACACTGTATATGAGCTATATAGGTATGTGCCTCTGTGCAAGGGTATGGTTTTCAGGTAGTTTAGTCTGGGATAGGGTATAGTAATCAGAGATTTTTGGTCTAGAATAGGGTATCATTTTCCGCGAAACTGATCAGTTGAGTGAAGAATTTAGTCTAGACGAGGTTTACTGGCACATGACATTTAAAAATCGGTACGGCGGGCAGTACGGCATTTTTACTGACCCCTGGCATCTTAGACAGTGATAATGAACGAGCTTCTGGAAAATAGCGAGTCTGGAATAGGTCTAGGATAGGGTAGGGTTTTTCGGTGTTTAGTCTAGAATAGGGCTGCAAAATGCAGCTAAAATGTTCTAGTATAGGTTAAGGGTCTCAGAGTCCCAGCGGCACACCCCTGCCCAAACATTTGCAGAGTACTCCCCCGGGATTAAAGTCAGTTTTGATCCAACAAAACTGTTGTCTCTGTGGCCTATTTTTTAGAAGTCATAAAAACAGTTGGCCAACACGTTAGAAAAGGTATTAAACTTAAAACTCATAGAGAAATTGAGGGATTCTAGTTTGAAGTGTTTCCTTTTTGTTCTATTCGATGCCCACGCGGGCTTTACTCTGAGTCACGATGTACACAACCAGTGACGTCACGAGACAATTTTGGCGGCGCCAAAATGGCGGCCAATTTCGGTCCCAACTACCCGAATTTGACGGGCTATGACACCGCTTTCCGGGATCCGCAGTCGAAAAAAAATTTCACAGCCCTTATAGCCGAGGTTTAAAGATTATTTTTATGTAAAAGAAATGGATTCGAAAATTTTGTTTCAGTAACACTTTAAAAGCTCCCATTAATAGTTTTTTTGACATTTCATGTCGTCTGGTAACGCATTCCAAACTTGCGCCCCAGTGTTACCGGTATATTTATAACGGCCAAAAGAGACATGTTTTGGGGACGACAGAACAAACAACATACAGTACTACCCAGTACATGCAGTTGTTTGCCACGTATTTCCCTTTTATCACATGTCGTCCAGCACCATTTTTCGGAACGAAAAAAGTGACGAAGACGAAGGACATGAACCCAGATGGCGCCCCGACAGTCGTTGGTCGTGGCTGGTGTGTGCTGCCTGTGGAATATCGGCTGGAATTGTCGGGGGCACCACTTATGGCTTTGGTTTACTACTCCCTCCACTGATGAAGAACTTCGACGAAACCCGTCAAGCAGCAGGTAACACTGTAGCCAAAATCCCAGGTTGGGGGGGGGGGGGGTGGATGGGGTGTAGTCCTGTTAGGCAAAAACCAGACCCAATATACTCCAAAGGCCTACAACATAACCTCCGAACGGTCCCTTTTCTCTTGCATACTAAAAGTCCTCCCTGAACTTTTTCACCCCCAAAAAAGTCACAACGAAATTTCAAGACATCGGATCGCAAATTTCAAATCTAAAAAGGCCTTCTCACCTCCCCATCACTATTTTACCGGAGTACCCCCCCCCCCCCCCCCCCCCCCAGGTCAAATGCTGCCCTAAGATAAATCGGATAAAGTCCAAAATGTTGCGAGATGTATCAATAGAATGGTAAGTTAAAACTTCAAAAATTGCTGGTAGAACTATAAGAAAGATGATTCGATCTCACTGTTTTGCAGGATTTTCGGCTATCTGTTTATCTCATCAGGTAATCTTGTCTCATGTCGGCATTATTTGAATGCAGAAACACTATTGCAAATCTCGTGGTGAACGGGGATCATCAATATTAATCCTCAATGATCGTTTCTTTTTTGTCCGTTGTAGTTCGGTTGTTCTGTTAAATATGAATCAGTTAAAAATGTTTTGTGGGACGTGTCTGCTTGTGAAATTGTTGAACGAGGCCCCCCCGGGGGGGGGGGTATTGAATAAAATGTTGTACGGGGATGCTCCGCCCCAAGGTCCAAACCCTTGCCCATTCATATACCGATTTTGACAGAAAAGGTACCCCTTTCATATATCTTTCAATGAAAATGGTACCCCTTTCATATACCTTTCATTGAAAATGGTAGCCCTTTCCAGTATAGCCTTTACGTGCATCTGTTTGATATACTTTTGAAAGGCGATTTTTATAATACTTCATAGCAGATTTCCCTACTATTTTTTATACTTCAACTCGTATTTTCCCTACCCTTTCCTATACTTCGTGAAATCCCTACCCTTTCATATACTTCAACCCGTGAAATCCCTACCCTTTCATATACCTCCAGCCTCAAAAAGGTACCCCTTTCGGGCGGAGCATTCCCGTATGGCCCATTATAGGGAGTACCCCCCCCCCCCGGGATGAGGCCACACATTGCGGTTGTGAAACTAGATAGATAGAAATGAAGTAAACGAGTTATAAATTTCGTTTCTCTCATGTTTGGCTTCGTTTAGTTGTTATTGTCTGCAGTAAAAATGCTTAGTTTTTCTTTCTGAACATCGGCAAGGTCCATTATTTATTTATCGAAATCTAGAGAATATACATCATTTTCTCTTGTCGAGATCCATTTCTGAAGAAATTACGTTGTAGGGCAGATCAGAAAAAAAGTAATATTAACGATTGTTTTTTATAATACGAAATTTTAATTTTTTTCAGTTGAAAATGCCACATTAACACTTAAACATGACTTAATCACTACACAATTTACATGATAGACTACAAGTAGTCCCTCATTTTTCCTCAGGCATAGTGGAGCGAGCGAAATGTGAGCGCGCGTGAAAATCACTCCACGCCTTTCTCCATTTACATGACGTGCATTTACTACTTAATACAGGAGCCCATTAATAGGAGCCTCTATCTCCCATAATAAGCCTTGGAGTCAAGCCTTTCCCGAGCAGATTTATTAATAGAACGGCTCTCAGAGGAGGTTTCGCACACCCACAGTTCAAAGACCCAATCAAAACGGAGCTATGACAGTTTTTGGGTAATAAGCTCCTGATATACGTCATTATATCTTGTTACAACTTAGTAAGATATTTTTCATGTAATCTTATATTAGCCAATCATGTACTTGCTATCTATATTCAAATTTTAGAGCCGTTGTATATTATTTTCACTCCAACGCTGGCCCTGTAGAAGACTAGTTCTACTAGTCGAAATATTGGCCATTAAACCTGCCCTTAATTTCCGTTGTACCAGCCTTGCTTTTTAAACGGTTTATTAATTCGATATTAGGAAATCCGTACAGCATTAGATATCGTACATAGCAACGTGTACAGAAGCAATTTTTCTTACAATCAGATGAGCAGTTTTAACATAGCTATTTGATGCAATAGTACCCTTTCCCTGGGGGGACTCCCATAAAAAAAATCGTCGGTAATTTTCAATAAACGCCCCAATAGGTACCGGAATCTCGTTTGATGGGCGTGGCTTAAATGGATTTTTACACCAAAGAGGTACCAGTCTTAACCAACACATGTCATATTCTGTCATATTTTTTTTGGCTCAATACCCTAAACGGTGGTAAGTTTTATTTTAGCACTGTAAGCCGTTCCAATCTACAAATTTTGACCCCTAAAAGGTACGATGAGCACGTGATTTTCATGTTGGAGTCCCCCCGGGACCCTTTTATTACCTGACTGATCGAGCCGGATCTTATTTGGTTTATCAAGTTCTGACTAGCTATATGCCTCCTAAACATAAATACAGTACAACAATAAGCTGCTAAAAAGGACTGCATTAATTAATTAATCAGTGAAAATATTATTCTGATAAGTTGAATATTCTCGCAAAGATAACCTTTCAAAAACTATACAATTTACTGAAAGAATGTATCGGTGGGTAGCAATACTTGCTCCCCAGCTATGCTGTCTTTGTACAATTTTGATACTTTTTAGGTTAATTTCTCGAAAACTATTTACCATATCACGCTCGAATTTATGTCAAGCTCTTTCGAGTTATAGAGTTAATTTATTTGTAGCTGAAGGCAGATAAAATTAAAGGCTTCAATGAGCCAACTCGTGAATTCGAAACAAACCTTCGGACCCTCCCCTCTCCAAGGCGTTTTGCTCCACCGTCCCCCCCCACCCCATCACCTGTGTCCAACTCCCCACCATCCCCTCCTTCCAACGTCGTCCCCATGGGTAAGGCAGGTGACCATTACATATTCACCAATACCCCATGCCCTGTGTCCAACTCCCCACCCTCCCCTCCCTCCAATGCCGTCCCCATGGGTAAGGCAGGTGACCATTACATATTCAGTCACCAATACCCCATGCCCTGTGTCCAACTCCCCACCCTCCCCTCCCTCCAATGCCATCCCCATGGGTAAGGCAGGTGACCATTACATATCGCAAGCTCAAACGGAAGAAGTGTAAATTTGAACATTTTAACTCGTTTAACGCTTCGCGCATTCACGAGTTAAAAATGTATTCAAAAATCCTATTCATCCTTTTCAGCATGGATTGGTTCCCTACACATGGCTTGTGGACTACTTTTCAGCCCCGTTTTTGCGTTCGTCATCGATCGCATCAGCTGCAGGTTCACCGCCATGCTGGGCTCGTTAGCAACAATAATTGGTTTTTCCCTTGCATCACTGTCTTCTGAAATGTGGATGATGTACTTCACATACGGTTTTCTGTCAGGATTTGGAAGTCTAATGATCTTCAATTCTGCTATGATTGCAGTTCTGCAGCCCTTTGACAAATGGCGTTCACTGGCTGTAGGTTTTGTAGTATCGGCACCGGCAATTGGCATTTTTACAGTGACGCAACTCACACAAGTCCTGTTAAGTGCGTTTGGATGGCGATGGGCGCTTCGAGGATTTGCAGTATTGCATGTTTTTTGCGCTTCCTGTTCAACTGTATTTGTATCTGTTAACCGGAAAAAGAATGAAGGGCACGATGGTACAAATGCAAAAACAGGGATAGAAGAAAGCAAAACAACATCTCTATTTAGAAATCGCTCCTTTTGGATCTTGTTAGCTTCACTGTTTGTTGTTTCTTCGAGTTACTACGTTCCAACCGTACATATAGTAAGTAAACATTGTATTAATTTCTGACTGTTTATGGAAAATGTGACGTTGAGAATTAATCATCCAACTGCCAGGGTGACCGATTGACGAACGTTCTACTGTAATAATTGACCGTTACTGTCTGATTAGCTGATTAATTTAAAACAGTGGTCAAACAACAATAAGCAACTTACCAAGCAAGCAAGCAAGCAAGCAACCATCAACCTACCCCCGGGAATTGCTCTACCAATATAGAGCCACAAAATCGATTATTTCTCTACCTATTTTCATACCTGACCCCTTAATTGATACTCATTTTGCGACCAAAATGGCTAAACTGAAACCCATACCGATTTGGGCCGCTCATACCTATTAGCTTATATGAGGAAGTACAGCATCCCCCACCTCCCCCCCCCCCCCCGATCCGCTAACCGTTCAACAAACGTCAGCCATAAAACCGAACAAATAATTTCATTTTTATGGTAACTACATATATATATATATATACTAAGCTGAAATCCCTCAGACTGGACACGAAGGCTGACTCTGACTTTAACTAAATACAATTTATTTTCCACAATGGGTCACCCTTAAAAATGATTATTGAATACAGAATTACTGTACATGGCACTCGCTAATTTCGGTCTGCCGCTGCTTGCTTCAAAGCGAACAGACTGTAAAGATGACATCTAGAAATAATTTCATAAAGCTTTTAATTACTCTCAATAAAGGTTTCATCGTATTATCAGCATTGTGTTTGAAGGGAGACAAGATACAGACACCAAGCAAAGACGCTATAGCTTAGACGCTGAAGCTTATAGCCTTATATATACCTAATTCAATAAAGGTTGCTTTGGTCATTGGTAATTGGGCATTGGGAAGCTATTGTTTGGCGGTCACTCAAGCGAAGCATTGCATTGTGTTCTGTATGCCAAATGCCAATTCCCAATTACCAATGACCAACTACCAAAGCAACCTTTATTGAATTAGGTGTATAAGGGAGTACCTTCCCCGCTGGGGCAACAAACCAACTGACCACGCTATCAACTATCGATTGAGTTCTTGGAAGTCTGAAGAAATACCAGGGTCAGTTACACTTTCTTTTCCTTTTTGGCAGGTCAAATATTGTAAACAGGAGCTTCATATTCCCGGAAACAAATCTTCAATGCTGTTCACCTATTTGGCTATAACAATGTTTTTCAGTCGCCTTTTATTTTGTAAACTGGGAGACTTAAGGTTCAACAGATTCCATCTTTATCAAGGAGGCATGACTATCAGTGGCTTGTGTGTCTTATGTCTGCCATTAGCGAGATCGTTTGGTTCCGTAGTTGCAATATTCCTTGTGTTTGGACTCATGGAGGGCGCTTTGAACGGACAACTCTCTCTGATGATTTTGGAATGTGTTGGTAATGCTAAAGTCAACCAAGCATGGGGGTACACATCGTTCTTTGTTGGCTTGAGTATCGGTATAGGACCCCCTTATGCTGGTGAGTACAATTTTATTAGCGGGAGCGAAAGCCGGTTGGCTTTGAAGCCTGTTGTTTCTTCAAACCCTTACCGAGTTAGACCAAACTATTTGTTATTCCATATCCACTTTCAGAATAGGCCTCTGTAATCCTTACCGGCGTTGCAACGAATCGAACCGCCTGGCGGTTCAATTTAGTCCAGGCTGCTGTAAGCCATGCTCTGTTGTCAACAACTGGCCTATGCTAATACGATAAATCCGCAGATAAATCTTTTTTTAAGCCATTTTGCGTTGATAGGTTTGAAGGTAAATGCATCTCAAAAGAGATGAATACCTTTGCCAGGTCTCAAAGTTCCTTTTGGAAAATACATTTCACCCAGTTTCATATTTCGAAACCGTTTGTGCAACCTCATGACATTTCAGTTTGTTCTTAAAAGAGCAAACCAAAGCAACTACCTGTTTCAATGGTTGACGTTTCGGACTGCGATCAGTTTCAAAACACTAACTAAAATAATGCTCTCTTTAAAAGCGACATTTGGCATCCTTTTCCTCTTTGTTTTGCAGGATCAATGGCAGACAAGCTCGGCTTTTATTATGCTACGTTTTACACCGCCGGAGCAGTTCTAATAGCTGGTTCTTCGATCATATCATCTATGGCGCCGTTTATAAAACAAAAACCTGCAGAATCGGTGGAAATGCAGTCCTACGACGATGAAGACCTATTGGTTACTGAAAAACTTACGGTTCTTTAAAAGATAATAAATCTAGTTCAAGTTTACAAAGATAGTCAGTTCAGCAATACAGAAATTCGTTCAATTTTAAAGTCAAGCTAAGCCGCTACAAT
This sequence comes from Cladopsammia gracilis, assembly GCA_022457155.1. Lineage (NCBI taxonomy): Eukaryota > Metazoa > Cnidaria > Anthozoa > Scleractinia > Dendrophylliidae > Cladopsammia > Cladopsammia gracilis. The sequence goes on along the minus strand of JAJGOT010000273.1, from coordinate 458,362 downwards.
AGTTTTGATAATTGCTCCTTCAGTGTTCTCACTGGGCATGTTTTGCAGTTTTGGCTAGGAAATGGACAGACATAATTTATGTGGAATGAAATGTTTGTTTAGAGTAAATAGTGGCGTTTGTTTTTGACATTAGACCACCCAAAAACTCATTCCGGAAGGCTCAACTCGACATAAATACCATAAACATTGAGCTATTTAACTCAGATACCGGTTTGATTCTTGACGTGTGTTAGTCGAACATTTTGCCTCGCTTTCGTGTTGTGACAGCACAGCTGACCATTGCAACGCCGGCTCAAACGCATGCTTTCCCTTCGCGAGCTCTTCCATAGGCCTGACGTGTTCTTGTAGGACAAATAATGTTTTTGGTGAGTATAATTTGCACTGCTTTCATTGTTTGCTACCGTGTCACTTAAGGTGGCTGAAAACAGTTTCACTGTACCTATGCGTCATTCATTGTCATTTTAAAACTACTAAGGTCTGGTCGCCCAAATTTGATGAGGCATACGATTAAGTAACAAGCTATATATTTTGATATTTTTGTTGAGCTTTTAGGGTGTTGCCATGGCAACACGGTGGATTGTAAATCAGCCTGCAATATTTGTTTTCGTTTATTTTCAGAAAATCTGGTCATTAGATTTTGTCTATCATTTGTCTCAAGTAAACTCGTAAACTATTATCCGCATGTTAACACTGGTCTCATGTAATTTTAACAGAGGGATCTTCCGTAATTTGTGGCTTAATATGTTTGCGTTTTGTTAAAATCTCTTCTGTTAGATTTCATATTTCTGATGGCAGGTGAGTTCGGCATATTCGGAATTATTATTGTGCCAAATTTCGTGAAATTCTAACGAGTGGTTCCGTAGAAATCAGCACATTTCCGAGGAAAGTCGCTAAAATATCCAGTCACAATATTTTGGTCAACTGCGCATGCGTTGCATTTGACTGGTTCTCGATCCAAAGACAAAAACGACCAAAAAGGCAGTGTATTTCTTCAATGGTTCAGTATAAATTATCTATTGATCTATCAACAAACATTTTTACGAACAACAAATTGTTGATTTTAAGACGAAAAACAACACTTTCGCGATCCACGCTGAGCAAAATGATCGCTGAATAAGCGCCACGTTTGTTTTTCTCAAAACTCTACACGTGCTGACTCACGTAAGCAGCTGAAATTGAAGAGCGCGTGCAAACTGTGTTCAGCCACCTTAAGGAGTTCTTCGGTCTTTTCTTTCAAAGCATCGTTGATTTCAAAGCACCGTTGATTGCAAATCATGCGAAAGCAGCGACATAAAACAACCTAGAAACCGAATCACGAGTTGAGCCGATTTGCTCTGATCTGTGACAAACAAACTGAACTGAGCGAATGTGCTCGGTGGCGAGTGTGTCAAATGACCCACTGTGGTCGCAGAAAAACGAACTGAGAGCGAATGTGCTCGGTGGTCATACTGGTCAATGTGCCAAACGACCCATTGTGGTCGCAAACATGTACATTAAAATACATTTATTCACGCTTAGCTTTTTTGTCATTGTTCTTCTTCTTGTACGCGTTAGTTTATTTGGCCTACATATTTGGACTCCTAATACCTAAATCAAAAGACACCGAAGACTTACTTCATCTGCTAATGAACACATTAGTTCCTCTTTACTACAATCAATTTTGGACATTACTACCGAATACCCCCCAATATTTTTTTCGGGCAATTAAGAAATGATGTTTTATATCTAGACCACTGATCTACTAGCAGCACTTTACCTTCCATTAGGAACCACTAGTTTTTATTACCCTGAATAAAGACTGAAAGTATAAAATAAAATTCGTCTCAAATCCCCTTCGACCCGTATAATTTTCAGACACAAGCATTGATAAAAAGGCGATTGCATGTAGCATTATTTAAATGTAGCAATGTTAATTATGTCTCTTATAATATACAGGGCAAAATTACTGAATGCTGATTGGCTGACAAAGTGGGCATTTTTCCTTAATTGAGGGCAAAATTACTCGCTCCTGATTGGTTGAGTATCAAAATTTCTCACTCGTAATTGGTTGAGCGCGTCGTTCTCGTTGCATTCAGTTGGCTTGGCGGGATTTTGAAGAAAATTTACAAACGGATCGCTCGCATGTTTCGCAGGAGATTTTTCTATAAAAATGGAAGGATATCGGATGATACGTAAGAAAGGAATTCTATAGATGAATTACAGCATTTTACGACAAACAGGAAGCGATTATTTGTGTAAAAACTTGGATTAACTAGGCGCCTTCAGGCCAAACCCGAAACCCGAACCCGAGCCCGAGAGCTTGCTCGCAGGCTATTACATATACTAATCCAGATACCAATGTGACTAATTTAACAGCGTATTCTTTTTTCTTGTTCACTAGATTCCGATTTTCGGTGAAACCGCGATAAAATGAAAATAAAATAAAAATGAAAGTAGTGAACACATTGAATAAACACTGAGTGTTAAAATATACAATGACCCCGTCAGCTGTTCTGTTTCTTGTACTTCATATGCTAATCAACGTGGAATATTCATGATGAGTCATAACATCAAATGGCAGGTATCATCTTGCGAAATTGTTTGTAGAAACCTCCGGTAAGCGAATATTTCATCTTAATGGCACGGAATAAGAGCTCTTCAGTCGTAAAACTTATAAGGGTCGCTGAGAAAAATGTTTAAATGGCTTTTTTTGCCCCTGCAGCAGAACTTGGCGGATGAAAATCCACATCAGAAAGATGTCGAACGCCGCTGGTAAGTTCTTTGTGTTGTTACTGAATACGCGCTTTGACCCTGAACGGAAACACAGTTCAACGGTTTCAATGAATATTTGAAGCTATCATAGCAAATCATTTTATTTTTACATGTTTCGCAATAAATTTGTGTCGTGGAGGCCGATTGGTAATCGACGAAACAAGGCAAGGCTGTATGACCAGCTGAATGACGTTTGTGATGATTGGCGCTTGTTCCGATCCTGTGAACGTTGAATCAGTATAAAAACACTTAAGATGCAAATTACATACTAGTTTTCTTATCATGGAGTGGGTTTTTAGGGAGTATTGTAAAGAACCAAGCGCTCGCCTTTGTTATTCAACAAGGCCCCTAGCGAGAACAAATTTGGAAGAGAGGATAAATTTCTACCAGTAGTAGGCCTGTCATGATTTGCTTTATCTAACAAGAGTACGTATCTTTCAGAGACAGGGCTGACAGGCTGCTTAAAAAAATAGTTTACGAGCCTTGTTCGTTGATTGGTTACGTAAAATGCCGAGTTATAAGCCGTGTGTTTTTGGCTTGCACGCAAAAGGTATTGTGAAAAGGTCTGATAAAGAACCTTTTTTTAGTTATTTGATGCTAATTTTTGTAAGGAAATGCTTTGTTACCAAACTAGTCATTGGGCCTCTATAACCGGGTGAACTTACAAGCCGGTTAGCTTATAAGCGGCATTTTAACGTATTTTGCAAAACAAGGCATCTAGCGAAGAAGGTTTCAAAGGGAAAAAACACTAAATTGTTACCGACTTCATGCATTTGTGTTTGTCTTATGTCATATTTTTTATTCTAACATTTCTCTGTTGTTGCGTTTCGTTTCGTTTCGAGGAATACCAAAACCCATTTCAAAACAATTTCTTATCTTTCTTGAAAGAGATCTAGTAAAGACTCAGTAAACTTACAAACCAATGAATGGAATGGACTTGCCACAAATCGCTTCGCTTGGTCCACAACGCAAATGAGGTCGGGACAGGAGCCCATGGGCTCCTGGGTCGGGATGACTCGGCGAAGTTGCGAGTTGCGAGTCGCGAGTCGCGAGTCGCGAGTCGCGAGTCGCGAAGTCTCGAGTTGCGAATCGCGAGTAGCGAGAAAATATTCGAAACCGACTCACCTCTGAGAAAGTGTAACAATGAATCTGCGAGTCTTAAGCCACGGCCAGTTTACTTCACGAGATGTCAATATCAAGATTCATGCAAATCTTATATATTTAAAACTATAAAAGAAACTATCCAGTTCTATCTATTCCGAAAAATTACACGCAAGAAAATGCAAAATTCACATGGTTAATCCTCTGCTTGGACGAACGAGAAGATTCTTGAACGCCTGCCACGCAGGCTAAGAAAAGACAATCTACAGGGTTTTGAACTTGAACAAAGAATTCAATAACTGTGAGCGTGGCGAGTCTCATGCACGGAGCAGAAACGGTACCGTACTAAAGTAGCAAAAAAGGAAGAAGGAAAAGAGCCGCAAAAGAAAATATATAAATAAAAACTGAAATAAAAAATTTGGAGGCGGGATCGGGAGGGGTGAGGGGTCATCTCACACATCTCCCTATTTTTTTTTTTTTTGCTCCTTTTCGTGCCCCATGCCTTTGCGTGCCTCCCGCGCTCTCGGAGGAAACGATACTACGCAGGCAAGTGCTGCAGTCACATTTACACTCAAAATGACTGGGATAAAACAGGAAACGAAATTTAACCCATTCACGGGTCCTTTAATTCCTAGACCTCCTAAGAGTCAATTATGGAGGTAGTGTAGTTCTAACTTTTCAGTGACTTTTGAGGCTGTCGACAAAAGCCTATGGTGTGATCATTTAATGAAGCCTCTTCGGCAGTACTTTTACATGAATCCATTTGTTTTTCAAAATTTTATAAAAAGAAATTTGTGATTTTTCTAGAATTTTCATTTTTGGCACTGCCGGGATTAGTTTTAAAAAGGATTAACATTTCGTTATTTGTTTCCTCCGACAAAATTGCTTTCGTATAAAATTCGCCGCTGACCAATGATCAATACCTCTTTGTAGACTTTCTACGTGAAGGTCAAGACATGTCTGCAAGAGCTACAAGCTTTGGGTGAGCGAGCAATATCTTTGTCAATCGTGAATAACAGCATCCCTGCTACCGCTTTACTTACAAAAAGGCGCCGAACCGAAGAACACCATGAACTCCCAAGGCCAAGTATGTGAAAAGGTAGACGCGGGACATAAACCTAGATGTCGTCCCGACAGCTGTTGGTCATGGCTAGTGTGTGCTGCCTCAGTGATATCCATTGTTATTGTCTCGGGGATCGGGTATAGCTTTGGTTTACTGCTTCCACCATTGATGCAAAACTTTGAAACAACTCGGCAAGCTACAGGTAATGAGACTACTGTATTTTTATTGTGATAATATTTTCGTAAAACTCTATTAACTTACATAAATTATGTGCTCTCTATTTAGTCACTGAAAAGCGGTCTGTTCGACTTCGGCTTTTCTTTCAATCAGTTTTCAATTTTTTTTAATGTATGGGGTTTCGCGGACATCTATTCTTTTATTGCTTGAAAAATAAAACCATTTGGGTATGAAGTGTAAGTTGTATTTAGTGGCGGTGTGATAGCATGATAAGCATCGTGCATTGTTGACATTTGACAAGAGCAAGGTATTTTATCGACCGGCAAACACACGCCATGCTGGCCCCTAGACTGACCAAAAATATAAAGGTACAAATGACTGTACTGCACCCTTGACTTCCAAACCGTCCTAGCATTTAATTGCATAACCTATTGCTTGTCACATTTAGAACTACATTGAGGCTGGTAACGGGCGTTTTCGATTGCGCGAAAGCAACGAACGAGCGCGGAGCGTGAGTCAAGGCCGAGGAACCCCGCCCTCGCGTGACTCGCGCTCTCTGTTTTGTGACTCTTTAAAGGGACACCTTAAACCCTTTTAAAGGGTTAAGAGTGATCAGCATCAAATTTCGCCTTGTAATATCAATGCCTTATCAATCAAAAAGGTCATTGTGTAGTTAATTCCCATTGACACGAAACAGTAATTTGTTTTACTGTATAAAACTGTTTTAGATGTTTTATTTTTGCTTTACATCCTTTACATCAGATTACACAGAATTTACAGTAAAGTAGAACACATAAGGCAAGGAGATCTTAAGCAAGCTCCATTGAGCTTTTATAAAGCCCCCCCCCCCCCCCCCCCCGCAATTATATAGCTAGCGTATTACAGTAGTAGGCGTTAAGATAAGGATGTATTATGTTGGAGTCAGTTATCTAATAACTGTTTCCAGTATCAATTAAATATAATTGATTCTGAATATACAACTTATAACTTATATATAACTTTTAAACGCTTTGTAGGATTTTAATTCCTTTAAATCATTCAGTGAGTTGTTCCATACGATTGCTCCTCTATATTTAAGACAAAATTTACCATAATTTGTTCTCTTATAAGTAATTAGCCTCTATGTTGTTTTCAGTTTTTACTTAGTTCAACCCAATAAAGAGAATCGATATAGGTATGGTTTGGTTGGATCTCCCTGCGGCGTAAATCGGGAAGAAATGAATTAATTGAATGACTTCCGAAGCTGTAACATCAATAAATAAATAAATAAATAAATAAATAAATAAATAAATAGACTTTGTTTAACGAGGGTAACACTTAACAGTCTCTCGAGAGACTGACAAACCTGTGGTCCTCGAATTCCGGATCGAATTGGAATTTGGAAATGTTGGTTTTTGAAGAGAGAGGGAAACCGGAGTACCCGGAGAAAAACCTCTCGGAGCAAGGAGAGAACCAACAACAAACTCAGGACGTTTCTCGTCTATTGACAGAAAGACAAGAAATTGACAGGGTAGCTTGCAATTTATAATAATGGGAGCGATGGTCTGAAAGTTTGAAAGGACCCCCTGAAAGGTAACCGAAACCCGTTTTGTGGCTGTGGCTTACATTTCGTCTGAAAAGTTGTTCCTGTCAACATATTAGGGAGCTTAAGCAAGGTTGTGCCTAAATCATACCGTCCAGAAGGACGTCGGACACCTTATTGAGACTTATATAACGTAATGTCGACACTTAGAATTTTGTTTTCAATAAATTTTTAAGTGTAAAAAAGAAAATCTGAAATCCCCACTCAGGATTGAACCTGTCTCGACCTCAGCTAGGCTTAGGCTTAGTACTAAATTTAACTATATAAACTGCAACCCCTAACCTCAACTGAAAGCTAACCAGTTACTCCGTTATATAAGTCTCAATAAGGTGTCCGACGTCCTTCTGGACGGTATGATTTGGGCTTGACCCTTAAGCAACGACGACGGCAACGCCAAGGAAAACGTCACTGAAAAAAGGATTCGCGCTATTTTAAACTACTTTGCCGTTGCTCCAATTTGTTTAGTTTGTTTAATGTGACTGGAATGTCCAGGAGCTGAAAGGAGAAAGGAAAATTAACCATCGTGTGTTCACGTTCTCCACAAAACCTATAATTTGATCATTTGACGTTGTTGTTTTGCAGGGATCGGCAAAGAAATGTACCAAAATGTAAAACGCACGCGCAGATGCGTTGTTTTCGCTCATTAAACCTATTGTTTTGTGCCGTTCTCGCTGAGGTCGCCATCGTCGTCATCGTCGTTGCTTAAGCTCTCTATTTTTGTGGTTTAATACACACCCTAAAAAGTATCATATTAAATCTGACGGTGGTTATTTTCAATTCAAATACCCTTAAGGCCCGGACACACGGTGAAACTTTTCCTGCAACTTTACGCGCAACGGTTGCAGAAGTAGAATCGAGTGCTACTTTTTCGACGTTGCACGCAACAAATTGCATCATGTGACACCCCCGCGCGCGCAACAAATTGCATCGTGTGACACCCCCCAAAACTATAGTTACGCACAACGTTGCAAGAAAAGTGGCACGGTGTGTCCGGGCCTTAAAGGCCGACACACACTAGGGGACATGTTGCGGGGACATGAAGCGGGGACAAGTCCCTTCGTGTGCACAGCATACTGGCGCATGTTGCAGGGACACTACGCAAGCTGATGCACATAAAGCGGATTGAGGTATAAAAATCACAGAAATCACTAAGGGCGCCTGGGAACTAGTATACGAGCAAAGAAAGATGGCGGACTCTATGGTTAGGAAAAAGAAGCTTCTACTACTGTCAATGATATTACTAGATGAAGAAATGTGTAATTATGTTGACCGAAACGATGGATACGCAAGTGGCTGAAAGGAAGAGAAGAAAAAGGAGCCTACTACACCTATTTTGTAGCGGGGACAGTTTGCAAGAGCAGTGCACACGATGCGACATCGAAATGGGGGTCATTTTGTCCCCGCTTCATGACGCACGAATTCAAACCAGCTGAATTTCGTGCAACATGTTGCGGGGACACAATTTTGTCCCCGCAACATGCACATTGCACGAAATTCGCAAAAACAGGGATGTCACACGAGGAAAATTGTCGCTGCAACATGTCCCCGCTTCATGTCACCGCAACATGTCCGCTAGTGTGTGCCGGCCTTAAGTGGAACCACACCACGAATTTTATCCCCTAAAAGGTACGACGGTCACCACCGTCACTTTTATATGGCAGTTCCCCTCGCGGAAGGTTGCATCCCATTCATGTGAAAGCCAAGTGAATTTGAACCTCTCTACAACTGCAACCTTCGGACAGAATTTACCGACCGTTGTAGAAAGGTGGTCGTTATTGGGAGGTTTATATGAGCGTGATTTAGTTGACTGTAACATAATACAGGTGGACTATACCTCCCATAGGAGAATTATTTAGTCGAATGCAATATATTGCAGACTATTCATTTTGTTATTCTTGAATTTCAGCGTGGATTGGTTCATTGAACCTGGCCTGTGGCTACCTTCTAAGTCCTCTCGGTTCGTATATCACCGACCGCTTCAGCTACAGATTCACTGCCGTGTTGGGCTCATTAGCAGGGATAATTGGCTTCTTTCTTGCATCACTGTGTCCTAAACTTTGGATGATGTACTTTACCTATGGTCTTATCTCTGGCTTCGGTTATCGGATAGTTTACAACTCCTCTATGTTGATAGTTCTGCAGTACTTTGTCAGACGGCGTTCGTTGGCTACTGGGATTGTTACTTCGGCAACAGCTATTGGTACGTTTGTTATAACTCAAGTCACACAAGCGCTTCTAAGTTCATATAGTTGGCGAGGAACGCTTAGAGGATTTGCTTTGCTGTATGTTGTATGCGGGTTGTGTTCAATTGTGTTTGTACCCCTTGAAAAACTGAAGGAGAAAGATAAGGAAAAGATAACCACCAAAGCAAGCCAGAAGGAAACAAGGAATCCACCTCTATTTAGGAATCGTTCCTTTATGATTTTCTCAACTTCATTGATTGTTCTCTACGCGGGATATTTTGTTCCAACCGTACACATAGTGAGTGTGAATATTTTCTTTATTTACGTATGTGTATTTCAATTTTTGAAACAAAGTTTCTCGTATAGTGTTGTCGACAGTTTATCGATTAGCTACTGCCCTTTTGATAAATATGGTTTATTCTATTCGAATGTGGCAGTTGTGCAGAGGTTCGACCGTACACCGAACGTCCCTGTTTTCTAGGTTTCAGTAGGGAGCTTACGCAATGAAGACGGCAACGCCAAGGAAAACGTCACTTGAAGAAAGGATTCGCGCTATTTTAAACTACTTTGCAATTGTTCCAATTTGTCTAATATGACTGGATTAATATGACTGTAGGGTCAGCCTTTAAGTTCAAATAGATAAAGGAAAATTAACCGTCGTGTGTGCACGTTCTCCACGAAGCCTATAATTTGATCATTTGACGTTATTGTTTTGCAGGGAAGGCAAAGAAATGTACCAAAATGCAAAACGCACGTACATAACCATTGTTTTCGCTCATTAAACCTATTGTTTTGTGCCGTTGTCTCTGCCGTCGTGGTTGCGTAAGCTCCCTAATGACTGAAGACTATATACATGAAAACTCATTCAGTCTCGTAGTCCATGAAACGTGAACTGTTACAGTCGAGGCTCCACCACAACCACCTCCCCATAATGACCAACAGCAAATACCTTCTGACCCGGGGAACCTACATATAAAAGTGACGGTCGTCCCTTTTGGGGGTTGAAATTAAATCCGTAATTTGGTATAACTAAGGGTAATTGAATGGAAAATATCTACTGTTTGGGCCCCAGTTGTTCAAAAGGTGGATAGCGCTATCCACCTGATAAATCACTATCCAGCGGATAACGCAATGGATTTTATTAATACAGAACTTATCTACTGGATATTGATTTATCCAGTGGATAGCGCTATCCACCGGATAAATCACTGTCCAGTAGGTAAGTATTAAAAATCCATTGTGTTATCCCCTGGATAGTGATTTATCCGGTGGATAGCGCTATCCAACCTTTGAACAACCGGGTCCTGATACCAATTAGGGTATGCTATGCTAACACCCACACCCACATGGGTTTTTGGTACCTTTAAGGGCTCCTTTCAGAATTTCCAACGATCACCCACGTTGTAGAGAGGTTCGACTATAGTTTTGTTTTATACTCTATAGATCAAACATTGTAATCAAGAACTTGGTATTCCCGGAGAAAAGGCTTCAAAGTTGTTTATTTACTTGGCTATAGCATCGTTCTTCAGTCGCCATTTATTCTGCAAACTGGGAGACTTCAGATACTTCAACAGATTCCATCTTTATCAAGGAGGAATGACCATCAGTGGCTTGTGTGTCGTATGTCTGCCATTCGCAAGATCTTTTAGCTCCGTGGCAACAATTTTTATTGTGTTTGGACTCATGGAAGGAGCTATGATGGGTCAGTTCTCTTTGCTGGTTTTGGAATGTGTTGGAAAACACAAAGTCAATCAAGCATGGGGTTATCTAATGCTTTTCATAGGCGTGAGTATTGGCATTGGCCCACCACTGTCTGGTAAGTTTAAAATGCAAATTCTAATTAACGAAAATATTTTTTCTTAGAAGTTTAAAGAATTTTGTTTTCCTATTTAAGAGATGCGATACAAATGGATTATTATTATCTATTATTTTTGGAGAGGGATGGAGGGTATGAAATCAGACTATCCTGTAGTCTGATTGATAGTCTTGCGAAGCTCAACGCTTGTTTATGGGTCTTCAACAACAACAACAACAACATTTTTTCTTACTTTTTACCGTGTTACAGTTAGACTGGCCCGCAGGTAGCTAGTAGTCTTGGCGAGCCTGTCTATTTAAGTCTTCGGCGACTTCTCTAGGAATGCAGGGGAGAACAACCTCTCCTACGATTTTTGAAGTCATGTTTTGCCATACATTTTGGCTTCCACGGTCATTGTGTTTTTCGGCTTTTGCTAATACTAAGCATTAGTTTGGGTTATCAAAAATCATAGCGAATATTATCTCCAGCCTTGAGGCGATGGAATAACATTTCTATATGTTGTAGAACGTGAGGAGAATTTGGACATCACGATTGGGCATTTAAGAATTAGATTACGGTGTCGTAAGCAGGTTTGATGATTAGCTTACTTGGTTTGAAATGATTCCTTAATATATGTCTTTCCTTTTAACAGGTTTAATGGCGGACAAGCTTGGTTCGTACACCGCAACGTTTTACACCGCAGGCGCAATAATAATTGTAGGAGCTTCGATTACATCCCTTATGGTGTTTGTAAAACAACTGCCTGAAGAATTTGGCGAGATGCAATCCTACGACGAAGAACTTCTGGTTACGGAAAAACTTACCGTTCTTTGAATTATCTCAAGATAGTCATCCTGAGTTTCATTTCGAAAAAAAATCCAAGGCTCTTTGTTTTTTGTGTGCTAAACGCCACTCGTTAATTACATTGAGTCATGTTGATGTGCTTTTCATGGTTTCCTTCCATCATGGCGTGAAAATCTGTCTCCACCATCTCGGAAAACCTGCAGCTATCTTCTTGCCAGTTTCCTGCTGGCTGTTAGTCCGCAAAAACGTCGTTAAATAAATCGCTTGAAACAAAAATTGCGAAACACTTGCTGTACGGCTGCGCGCTAATTGGTTAAAATTTCATTGTTTTCTTGAGTTTTGATTCAGTGGCTGAAGGAAACTATCCAATTTTCTGAGTAATTGGATGGTTTCAACTGTCTAAAGAAAAGTCCATACGAAATCTATCCAAATTAATCTTTAATTTGAACAGCTTGGAAAATGTTAAAAAATACCAAAGGTACTTGTATGGGATTATAGCTAGATGATATAATTATAGTTAATTATTGACTCTCTTATATCTCCACGTTTATTATACCTACACATACATTTCATTACATTTTAAATCATAAACCTGATTTGCAACTGTCCGTATCGGGCTGAATTACTTTTTACCGGAAAACGCGCTTTTAGAAGTAGACGGTAATACCACAATCTAATAAAAATGCATTCTTAAAAACTTCCATAGGTTTCGTGTAACAAAATAGGAAAAAACCTTAATTGACAAAGAAGTTGTTCGCAAAACATTTTCGTAAAGTTTGTTTATAACGATTGTACTGAACTCGGTTCTGTAGTTAACCATGTAATGTATCTTATTGTTCTCTTTTGTTTATACTTTTGTTGTACATGTATTATTGTCAGTTATGGTAAAAATATAATATATAGTCCTATGTTAAAACAATCAAAGGCTCCTATGAGCCAACTCGTGAATACAAAACGCTCTAAACGAAAGATTGTTTACCAAATTTGCAGTGGTTATGAGTACGACCCGAAGGGAGTATTTAGGTGTCTTTTTTGTGTATAGGAAAAAAAGTTATGTAAAGGAATATTAAAGGATTTTGCGTTACCCGATCGCGAATGCAAGTTGAATATTCATCGTATCAAGTCTCGAGTCTCCGATGGGAAAAGAATCCTTACTTTGCTGGTGTCATAATTGTTATAGAAAATGAAACGATATTACAAATTAAGTTTCTGGCAAAAATTAAAGATTTAAAGCAAATTCACAGGCTTATATAAAAGCTGGAATCCGGAAGTGTATGGAACTTGTATATACATGAAAATGCCAGCATGTCGTTTGAACTCAACATTGCGGTAAACACGCGCGGTTCGATATTTTTTTGAAAATTAAACGACTTCAAACGCAAAAAAAGAATCAATATATCACTTCCACAATGTCCAGTTCGGAAAAAAAGAAGAAAAGAAAGGAAAAAGAAAAAAAATATATTACATGTCCCCACCAGAATTCGATCCCGAGTTGTTCGACCGGAATAACAGCAACTTATCCATTCGTGTTGAATCGCGTGTTTAAAAATCCATTTGAAGTCTGCAGATCGGTTTTAATGTTCCATTGAAGGAATCCAAATGCGAAAAATCTTTCAGCTATTTCTTGTTCATATTCGTTTACAATAAATTAGTTATTGTATCACTGCATTTACGTTGTTCTTGTTACGCAACGCATTCGTAACAAAACTCATTTAAAACATTACGTCACCGAAAGTTTGCAGCCGAGTGATTGAGGGAGTGAAAATTTGCATATTCACCAGTATTTGTCACTGTCTGCAATAGCCCGTTCATTACGCTTCGCGTATTCACGAGTTAAAAACTGTATGTGACTGTTGTCTCAAGTCAGTAACTGAGAAGTCGGTTTCGAACCTTGTATGGTTGGTTTAATTTTCACCGGTCTACTACTACTACTGCTACTGCTACTGCTACTGCTACTGCTACTAGTTAAAACTAAATATAATTTCATGTATGTAAATCTATTTATCTATGGTTTGGAGAAAACTGAAATAAATTAAAATAAAACGAAATATGTTAAGTTGAAAATTGCAGCTCAAAAAAGTGTTAAAATATTAAAATTGGGAAAACTATTTTTTTAACTGGAGTCAGTGCTTATGAACCATAAGCACTAACTTTTGAGAACAACAAACTTTAAATAATATATATAGATAGCCCAAGCCTAACAGCGTCGCACTTTGAACAAGCTTAACTAAGGTGAAACTTAACTAAGGTGAAAGGTTGGAAGCACAAGAATTAAGATTGACGAAGGGGCTATTTTCAATTTCAGCAATTCTCAAAAACAGTATTACGCGACCGTCTGCACAGTACATTTTTATAGACCGTACAAAAGTTCACAAAAACAACTTTTCTCTGTCTAGAATAAATAGTACCACTAGTTTCCGAATAAAATACAGTTTATGTTTGTCAAAAATTGCCCGAGAAACTGATTTGAAAATCAAAAATTGCAAAAATACACAAACATATTTGCATAAGGCGATGCGAGTGAAGATAGAACTGTACTATAAAATCAAGTCTTGTTTTGTTTACATAAAATCGCTTTTCAATCTATCTAATGAATGAACAAACACATAAAAATGGACAACACAATCTTCTTTCGAAAAAATTTATTCAAATCTCCATTAGTTTACGTTTAAAAGCAAAACGCGTACCATGTAATTATAGCTCATCGAGTTCAAGCTTTCTTCGATGAAATTCAAGAGATCGATACAACTGAATTTAAGCACGTTTTAAAATCAATTCTCCAAAACTAACAATAACACCAATAAAAAGTCACACACAGATTGATATCAACATAAATTCTCATCGAAAACTGTAATCTGTTTTACCTTTATGTCCCTCGCTTGCTTGGAAATTCAAATCTCCGCTTCTGGTTCTGAAATCCGTACAAAACAAACATCTCCCGCATTTGATAAAAACGTAATACATGAAGTTCCTCGAAGCAAGATTTTATCCATGAAAGCTCGTCTTTTTCCACTAAAGCGGCTTCTGAGTATCCCTTAATTAGTATCCTGTTCTTGAGTAGCAAACCGCGAAATATTCAGGGAAATAACGCCTTTAATTTAAACGGTTTTCTCCGCCTAGTAAATTCACAGCAAAACATCAAAGTGTTTTTCTAGCTGACGTGACATTCGGCCGTGTAACCGCGCGAAAAACAAAGCCTCGCTTTGGTTTCAACATGACGTCGTACGCGCATGTTTTGCGACGTCATACGCGCCCGCGAGCTAGTCCTGCGCAGTAGTCCGGTCCTGTGCGACAGCGGACGGAGGGCACACGCGGACGGAGGGCACACGCGCGCCCGCGGAACATTCCGCTAGCCATGACCATGAAAAATGAAGGGCATAGGTTCTGGTTCTATGAGTATGGGGCTGCGCAGCCAGGCCTTCGGCCTGGCAAGTGCTCCGCTATAATAGACATAGTGGGCTTCACTATGAAGCAATTTTTTAAGGGTTTTCTCTGAAGTGATAGATTCGCTATGTGCTCTCGGTCACACTTTGATTACAGTCCCGCCTTCCCCAACTTGACCCATGGAAATGAATAAAAAAAATATAATACAGTAGAACCCCGCTAACTCGAACTCGGATAACTCGAACTCCCCGCTAACTCGAACTACATTCGATTTCCCTTGGATTTGGTCCTATTTTTGAGTCATTTCTACGCGGATAACTCGAATTCCCCGCTTACTCGAACTATTTTTCGTTTCCCTTGGCCCAAATTACCCCGACAACTCGGAACTCTGTTGTTATGACTTCTCAAAATACGGTCACGGATCAAGAAAATAGGCTGCTTGTTATCTCGTTGTAATTTCGTACTGATCACGTATTTAACATTCATTTCACGATCTTATCAGTCACTACCGAATGCGGTGTCTTTTGCCTAGGCAGTGAAAATAGCAAAAGATACATGGCTACTTCTTTAATGTTGTTTTGTATTCAGTTGGACTGTAGTAATACACTACAAACTTCGTTTATATTGCAAAAACATGTACCTAAATGTCAAAGTTACACTTAGCTCGAAGTCATAATCTTTGGAATTTCTTATTACCATACGCAAATTGAGCGATGTTTATCATAGAAGTAAATAATAAAACTATGTTCACGCCATATATCGTCACTATTATTAATAATTAACAAAAAATAAATAAATTTTTCACCAACCCCGATAACTCGAACCCCTGCTAACTCGAACTGATTTTCGTTTCCCTTCAGACTTCGAGTTAGCAGGGTTCTACTGTGTGGCGCGAATCTAAAGAACTGTAACTTTTTCTGTAACCAAAAGTTCTTCGTTGAAGGATTGCGTCACGTCAAACCTCTCAGGTTGTTGTTTTATAAAAGCCATAAAAGATGTGATCGAAGCTCCTGCTAACATCACTGCACCCGAAGTGTAAAATGTGGGAGTGTAAGAACCAAGCTTGTCCGCCATCAAACCTGTAAAAATAAAAGAAAACAGTAAACTCTCCTAAGACGGACTCCACTGTAAGGCAGACACCACGCTAAGACAGACATCAATTATTGGCTGGTTCTGACCGAATTTAACTTGCTTGTCTGACACTAAACTCTCTATAAGGCGGACACCTCTCTAAGGCGGACAGCCATAGCTGGGGCCCGTTTCTCGAAAGTCCCGATAACTTTTCGGGTGCGGTGAGCTCTTTTATGCACGCCATGTTTACATTAAAGATTCAAAGTTTGTTGGCATAGAAATCCAAGCAATAAAATTCCAACTTGACGAAACAAGTCAGGCTGGTTTGCGGGCTAAAACTTAAACTACCATTCTAAAGATTCTGATTTTTAAATAAAGCTCCGGGCCCGATAAGTTATCGGGACCTTTTTATTTAAAAATCAGGATCTTTAGAATGGCGATGTATGTTTTAGCCCGCAAACCAGCCTGACTTGCTTTGTCAAGTTAGAATTTTATGGCTTAGATTTCTATGCCAACAAAATTTGCATCTTTAATGTAAACATTGCACGCATAAAATAGCTTACCGGCCCGAAAAGTTATCGGGACTTTCGAGAAACGGGTCCATGGTCCCGAAAGTGTCCGGCTTAGACATTCGACGCTGGCACGCTTTTTGCAAGGAATTTTACTTTTTCACTAAAAACATGGTTACCCAAACCAAACATTGTGGGGAAATCTTAAATGGTGAATAATTGTAAACTTCCATAAAAGAGTAAAAAGCGTAAAAGCTAATTAAAAAACGTTAACGAAATCAAAACGTTTGGTCGGCGAGATTGACATCAAGCATAATGTTATCATGGTATAAACCACTAATAGTTACTTTTGTTTTTTTTTCTTCGGCTGTAATTCTTGGTCTGAGACCAGAGGTCTTCTCCAACACACAACAGTATTTTTACTTTCTTGTTGCCAGATGTTTCATATGGAACTGCAAAGCAGGGCACGCACTCCCAAAAATAGAAGGTTTCGTAACCTTTCTAAAAACCTTCATCGATTTCCAAAAAACAATTAAAAAAAACCTGAACCAAAACAACTAGATAAATGATAAAGAAAACGTGCAGGTGAAGGAGCAAAAAAAAAATTTACAGTTATTACGGGCTGGTTAACATGTTGTTCATATATTTCTTGATGTATTTATGTATTTTATTTATTTGGTTGTGAAAGTTTAAGGTAACCTTTATAATTTCAATTTTTTGTGTGCTAAATGTCTGTCATGCAAGTAGTTAATAATCCTCAGCAGAAGCTTATCACCTGTGATGAGCTTCTGTCCTCAGTTATAAGTAGCGAGTAACTACGTAACTGTGTAGTTTTCATGTAAGTAATCAGTTAGTTTGTACTATTTGTAACTAAGTTATTAAGTACTTTGCAATGTTGTTAATAAAGAATAAAATGTGTTATCTGCAAAAAACAACAACAACAACAACAACAAAAACAACAACATCTGGTCAACTACTAAACATACATTTTAATTTTACTAAAAGTAAATTTTGATCTTGGCCTGATTGTTTTGTTCTAATAGTTTATACAGTCAAAAAGCTCAAAACTGGTACCAGCCGCCTTTTGAGGCTGGTTTTCACTGGCGACGGAGTCGGAGTCGTAGTCGGTGTCGTACTGAAGAGCGCTTCCGACCTAATGAAAATCGAAAATCGGAGTCGTATGCGGAGTCATAAGCTCGACGGATTCGGAGTCGGAAGAATCAGAACGGTTGCATTTTCTTCCGATTCCGCTTATGACTCCGTAATCTTCTTCCGATTCCGTGCGCTTCTGATTACGACTCCGTCGTTAGTGAAAACCAGCCTCACTCGCTTTATCAATTATTTTGTTATTAAACGAAAGAAAGAATAGGAACTGCAACTTAGAGCATTAATTTAGAGCCTCGTAGGATGGGCCGTTTTGGAGCTTGGGCCTTGGTTCCTACTCAGATTTCCTGTCATTTTTTCCCAAAGGGTTTTTTAAGGCAGGCTTTTTTTGGACTCCATCTAAACACAGTGGTTTTGTTCGTGGTTTGGAATATTCTCCAAATGCTATCCGAAGGTTGTACGAAAGTTTGGAACGCATAACACAAGCTGTCCAATTGTCGTCAAGCGTTTGTTATAGCGAGTGTCATTTCTAAGGAACTGATTTTTAAGCGTCATAGCTTTTGCCACTTGGAACAAACGATTGACTAGATCGAACTCACCAGCTAGCGGGGGTCCTATGCAAACACTCAAACCAATGGAACACTGTATGTAACCCCATGCCTGGTTGATTTTCTGTTTTCCCACGCATTCCAAAACCAGCAGAGATAATTGCCCCAACATGGCGCCTTCCATGAGTCCAAATACTAGAAATATTGCCGCTATAGAGCCGAATGATCTTGCCAATGGCAGACATAAGATACATAAACCACTAATGGTCATTCCTCCTTGATAAAGGTGGAATCTGTTGAAGTATCTGAAGTCTCCTAGTTTGCAGAATAAATGGCGACTGAAGAACGATGTTATGGCCAAGTAAGTGAACAGCGCTGCAGCTTTGTTGCCAGGAATATGAAGTTCTTGTTCACAATGTTTGATCTTAAAACGACATTAAGGAGCAGAGATTAATGTAAAATTAACATTTCAATATAAATTACCGTTATTTTTAAGGAGGCTCGAGCCAGTTTTTTCTGCAGTGCGGTGTGTTCAGTTGAAATCAAGATTTTGCAAGGAAGACATGCTTCTATTGCTTTCATACTTCACCAGGTTTATAAAATGTGATTAAAGTTTTATGTGTCACTGGTTTCCAAGCGACAGCGGTTACTTTAACAACGCCAGGATATTGCCCTTTGTTTTAAACAATGTTGTTTTTCTCAAAATCTAGTCAGACACTTCATATAAATGAAACTTTCATATCTTGTACGATCTTGTAGTACTCACATATCACTAGCTGCACACGAAGTTTCAAGACAAATTATAAGACGGTTTTCGAGTAATTTAAAATCATTTTAAGAGCATGATAGGCAAAAAATGATTGTCCATTACTTTGCAATCATCATGTTAGCGGCAGGCTGTTTTAAAATAATATGTAAGAACATTTTTGAAATGTGTTGCTTTATGCAAATTATTCGCTTTATTACTGTCTTGCCTATCATGCCCTAAAAATGATTTTTGATTTACTCGAAAACTGTCATAATTTTTCTTGAAACTTCGTCTTCAACAAGTGATACGTGAGTGCTACGAAATATGAAAATTGCATTATGAAAAGTCAGATTAGATTTTGAGAAAAACGACATGGATTCAAGGAAAGGGTCATAAGCTAGCGTTGCTATAGTAACCGCTGTCGCTTGGAAACCAGTGACACAAAACTTTGATCACAATATGAACTTGGTGAAGTACGAAAGCAATCGAAGCATGTCTTCCCTGCGAAATTTATTCTGATTTTAATTCATACACCCCACGACAAAAAAAAAAAAAAAACGAAGTCGAGCCTCCTTAAAAGAAGCTAAAAAGTACCTTTCAGTCAGTCAGTCAATCAGTCAGTCAGTCAGTCAGTCAATCAGTCAGTCAGTCAGTCAGTCAATCAGTCAGTCAGTCAGCCAGCCATCCAGTCAGTCAGTCCGTCAGTCAGTCAATCAGTCAGTCAGATAAACGGGCAGTCAGTCAGGCAGACGTCTGTTTAGTCATTCATTCATTCAGTCATGCAGTCAGTCAGTCAGCCACTCAGTCAGTCATCCAGTCAGTCACTCATTCAGTCATTCACTCAGTCATTTAGTCATTCAGTCGCTCAGTCATTCAGTCAGTCAGTCAGTTAGGTAGACGGACAGCCAGTCAAGCGAATGTCTGTTTAGTCAGTCAGTCAGTCAGTCATTCCGTCAGCCAGACAGTCAGTCAGTTAGCCTGACAGCCAAGGTACCTACAGCCAGCCAGTCAAAGATTTCAAACAGACAACCAGTTGATCAGTCAGTCAGTCAGTCAGTCAATCAGTTAGTCAGGTTGCTGGAGGTTACGGTGGGCCATGCAGCCAGTCAAGCTGTGTTCATCATGGAGCTCGGACCGTTGCTATTGCATGATTTTGTGGCTTTATCTCACTTCTGAAGCCCTACGAAAAACGTTTAGCAGCGTTTACAGAGGAGACGGCATTTGCGCTAATGTGTTTAATCTGGCTTAGATCGAGACTACCAAGTGAAAGATGTTTCATTCTTGATCAAATAAAGCATGTTTTGTCGCAGTGTGAACGCAAAGTAAGTCGGTCAACCAGCCTGCCAGCCAGCTAGGTATTTAGACATTTAGTCACAGAGTCGTGTTGGTCAGATAGTCAGACGCGGAGCTGCTTGCTTGCATACTAGACTAATCAAAAACTAGAAAACCAGTGAATATAAATGGACGAGTTCAGTACTTACTATGTGTACTGTTGGAACGTAGCAGGCCAAATGATTGACGGCCACTGAAGTTAATAGGATCAAAAATAAACGATTCCTAAATAGCGGCGATTTCCTTGTTTCCTCCATTCGTGGTTTCGCAATCGAGTTGTTGTCCTCACTTTCCTCTTTCGGCTGGTCAAGAGGTACAAAGACAGTTGAACATAACCCGCAAACAAAATACAGCAGAGCAAGTCCTCTAAGGGTCCATCGCCATCCAAATGCATCTAGTAGTGCCTGTGTGAGTTGTGTTGTAGCAAGCGCGCCGATCGCTGGTGCCGATTGCACAATGCCAACAGCCAAAGAGCGCCATTTGACAAAATACTGCAAAACTACCAAACTGCAGGAATTGTAGATAATTATATGTCCACAACCAGACATAATGCCATATGTGACGTACATCATCCAAATTTGAGAAGACAATGATGCAAGAAAGAAGCCAAGTATGCCTGCTATAGAGCCCAGCGCGGCGGTGAGTTTGTAGCCGAAGCGATCGGTAATATATGAACCGAAAGGACTTATGAGGTAGCCACATGACAGATGCAAAGCCCCAATCCATGCTGCAATAAAAAAAATGTTATAACAGTTACAGTCGGACGTACATTAAAGAAAACATAACTGGATAGTACCTTGTGTTTATTGAAGGGCCTGCGGCCATGTGTTTTTTGGAAACTTGATTGGCTTAATAATGTTTCGCTATCTCCGACTTTCCTCTTGACTGGTGACGAAGAAGAGATCGCGAGAAAATACGCGACAAGCCCAAATTTGGTCCAATTTCGGACTGACCAAGCCGAGTTCACTACTCCGCGTAAATCAAGCATTTATTGCTGACATATATTATATACGGTGCGCTCCTGTTAGGGAAAATTTGGTTATCCCTTATTTGAATACAGTAATCTCTTACCACCATTAATTTATCGAGATTGGGAATCCTTGAAATCAACTCCCTTCGAAATGTGCCAATACAACTAGTTGATATTTTCGACATTCCGTAATCCCCTACCCGGGGTTAGGCTATTGTTGGATTAATACAACATTCGCTTTAAAGTTGAATGTTTGATTGGAATAATGCATTCCGTTCACGATTAATGAAAGTTATTCTCAAATAATAAGCGGAACGTGCAGAGTAATTTGACTGTAAAATTGACGTTAGATCTCAAGAGATCTAATCGTCCTAATCAGCTAAAGCAATAAACAACAAGTGAAAAGAAGTACAAAGACTGCTGCACAACTAATAAAACGTATACAGCTATTTCGGTTAACCTTGTCTCAAAAATTCCAATGACTTCTAATTCTGTAACAAGGACCACTTGGACAAACAGTTGTAAAATGTAGCTGGATCTTTGTGCAGGTCAGGATCAGCAATGAACTAAATAAAAAAAAACGTTAACATGCAAGGCTGTTAACCTTTTTTTTCAGCTGAATTTGTTCTTCACTTAGCTTTCTTAGTCCCCGATGAAGGTTAGTTTTGTCTAAGTAATCGAAATATTGGGAAATATTAAAAGAAACCGAACGAATTCAGCTGTTTGATCAGCCTTGCATGTTAAAGTTTTTTTTTCTCAAAGAATTGCGCATTACATTCCAAGACCGCAAGGCATTGTTGATCCAGCTCACATTGCCTAAATCCGTATCGCCTGGGGATGTCGAAAAGCTTGGCATTTTCAAAAAAGAAATGGCATGCCATTCTGACAGTATAGATTCTCATTTCGAGTTTATGTTTTATCACTAGAAGAGCCCAAGGGAATTTTTTTAAACGAGATGTTCAAAACTCAAACTTGGGGTTCCTTCCAACCCGAATTCACGCTGGCCACAATTTCGAGGACTCGAGCGCGCGAGGGGCGCGAGGGGCGCGCGCGAAAAGGAGAGGTGAACTAGGGTCTCCGTTGGTTGATTTCGATCCAATTTGTCTGCGTCTTTTTGAATGGAGCAAAACGTTTGAAAGCAACTCCGTTTGCGTAGTTTTCACATTAACTGAAAATCAGTTAAATTTCCGCTTTGCTTGCACAACTGTTATCATCATTTTTACAATGGATTTCCTCTTGGGCACCCACAGTGAGAAAGTAATATTCGATTTTCCTGAAAGTTAAATTGATAATAAAATTGTTTACTCTTATCTCTATAATTAATTTACTTAGTATTTTTAAACTGGTACCAGTAGCCTTTATGGTGAAATTGTAATCCAAGAAAATTGAGATAGGTATGAATGCAGTGTTTTTTCTCTACCTGTATCTAGTCTAGTCGCTCGAAAGTGTTTCATTAAGGGAGGTAGAAGTAAACCAAAGCTGTATGTGATACCCCCGATAATTACAACAGATATCGCTGAAGCAGCACACACTACCCAAGACCAACAGCTGTCTGGACGCCATCTTGGTTCGTGGCCTGCGGAGTCTCCCTCGTGACAGAATTTGGATTTGGAGTTTTTCATGGTGCTCTCTAGCAACCTGCTGAAAGAATAAGTAGAATAATTCAGAACACACTGGCCACAATTTCGAGTACTCGAGCACGCAAGGGGCACGCGCGAAAAGGAGAGGTGAACTAGGGTCTCCGTTACAGGTGCCACGGTCACGTCAGTGGTCTGTGATTGGTGGATTTCGATCCAATTTGTCTGCGTCTTTTTGAATGGAGCAAAACGTTTGAAAGCAAGTCAGTTTGTGTAGTTTTCACATTAACTGAAAATCAGTTAAATTTCCACTTTGCTTGCAAAATTATTATTATCATTTTTACAAGAGATTTCCTCTTGGGCACCCATAGTGAGAAAGTAATATTCGATTTTCCTTAATTGATAATAAAATTGTTTACCCTTATCTCTATAATAAATTTACTTAGTATTATTAAACTGGTTCCAGTAGCCTTTATGGTGAAATTGTAATCCAAGAAAATTGAGATATATATGAATGCAGTGTTTTCTCTGCCTGTATCTAGTGGAGTCGCTTGAAAGTGTTTCATTAAAATAGGTAGAAGTAAACCAAAGCTGTATGTGATACCCCCGATAATAACAACCGATATCGCTGAAGCAGTACACACTATCCAAGACCAACAGCTGTCGGGACGCCATCTTGGTTTGTGGCCTGCGGAGTCTCCTCATGACAGAATTTGCCTTTTGAGTTTTTCATGGTGCTTCACGTGAAGCAAAGGAAATAGTCGAAAATAGGATAGGCTAGCATCTTGCAGTCAAACGACTGAATTTTCACATTGTGCTAGACTGCAAAACAGTCGGGGATTTTTCGCTGCTTCACGCAAAGGCGTTGATACTCGCGCGCGAAGCCTCATTTGGCGGCTCTCCCCAGTCCCACTTTCCGTATCCACACGCTCCAGACCTTTTGTTCAAAGGCCGCGCGCATTCGTAAAATCCGCACCTCAAAAAATACGACTGTTTTGCAGTCTAACATTATACAAGCCGGATACTTAATAGTCACGGTAAATCTACCGGTGCACAGTGGAGTCTACTTGCTATAGCTCAGAAGGAGGTCGGACAGCTTCATTAAGGCGGGGGTAAACCTGAATTTTAATGAAATTTTAAGATGTTTTAAGAAGGGATAGCAGAAAGAAAATGATTTTTGGAACACTAACAGACAGTCGATACCCACGCAAGAGCACCCCAGGTTGCTAGTGGACTAACTTGGTATCCGTCTATTAATTATTAACTACAAATTCTAATTTTTAAAATTCACTAAATCTTCAATATTTCTTATTTCTCTAAATTTTACCAATCCTTTGAGAAAAACTACTTCCTCCCAAACATACCCAAAAATCACCCAAAATGAAAATCACGCGAAAATCACGCGAAAAGCAACAAAAACTTTGGACTTGTTCATCAGGCAATTTTCTATGCTGATTGTTATTATAATTTCAACCCGTGAGGTCAACCTCGTTCCCAGGGTCTTCTCCTTCCCGTCCCCTGGAGGGGGCGGGAAGAAGAGAGAGACCCTGGGAACGAGGTTGCCCGTGAGGTATGTTTGAGTCAGGTTTCAGTCTTTGACGTCACTTTCTCCCATTCGCAACCAAGCCTTGGAACATGGTTGATTAATGGCGGCCGTAAATTCTCGGAAATATGTTAAAATAAAATGACTTCTGATGTTCGTAATGGATTGAAATTTGGCAAGATGAGTGAGAAAGTCTAATAGTACACGAAAATGTAAAACAATGAAAATCAAAAATTTGATCATAGGTGCACTTTAAGGTGTCTGACATCCTTCTGAGCCGTAGCATTTAGACTCTACCCCGGTTAGCCTGTACCAGGTTCTCAGATCACGGAAAATAAAATACTTAGGCACTTCACGTTTCACAAGAAAAAAGTGACACATTGTTATGAAAGAAAGCGCAAAACAGGAATTCCCCTTGTGAATCAAGACCTTGTTAGTACGAAGAAACTTATTAATGCAGGAGTCAATGTCAACATTTGACCGAGGTTGTTTTCAAATTCCCATCTGGTCCCGGGGTGGGGGTTAACATTGACTCCTGCATAACGCGGTTATATTTGGACCTTGTGGAGGATTTTGTTGACCTTGTTGGTTCGTTTTCACTATGGTGAAAGCCTCAAATAACAAGGTTCTTATAGACGCAGTTCTAACCTTCGTGACCTTCTAGTTACATCACAACTTCCTAAAAAAACACAGACGGTTAGTTGACAAAACCAACATCAGATCTAAACCTACTACTGCTGCAGAACATTGTCTTTCTAATCCTAACTATTCTAACTCCGACGTGCAACTAATTCCTTTAGAAACTATTCACACTTCCCGTGACTCGATACGTAAAGCCAGGGAATCATATCTTATCTATAACCAGGCATAACTAATCAATGATCAATGACATCAATGAGTAATCAATGGGTAATCAATGGGTAATCAATGGGTAATCAATGGGTAATCAATGGGTAATCAATGGGTAATCAATTGATTAATCATTGAGTATTGCCAATACTCAATGAGTAATCAATGATTAATCGAACCCAAAAAATTTTGTGGGTCATTGATTACTCATTGATGTCATTGATTACTCATTTTACACCAACAGAGACTTTCCAGTACACCCATTTCTCTTCCTGTCACCCACCAGGGGTCAGAAAAGGGCTCAGGAAAGGTGGAGCACAGGCGGTGTTGGACACGGTCCACGTGACTTCATTCGTCCAATCACGCGTCACTTTAGTGATACTAATGGCGGCCGTCTTCACTCTTTCGTGTTGAGGTCTCCTCTCTGTTCTTGGATTGATTTCTCGTTTCATCGAACGTTTTAGTTTATCGTTTTCGGAGGGCCGAAAGAGAAATACCGTGGCAAGCTATAACCCAACTTGTAGCTTCAGGTGAGCATATTTTGTATCAAATTTGTTCAATGAAAACCATGTTGTCTTCAAAATCTTTGTTTACCACTAATGTGTGACACGGGTATTTAGTTTGCCCTTTCTTTGCATCGTTCGGTCAGTATTTGGATTTATTTTTGCACAGAATTAAAGTTTAATAGTTAAACTTTGAGAAAAGGTCGGGGGGCCCACTGGGGCCCCGCCGTTTTAGTGGTGAAAAATCGACTTGAAGTTGTAGCTTTTTTCGCGTTTGTCACATATTATCTTGTAAGATTTCACGGGAGGTGATGGCGTGATTGATGCACGCAAACTTGCTTTATCGGGATAACAACAAACTTTTTGGAACACAGAATACTATTTTTTACTGATTCCGTTTATCTAAAATACATATATTTTTTCTTCTAGGTATTTCAGGTTCTAAACGGCCCGAAGGCTCTTCACCCCATGTACAAATATATTGTTTTGATTACTGAGTCAGCTTCCATGGAATGTTCCTGCTTTCTTTTCCTGCATAGCTTTATTCAGGGAAAAAAATATAATAAATTTTTAAGTTGTGATCTTTCTGAATCTCTTACAGGAGTCATGATCTGGAGATGTTGCATGATTTTGTTCAGTATTTTAGTAATTTGCTGAGGGAGTTTTGGTAATGGTCTGGGGATGCCTGTTGACATTTTTATGGTTAGATTACATCCCGGTATGTTAGGAAGGAGCTTGATTCTAACATAGCAATCAAGCATTTTTGCCATTTCAAGTGCTTTTAAAACTGTAAATTCATGTCCAGGGCCTCAAAATAAAATGTTTTGTTGGATTTTCTTTCAAACATTAGCACATACAACAGGCCCCTTTTTGCACTGAGCCCTTCAAGTATTCCCTGACTCCTTAATCATGAAGTCTATTTCAAATTTGCAGTTTGAAAAAGAACTTGTAATACATTTCTCATGAAGGTCCTGAAAATATTCTGTGCCAAATTTTGTTTTATGTAAAAAATATTTCTTATGTTCACAACACTGATAAAATTCAAGAAGCTAAAGTTTTTTTGGTTTGTGAAAACCTGCTTTACATCAATAATAATTGAAACTTTGAAAAATTTGAATTATTGGGCCCAAATTGTTTTCAGGAATATATACTTCAAGAAATGTAACAACTACTATAAGCAGTGTATAGTGGAGAGACTCAATCATATAGACTTCAAAGTAGGGAGTCTCTTATTTCTCTCAGGGATTATTTGGTGGGATAGTCAAGCAAGGGAAACATGCAAGCCAGTGTGCAAGAACATTGGCTACCTGAGCCAATTTTCCAGCATAGACACTCGCATGTTTACCTCACTTGACTATCC
Source organism: Cladopsammia gracilis (assembly GCA_022457155.1). NCBI lineage: Eukaryota > Metazoa > Cnidaria > Anthozoa > Scleractinia > Dendrophylliidae > Cladopsammia > Cladopsammia gracilis. The sequence continues at coordinate 431,408 of JAJGOT010000273.1, read as the reverse complement.
ACAAATAGGAAATAGGAGATTACTTGCAATATAAGACTGGAAAGTAGCACTTTTAAAAAGTGTTGAATTTAAGTAACATACTGAACATAATTTACTTAATTATTGAACATAGGAGGACTTGAATAATAAAAGAATGATGGTATCTGAGTCACTTGCTTTGTACATGTCATACCACTATTAAAATCAATGTGAGGCTCGAGGGGTTTGCAGAAGGAACTGGCAACAGATGTGTGGAATTTGAATTGTTTTGCCATTCCTTATAGCACCATCATACAAGTCTTATTGTATAAAATATTAATAATAATAATAATAATAATAATAATAATAATAATAACTGTTTATTTACAATTCCATTGAAAAAGTGAAAAGGAGATAAGAGGTTATCCCTTTCTAGTTTATCTCCTAATCAACCACTAATTCAACCACTGTCGATTTAAAGGAAGCACTGGCATACTAGTTTTTATAACAGTTTTAAACATACAGCCATGGAATCCAGGAAACTTTCATTTCAGCTTCCTTGAAAATTTTAATTGACATTTGTTGTAGTTGAATTATTTAGTTGGCAAGTTCCTTCAGTTCCATTTTCACTGTACATGCATGTAGATCTTTGCCAGGAAAGAAGAGGGTGAATGCTGGTATTGAGTCATTATTGGTGTCTGGCACAATGGAAGATACCGGGTAATATGTGATGTCATGTTCTATTTGCTCATTTTGTGTTGCAAATGAAAGTGCAACCAAGTAAAAGTCTTGATTGTCTTGGTCTTTCTCCTCTCTATCCCAAGATGCACCTATGCAGGAGGCTGGTCAGTTTGGCTGAGTCATTTTCATAATAAAGAAATAAAAGTTAATTTATGAAATTTACAACTGATTGGCCAAAAAATACATTATTTTATAGAAAAATAGTATACAATAATGCTGACACAAACAATTAAATTTGTTGTAGCAGCAACATACAGTTCCCTAAATATTAAAGTAAAGGCTTTCCAGCTTTTCAGAAATGCCAACCATACAATAATTTTGCAAGATGGACTTTCAGTGGTGCATCAGTAGAGCATTTTATAGCCTGCATAACAGGCGTTATTGGGGCGCTCAAGCGGGTTTTAGGTCGCGAGCGCGTAGCGCGAGACACGAGCGCGAAGCGCGAGACACGCACGGGGAGGGAAAAGAAAAAATAACGCCTGTAGACACGCTATTGTTCGGTCTCTTCCGCCCACACACACGCCCCCTAAACTTGACAGACAACAATCAGACATTCTCACAGGCATATAACTACGGCGACCAATCAAAAAATGTTAATATTATTCGCGGCAAGCGTGGCTGAAGGCGCCAAATCTGTTTGCATAAAATTCCGTGGACGTGAGGATTCGCGACGATGTTGTGCACTCCAACAAAAGTTTATGGTCCAAAGGTTTGCAATTCCTTTTGAAGATTTTGTGGTAATCCTGGTTTTCCAGAAAAAAAGTACTACCGTTCCAGTTTTTTCGATTACTCAAAGACGTGGATTTCAAGGAATGAACACAAGTTGTTATAAAAGGTGACAGGCCGAACCCAAATCCTGCTCGTCAGCTTTAGAATAAGTCTATCCCAGGTAAGTGCCTGACAGATTTTTTCCTTTTGGATCAAAATAAAGATATAACAGGCCTGTTGTTCTAAAAGTTTTCGTTTCTTTGATCTTAGGAAATAATCTCTAGCTGTGATACTGACAGGAGGAATTTACGCTTTCCTGAATCGTTTGGAATAATTAGTTTGTTTGATAGCTCTCGGCATAACAGTGGAGTTTTTTTGGCTCACTTTGAAAGAGTTGCAAGATCAGTAGTGGCCGCTTAAGTTGGAATTATTCGCTGCTTTTAATAGGATCAGTTCATTTCTCAGTCCGTGATTTAATTGCGAGCGCAAGTCTGCGGTTAGCATAACTCGCGAGATAGTTTTTCTTCATCACGACTAAAAGAGTATAAGATCCAAGTATTATGCGATAGCCACAGTCTATAGTGGCATCTTGCAGTTGTTTTTAGCTCCTCAAAGCTTATTCGTGTTGGGTTCGTGTTTCTCGGAGCTAGGCAGTGCCTCCATTGTCAGACGTATGGCGTCAAGATTGCATCCCGCATCCGGTTTGAAATATTTGAATCCCCAGCATGTTAGCTGTTTAGTAATTCTAATGCATGTAAGTGGTTACTTTTGTATATTCTCGCTGTTCGCAATTCGTTCTTTAGATATTCTAAATACAGGAATTTAACTCAAGAGCTTTTGAAATAGCTTTCTCCAGACTCAACGCCATCTTGGTTCTAACAGCTTGATTTCTCACATCTTGATCTCACATTTCGACAACATGCATCACGTGGTACAAATCAGCCAATAGACATTTACGTTCGCCAGATGAACGTTTGGAAGAGACCGAACAATAGCGTGTCTACAGGCGTTATTTTTTCTTTTCCCTCCCCGTGCGTGTCTCGCGCTTCGCGCTCGTGTCTTGCGCTACGCGCTCGCGACCTAAAACCCGCTTGAGCGTCCCAATAACGCCCGTTATGCAGGCTAAGCATTTTATTTCCATTTTTTTTTTAGAAATTACCAGTGGCAGTAAGCTGCTGTAATTCGTATGTATAAACGGCTCGCAAGGTATTCATTACACTCTGCCCTAAAGAATAAAATGCAATATAAGGCCTTCTGCAAAACCAGCAGTTCATTTTTCTTGCCTTGGCGCTTCTGAAATATCCCGTGTAAACAATGGCAAACGATTCTTCAGATTCACGCCAGTTTTTAAATTCATTGCACAAATTCACTAAACAAAGACGAGAAATACGTGACGGTTGTAAACTTCGGCAAAAGATCGACTGGCGGACGGTAACGTCGCCTTTCTCGTTACGATTAACCTGCGATCAGGATCAAGCGATCTTTCTTTTTAATAGAGCGCGAGAGCGCCGGCGATCGCACGTTGCGATCGGGACTTTCATCACTAAATTCGGTCCTTTATAGCTGTTCTAAGCATCCATAATGCACATTTACAATAGCCAGTAGGTTAGAGAAAGATATAAAACGAAGAAGCGCAGTAATTTCTCCAAGAAAGCGAAGAAATCTACCTCTAATCGTCTTTGAATCACGGAGAGCGGAGATGTTGACTGGTTGGCGTCAAGATGCAAATAACGTAAAAATTAAATTTCTCCCAGCATGCAGCGCGAAGCGTGTCCAACACCGCCTGGGTGGAGCACTGAGACTTTTAAGAACAAATTCCTCAGCGAAATCATTCAGTGAGAATATCGACAACTTCAAAGCACGTCTCCGTGCTGGAGGCTACACTCACAATCTCATTGAGAAAATAATTTCCGAGGTAAAATTCAATGAATGGAAGTCATCTTTGCAGCAAAAAAAAAAAAAAAAGAACGTGCGAAAAAGAATACTGCCTTTCGTAACAACGTACCACCCGGCGTTGCCTAATCTTAAAAACATCTTAATAAGCAAATGGCATTTAATTCAGAACCAACCATTGCTAAGAGAAATATACAAAGAGCCTCCCCTTATCTCATACAAAAAAGGAAAATCCTTGGGGATATACCGGTACTTGTTAGAGCATGCAAAACTCTAAACGTCACATTCCACGTTATCACGAGCTTATGAGTCGTGTCTGGCCTGTCGACACCTCTTTTCATGCAAATTAATGACTAATCAATGACATCAATGACTAATCAATGACATCAATGACTAATCAATGACCAAAAATTTTGTGGGTCATTGATTAGTCATTGAGTACTCATTGAATATTGGCAATACTCGATGAGTAATCAATTGATTACTCATTGATTACCCATTGATTACTCATCGATTGCATTGATATCATTGATGTCATTGATTAGGCTATGCCTGGCTATAAAGGTAACTTTCGAGACACACGGCATGAACAAAGGTGATGAAATGTAATTTCCAGGGTCCTCCTCTTCCTGGCGGGGGAAGGGGAGGACAAAAACAATGAACTGCAAGGCTGATCTGACCACGTAAAAAAAGTAAAATTTGCGAGACACCATCACGACAGAAACCGATAAAGTAGGATCGTAACCGTGGACAGCTGTTTCGTTGTTATTGCAACTCATCAGCACGGTGTAACGATCTAAATGTCGCCAGCAAGAAAGCCAGCGCAAATAGATTGCACAATGACCCATTCACAATATCAGGTTCCGTACTATGTACTCACTTGTCACCCGAAACACGCGTGCCACATCACGTGTTTCAGGGAACAAGGAGCCCACAGTGTATCACAAAGATGTCTCGCAAATTGAAATGTAGATGGACAAAGCCGATCTAAACATTAAAACGCATGGGCAAAACCATGCTGAAAGAAAACACAGCATATCGGATCTGTAAAGACCTACGGTCCCAAAATATATAGAAATAAAAGTAAACTGAAGAGGAGGACCCTGGGAACGAGGTTGTCATCGATCGCTTTTCTAACCTTTGGACAGCTTTGTTATTTGAATAGAAAACTTTAAAGCAAAGCTGAAAATAGCGTATATTTTGTTGTGTATAATATTTCAGCTGGCCAGACCAGCCTTCTTCAGGTACAAGATGTTACTAAATAAACAATATGTTACACGGGGTTATATACAAGGAGAATTTCGCAATATAGAAGAATTTTAAATATGCACTTATCGACTGAGTGAGAGGGTCGGACGGAAAAATATTTGGCTCGAGGTTATGGCGTACGGACCGAGCGCAGCGAGGTCCGTGCGCCACGACCGAGAGCCAAATATTTTCCCGTCCGGCCCGACCTAACTCAGTCAATAAGTATTTTATAATATGACTAGTATAGAAAGTACAAGAATAGTCGTGCAGTGCGAGGTCACTTGCGAGGCCGTACGGTCATATTATAAACAATTCTTATTTCACTGATAGTTATTTTAGAAAATCACGACTCATGGTTACCCACTAAGTCACAGTTCAAGTGTAAAAAAAAATAGTCATTTCACATTTCACGGGAAAAAAAAAAACAAAAGCCATTCATGAATCACTGACCCTTTCTGTAAAAATATTTTTCAATGGACAGTTTTCAATGTATAAGTTAGGTTTGGGCGACTCATCTCAAGGCTAGATGCAAGGTTTTACACAACATTCACTGAAGGTTCTCAGCCCCATATTCCCATACTATACTGGATTCAAATGCCGAGATTTGGAGGCTCGCGTAAAATTTTCCGTGACTCGAAATTTTTTATCACCCTACACCCTTTCAGTCACACTAACGTAAGATGTCAAATCGAATTTAGTGTTTTACACCAGAATTAAGGGTAACGAATAGCCAAAACCGAGACTTGCCGAGACCCGAGACCCTGCTTTAAAAATCTGAGCGCGAGACGAAGTGCTCTAAAAATCCGTGACCGAGCTGAGGCTGAGCCAAAGACAATAGACACATGCTCTACAGCGCAAAAATGAGGTCAAATTTTATACGGCGACTCGTTTCAGTCAATCTGGTTCTTTATGTTTTGCCTAATATTGAATATAAAAAGTACCGCTTGTTGAATTGCGAGCTTGTGCGCCTATTAAATCCAGGACAGAATTTTCGACGCTCCAAGGTGCAAAGGTTTCAATACGAGACTCTGAGACCACGCGAGCCTTTTCTATTCTTGTTGAGCCCGTGATTCCGCTTATTTTTACCCGATACTCGTCATTCTCTCGATTCCTACAATTGAAACTTACCGTTAGCAGACACCTCAGTTACCTTGAATTGGGGTACCACTTTACCGTTTGTTATTTTCGTGATTTCTCCAAAAAAAAAATTCAGTAATACTTGACCTTAATTATCAGCTTGTGTACAAACTCTTGTGGAGGTCAGCCCGCCTCTTGGTGTATCCCTGATCATAATGTATGGTACTTCATGTATCCCTTATTGTAATGTATTTAGATATATTGCAGTGCAAATTTAGGGTCGGATTACAGTATCTAGGGTTGAAGCACTGATTTTAGTATTTAGGGTTAAGCACTGATTCCAGTATTTCCAGTGTATCGAAAGGATTAGTTCTTATATATGGTCTGGGCTAGCAGCATATTATCTTATATCCCTTAAAAATTACAAGTTTCGGCAGCTAGTCCTCGGTGGTGTAGTGGATAGTGTGCATGGAGTAGATCATACGGCTCGGGTTCGATTCCCCATTCTGCTGTTTTTATCATCTTTTTCTACTGAAATAAAAACTAAGTGTTTAAATACAAAATAATAAGGGATACACCAAGTACATACCCTTTTATGAGGGGTTAGGTTGCTTTTTTGACATTTTAGGTAGCCTGCATAACAGGCGTTATTGGGACGCTCAAGCGAGTTATAGGTCGCGAGCGCGTTTTAGGTCGCTCAAGCGTTTTAGGTCGCTCAAGCGGGTTTTAGGTCGCGACCTAAAACCCGCTTGAGCGCCCAAATAACGCCTGTTATGCAGGCTACATTTTAGAAGGTTGGATTTCAATAAAAAAAATATGAGAACAGCAGGATAACCGTTTCCGGACATCAAGGGATTCGCGCACAGCACGAGCCACTGTGAAGATCAAAGGCTCCTAAGATGGCTAAGATAAAATAGTAAAATGTCTATCATGTACTACATAAAATGCAATTAGAACAATGAGCATCGGCCAGAAAGGAATTGAAATCGATCTTTCTGATACGCTGCCTAAATACAGATAATGCAGGAAGGTCTCTTATATTTTTAGGCAGTAGATTCCATAACTTAGGGCAATGTATCAAATTGAATGTTTGCCATGTGTAATCGTATTAAATCTAGGCATGGCGAACTCCTTGTTTCTCAATGAATATTTGGTGTCCTTCATTTGGAAAAGGTCTGCAATGTATTTCGGATAAATGTTGTTTTTTTTTTGTCTCATATAACCACAGGCTTCCCAAGCTACATACGTGGTGAATGCGACAGCTTGTGTATACAGAGAAATATATGGGAAAATCACGGATTCTCTAAAATTGAGTATAAATAACATCTATTTTGAAATAAAGTTTACCTACCTCAAATGTGTCGTTTACTTGTGTCTTATACCGAATTTGAAGCCTTTCCGACGCCATTTAGCCAAGTTATTCGAAGTCGTTGTCTCCCTTTCTAAAAAGTGAAATAAAAGGTGTTGACAGGCCTAGCACAAATCCTTCTAGTGCGTGGTGTGGTTGTTGAGACCTTTGTTCACTCGGTTTTTTTTGCTGGTTTGTTTTTTATAGTTTAGCCCTGACCAGTGAATCCTTTAAAGATCTACCCCTCTTGTACGAAATAAGGGAAATAAAAGGTGTTGACAGGCCTAGCACAAATCCTACTAGTGCGTGGTGTGGTTGTTGAGACCTTTGTTCACTCGGGTTTTTTTTGCTGGTTTGTTTTTTTATAGTTTAGCCCTGACCAGTGAATCCTTTAAAGATCTACCCCTCTTGTATGAAATAAGGGGAGGCTCTTTATAGATTTGTCTTAGCAAAGGTTGTGATTCTATTAAATGCCATTTGTCCATGAGTATTTGTTTTAAGTTAGGCACACATGGGTTGTATTGTGTTACAAAGGGTAATATTTCCTTGCGCGCTTTTGTTTTGTCTTTGAGAGCTGTCTTTCTGTCAGAGAATTTTATTTCTGAGAGCACTTTCTCGATGAAATTGTTTGGGTAGCCTCTTACCCGGAGGTTTTGTTTGAATTTATTGATATTTTCCTCGAAAGTTTCCTTTGAGGAGTTTGTTCTGAGGAGTCTCAGGGCCTCTCCTTTGACAAAACCGGTGGGTGACAAGATTTGAAGTGCGTATATTGGAAGGTCTCAGTTGGTTTAAAATGAGTGCGCGTATCAAGGATAGACTCTTTTTCGAATCTTGCGCCTTTGTAAATGCGTGTATCTAGAAAAGTAATTTCTTTGTCAGAAATTTCAGCTGTGAATTTGATTGTAGGATGATATCTGTTCGCTTGCTAATTGCTTCTTTTTAGAAGGGGAGACAACGACTTCGAATAACTTCGCTAAATGGGGTCGGAATGGCTTTAAATTCGGTACAAGACACAAGTAAACGACACATTTGAGGTAGGTAAACTTTATTTCAAAATAGATAGTTATTTACCCAATTTTAGAGAATCCGTGATTTTCCCATACATTTCTCTGTATACACAAGCTGTCGCATACACCACGTATGTAGCTTGGGAATCCTGTGGTCTCTCGCAGATCCTACGTATACCTTTAGCAGCATTATCGTTTGCGGTCCTTTGCAGTTCACTTTTACGGGGATGCTCCGCCCCGAGGTTCAAACCCTTACCTTTTCATATACCGTTTTTGACAGAAAAGGTACCCCTTTCATATACCTTTCATTGAAAAAAGTACCCCTTTCATATACCCTTCAATGAAAATGGTACGTGCGTCTGTTTGATATAGTTTGAAAGGCCCTTTTTATAAGACTTTAATGGCAGTTTTCCCTACCTTTTTTACGCCTCCACGGCGTGTTTTCGGTACCCTTTCCTATTCATCGTGAAATCCTTACTCTTTTATTTACTTCAACTCGTGAAATCACGACCCTTTCACCAGCCTCAAAAAGGTACCCCTTTCGGGCGGAGCATCCCCGTATAGCCCCCCCCCCGGGATGTAGCCTGTTCCAAGTGTTCAGACTGAGTGGGGGAGGGGAATGATAGACGGCGCGCGAAGAAAACATATTGCGAGTGCTGGCGGAGGGGGATAGGCGCGAAAAAGAACGAGGCGAGGGAGCGCCTGTAAACCCAACATGTTTATAACAGATCCATTCCGCCCACTGTACACCATCTACAGTGGCCAGGTAACATGAACTTCATATTCGATGTTAGTGTTTTTGTTTTAAACCACAACTTTTAGTTGACAATCAATCGCTATGGATTTTCTTGTAGGAAATAGAAATTTGCACTTCCCGCATGACTTAGCAACGGGCGCCATATTGGACTCTACAGCATCTTGAGTTGTCAGTCAAATGAGGAAACCTCTAATCTCAGGAAGATGCGCGAATATTATAATCTTTCTGACTTAAATCTTGATACACTAGATGACGCTAAGATCAAGCATCATCTAGATTTCATCAACGAGAAATACATCGCACAATGAAACCATTATTTAAAAACAATTACAAGCCCTCAATGTATTTAGATTTGACTGTCATTTTGTTACCTCATTGTCTTCTGAGAAGAAGAAATGATGTTCACTATGGTCAGATTCAGCAATTCTGTGTAGCGAAGGAAGATTGTATAACCGACTGAAATCGATAAGTAGCCAGTGATAGATCATCTTGAGCAATGACACGCCGTTTTGGCTAGCAACCGTCGATCATTTTCTTAATTGGAGTTCATGCGGCTGGTTTGTGTCTTGTTACTGGAGAAAGCTTTACTTCCAACTCCCATGGATTTTTACCTGGGGTCAATTCAGTAAAACTTTTACTAGCGTAATTTACAAGTGTAGCTATTATTTTCAACCTCTGAAACAATGGCCACACTTGTAAATTACACTTGTAAAAGTTTTATTGAATTGACCCCTGGTTTACTATCCTGAAAACATCTAACAAGAGCCTCATACAAACAATGTGTTACTATTGTCTTCCCTACACCTGCACCAGCTTGAAAATAGTGTCAATTGCTTCTCATAAAAAATCCATTTGTTCTCTGTTTACCAGCTTTTCATTATCATTTCCTGCAGGAAAAAGGTTCCAGCATCAGTAATCCTCTTGTGAATTCTTTGTGCTAATGAAAAATATATACGCTTCTCATCGCGAAGTATTCCACATACAATAGTTGCTTACACGGCGAAAAACTCTGTTTCGACAGTTTTCTTGCATTCCTAACAGTAACAGACAAAATAATTACACAACGAGAAATAGCTGTTCAAAACAACGGATTTAAAGGTTTAATTATACATATGGACATCTTTTGTAATTTGTCGTTTTTTTTTTTCACGTGTCTACATTTTAAATACTAAGATTGTAACTTTTTTTCCTTTTTTCCTGTAATTAATTAGTATTTGTAATTAAGATATTTTTTTAATAATTAATAAGAAAAACATTTCACACAAAAAAATATGAGATTTAGATTTCCTGAAAATACTAAACTGCATGCGAGACCCTTGAAATTCGAAGAAATCGAGTCTCGTTTGACTACGACCATTCGTCGAAGTCATCCCTAGTTTTCTTGGTCGGCAGTTTTTGGTGCTCAACCACAATCCACAATTGCCTATATGACCGGTTTTAAATGTTTTTTTTCTCCTATACAGCTTCTACCCCCCCGGGGGGGGCACGAATTTCGAAATTACGAACTTAAAATTACAGTCCGAATACAGGCTGTATTATGTTCAAACGTTGTCACAAGCCTCCAACTGTGTTATATTCAAATAAAGTGACATTTATATCACGGCGGCATGATGCTAATTTCTGACGAAACCCCTACTAAGTGGCCAACCCCTATTTAGTGGCAACTTGCCAGTTCCCCGAGGGTGGCCGTTTAATATGGGTTCGAATGTATGTCAAAGACGTTGTTTTGATCGGAGCAACTTCTTTTAGTAGTCAACATGATATCCCATCAAGGCCCACATTTGAAATCGACAATGGTTTATTGCTTAACAATTGGTTCATGCTTTAGCGTGCACTATCGAGTTATGGACGCGGGAGGTTTGGAGAGCACGAAAGAAGTGCTCTCCAAACTTCCCGCGTGCTCCATAACTCGATAGTGCACAGCTAAAAGCATGAACCAAGTGTTTTATAACATAGCCGCTGAAATTGTGCATCAAATCCGACGCGAAAAACGGACAACAATATCAGAAGTGATTGTTCGCGGTAAGCGAAATATTAAGCAAAATAGGAATTGGTTTTATTTCAAATTTTCTGTTGAAAGCTCGAGTTTTATTTTTCTGCAGTTTAAATACAAAATTCTTTATTTTTAAAAAAGAAATCACGGTCAAGAATGGCACTTTTATTTATCAGCGTGCACTATCGGGTCACGAAGGTCACGACAGGCCCAGGATAAACATGCCACCACGAACAGGATCGTCCCAAACAGTATTCCATTTAGTATTTTCTATGGAGAGCGAAACGATAAATACATTTATCTCCCTTTCCGCGTTAGTTACAAGTCCCAACTATAAAATTTTAGGTTGTCGTTGCTAGGGCTAAAATGTTATTCAGGGAACAGAGAAACATAATGACATATCAATAAAGTTCTGTACCCGAGATTTAATATCTTTTTCGAATCTTTTGTTTCGAAAGTAAACTCAAAACATGTGGCTGTTTGTTTTTACTTAGTGAATTCACAGCACTGTTACTTTTTCTGTAACCAGAAGTTCTTCGTCGTACGATTGCGTTTCATCTAATTCTTCAGGTTCTTGTTTTACCAAAGCCATAAGTGATGTGATCGAAGCTCCTACAATCATTACTGCGCCTGTGGTGTAAAACGTTGCTTTGTACGAACCAAGCCTGTCCGCCATCAAACCTTAAAAAGAAGGGAAGATCATTTCAATCCAAGTTGCCAGGAATATCATGAATTCTTTAAGGCCGATTTACACGGTACAACTTTGTCGCATGCGACACGCTCACGCCATGCTTACGACATGCTTACAACACGAATTGCTTCGTGCGTTATCTTGATTTCCTACGTCTACCAATCAACGTCGACAACAAACTCTTTAAAACACTATTTCTTCCAATTTTAACATATTGTTCCGAAGTGTGGGGCATCTATGACAAATGTGATAACAACAGCTGGGAAAAGGATCCTATTGAGAAAACACATATTTATTTCTGTAAGATGTGTTTAGGGGTAAACAAACGTTCACCAAATGTAGCATCTAGAAATGAACTTGGAAGATTATCTTTAAAATTACAAATTTCAATGAATATTCTTAAATTTTGGATTCATCTTGAAAATCAACCTCCTGATAGTATCGGTAAACTTTGCTTAAACATGTCTGACAAAATGGCTCAAGAAAACAAAACTGGTTTGATCAACAGGATTAATCTGTTATGTACACAACTGAATATTGACAAGAAATCAATAGATTTGATCAACCCATCTACTTTCTTATTAAAGGCAAAAAGCAATTTGTTAGTACAACTCAAAAATCATCAACTCAATCAAATAAATTTAAATAAAAAACTTAAATTTTACTCCACTTTCAAAAATGAAACAAAACACTCTGATTTCATCAATCATATTAAGAATCCTGAACATAGAAGAATAACGTCTAAATTCAGGATAGGAAATCACAACTTAAGAATTGAAAATGGAAGATTTACAATCCCTAAAACTCCTGAAGACCTCAGAATTTGTAATCACTGTGATCAAAATTCAGTTGAAGACGAAATGCATTTTTTATTTGATTGTAAATTATATAATGACCTTAGAAACACTCTTTTTATAAAGACTATTGAACGAAACAAATTATTTACAAATTTTAGTAAACACGAAAAACTGTTTTTTCTTTTCAACAACACTGACCAATTTATTAGCAGGATAACTGCTACTTTTATATTTCAAGCAACTGAAAGACGAAACAATCATAACTAGAAATTATCATTATCATGTTATTATTTGCATTTCTTCCTCATTAATTATTAGCTTTATAATTGTTTATTACAATTATTTAACTTTAGGTAACACCATGTATAGAAATGGTAATACTAAATAAAGTTGTTGTTGTTGTTGCTTCGTGCAAATCAACTAAAGTCATATCATAAGCATGGCGTAAGCGAGTCGTATGCAATAAAGTTGTACCGTGTAAATCGGCATTTAGAGTAAAATGAATAAGAAGGTTCTTCCTTTTGCGGGTAAGCACGGAATGTGGTTACGTAACCTATAAACCCTACATCTAAGCACCTCATGAAACCTACTCTCTAAATGCAACAAATGCGAATAGGGCGCTTAAGCAACCACAACGGTGACGGCAAAGGGAACGGTACACACAACAATGAGCGAAAGCTATGCCTCTGCACGTGCGTTTTACATTTTGGCACATTTCATTGCTGTTTCCTGCAAAACAACGTCATACGATCAAATTAGAGCAAATTATAGGTTTTGTGGAAAACATTTGAACATGAAAGCCGTGAATATTTCTGAATATTTTACATCAGGTCGAGTCTAACCCTGTATCAATGTGTCATTGGTGTTTGAATTCAGCGGTCATAGCGAATTCGAAACTAGACTATTACCTAGCTTTAGGAAACGTTTAATAAAAAAATGAATGTTAGAAGATTTTCGCGCGAACGTACTTCAGTAAGGCTTACGTTAGCCCAAATTACTGTTTGATATGATTTGGACATTGATTGATAGCTGAATCTCAGCCCATGGCCAGATAAAAAAACGCGAGAAATGTTTTAACCAGAACATAATTTGTGTAGACACTGAATTGTAAAGAACGGTTGAAACCAGCTGAAGAGCAATAATTAGAGTCAACCACAAAAAGACTACTTAAATGAGTTCTGATTAATCGAGTGTTGGGTAAGTTGCCGGTCCCCGTCAACCTGTCAACGCTTTTTCAACACCATGTTTCCAAAAGGATGGCACTTTTGCCGATAAATTCGGATAATCTATCAATAAAATGCTCAAACGATTTTAGCCTTTTAGTTTTAACTGGTAAAAAGTTATGGCTTAAACTCCCCAAAAATGCAGAAACATTGATGAACATGATAACGTCGCACTCAAGCCACAGGTGGCCCACACCACCGGAGCTTAACCCGGGAGCATGAAGCAACTAGGAATACTGCTACTTTCTCCTGGATGGGATGCTATATCAATGAAGCATTGACATGGAAATTATATGGAATACTGTGAACAAAGGATGTTATTCCCAGAAGGTTTGAATTGGGTACAACAATGCGTTAGCCGAATTTGTCTATCGCACAGTTATCCCCAACATTATGTCGCGGGTACCCATATATACCTGGGTAGAGAGAGACAATGGGGAGGAAAGTTTATTGTCTAAGGAAACAATACGCTGGTCGAGCTCAAGCCTTGAACAACCGACCATCAGATCTGAAGTCCAACGAGCAAACCACTATACCACCGCGCCTCTACCCTTTGGTCTTGGGTACCACTGATTCTCTACAATTTCCGAGAACTAACATTTAGAACTCACCAGCCAATGGAGGTCCAATTAAAACACTCCCGCCCATAAAAAGCATTTGATATCCCCATGCTTGGTTGACTTTGTCTTTTCCAACACATTCCAAAACCAGCAGAGAAATCTGACCCAAGAAAGATCCTTCCATGAGTCCAAACACAATGACAATTGTTGCCACGGAGCCGAATGATCTTGCGAATGGCAGACATACGACACAAAAACCACTGATAGTCATTCCTCCTTGATACAGATGGAATCTGTTTAGGTTCCTCAAGTCTCCAATTTTGCAGAAGAAATGGCGACTAAAGAATGATGCTGAGGCCAAGTAAATGAACAGCATGGAAGACTTTTCTTCGGGAATATGAAGTTCTTGATTACAATGTTTGATCTACAGAAAAAGCAAAGTGTACTCTTTTTACTGTTCATAGACGGGCGGGCTGACAGAGTTTTCTGAAAGCGAATATTAACGAGACAAAACGCTAATTTGGTCGCTCGTCAAAAAAAAAAAAACTAACTAGCAGTGTAATTTTGTATTATTCCCCTTCGAATTTCGAGGGATTCGGAATGTAAATTGCGTAGTTTGCAATTGTTCACATGCAGGAGTCATTGTTCATTGAACAAGTTAATATCCCACATTTTGTTTATTTAATGCCCAGATATAGGCAACAGCACTTTACGAACAGGGTGTTAACTATTTAGCGACCTTACGTTTATGTTCATTGGGAACAATTAAATCCCGACAAAAGAAACCATCACCATGCGGCTTTAAAAACAGGCATTTCACCACGGAATCGGAGATGTAAGTGTTGTAAACGATTTACAACACTTTGCAAACAACAGGGACATCAGATGTTTGCAAAGGTTTCAAAAAACGTTACTAGTACTAATAAAAAAATTTCTCTGACAAAAAACTTTACCAGTGAAAAATATTTCATTACATGAACTCCCCAAGCAACATGGTGCAAACGCCTTACCAGCTACACGAACAAGTTAAGTGAAAGTACGATTATATGCGGGCCAGTATAAAAACACATCGTACTTCATGCTTAATTTTTGAGTACTTTCCCTTTGAAGAGTTTTTGCTTACCGTATTTCACATTTCATGGCATTGTGGGGATAGTCTCAGAGACTATTTGTCTTGAGAGAAAGCGCGTATCGACAACGACAGACAAGCAAAAAAGGAACCTGACCTGATTGTTGGTTCGTCCAATTGTTCCCTTAGCAAACTCATCGGCCTAGAAAACAATTACCCCTTTCTCAAAGATACCGGGAAAGATAAGATTACCCCATACCTTAGAAAACAAATGGGCTACAAAAAATCAAAAGAGGCCAGATGTCTATGCCTAACCTGTAAACTGTCAACAAAATTGCTAAAGAGTTTGTGTAAAAATATAATGAAGATGCGCATATATGTTTGACGAAAACGTTCATACTTACTATATGTATAGTTGGAACAAAATATCCAAGATGGAGAATAACCAATGAAGTTGTGAAAATCAGAAACGAATGATTCTTGAATAGACCTCGATTACTTGTACATGTATTTTTCTGCTTTGGGTTACTGATCAAGCTGTTGTCACTGCTTCTCTCCTTTAGCCTGTCAAGCGGCACAAAGACAGATGAACACAAGCCGCATACGAAATACAATACAGCAAATCCTCTAAGGGTCCATCGCCATTCAAATGCATTTATTAACGCCTGTGTGAGTTGTGTTATTCCAAACATGCCAATAGCTGGCGACGATTGAACAATACCAGCAGCCAACGAGCGCCACTTGACAAAATACTGTAAAACTATCAAACTACAGGAATTGAAGATAATGATGTGCCCAAAGCCTGACATGCAGCCATATGTGAGGTACATCATCCAAAGTCGAGAAGACAGCGATGCAAGAAAAAATCCAATTATCCCTACTAATGAGCCCAATACGGCAGCGAACCTGTAACTGAAGCGATCGGTGATATGCGAGCCAAGAGGACTTAACAAGTGACCGATCGCCAGATGCATAGCGCCGACCCATGCTGCCAAAAAAAAAAATTATGTGAAAACAATGACAGTCTAAAGGCCAATTTACGCGTGCGATTTTTATACAACTTTTAACTAGCTCGAGCGCGCGATGAAAGTCGCAGGAGTAAACTAGCGGCGATTTTAGTTCGCCACTGCGATATGGAACATGTTCGACATCTGATGCAACTTGGCTGCGATTCAGGTGGAAGTCGCAGCAAACCGGAGCAAATATCGCCGCTAGTTTAAACTTGCGACAACAGTTGCATTGGAAAGCGCGGCAAAAATCACGTGTAAACAGGGCTGAGATGAGGGAAAAATGAGCGTTGAGACTTATGTGAAATTCGCAGTTAAGTTCCTCTATAGATAAAATTTAAAATTCGCGAATAAGTGTCTCTGTATATATATACAGAGCAAAAAGTTAGCCGTTAATACAAAGTCAATAATGGCGAAATTTTACCTCTGTCTATATATACAGAGCAAAAACTTCGCCGTTAATACAAATTCAATAACGGCGAAATTGGCGAAATTTTCGCTCTGTAATATAAAGAGAAAATTAAATGTAAACGCTTTTTTATTTTTCACTGAGAAAGTTAATTGCGAAATTTTTAATTTTCTCTATACAGGTATTTAACTGCGAAATTTTTATTTATATATGTACCCTTCATGGCTTACATTTCAATTTTAATCTACTTCTCCCAGAGTCTGCTCAAGTTTTAAAAATAATTGTTGTAAACTGAGAAGCATGATGTTTATAAATTAACTGCAGTAATTTTGTTTTACCTGTAGCTTGTCGAGATGATTCAAAGTTTTCCATCAAGGGAGGCAGTAGTAAACCAAAGCTATAATTGATGCCTGTGACAATAGCCATGGATATTGCCGAACACGCACAAACTAGCCATGACCAATGGCTGTCGGTTCGCCATCTTGGCTCATGTCTTATGTCCACACAGCCGTCAACTTGGAGGTTTTTCATGGTGTTGTCTGATAGCGCTGCTGTAGGAAAAAAGATATTCGAGTTGATACTTGCCTCGTCACTTTATTCCGATCTCGACATTTGATGGCCTATACTTAACAATTAGATTGTGAGCTCGAGATCTCTACGGCGTGATAGTTGATTCGGGCGATGACGCATAGAAATCAAGAGCGAATAGACGTTCAAGACAGGCTCGCGCGTTTTTGAATAATGATATAAATAGGCCACGCCACGCGTGGATAATCGGCTGCTCACTCTACTCACTTTCTACAACAGCATAGATAGTGACTAGTGTAATGAGGCCTCGCTTGCTAAACAAGAGGTTCCAGGAGTCTTCTTTATTGGGGACTTCTCGAGTAGCTTCAAGCTTGATCAATGTAGGTTATAAGGCTGCAAGATTGGTCGATTGACTAGACTACAAGGTTTGTCGACCGGCTAGACTACTGATTACTACTTACTGATTACTCGACTGAAACAAGCCTACCTGTATACTACTATTGTAGACATGTTTGGGTTCGCGGACCGTGGGAACTTTTACTGTATACCCGGTGGCCTAACAAAGCGAGTAAAAGAAACATCTGTACGGCTGTCGATGACAAGTACTAAAGATCCAATGGAATACTAGAGTTAAAACTGTAAAATCGGACTAGACACCCAAACAAAAATCTTAGTGTAGGTAAAATTCAAGGTCAGCTTTAGTTCCCAAGCACGCCTACTTAAAGAACCGACATTCAAGTTTAACAAATCCATAAAGTAGACGGTACTACTCAAAACCCTAAGAACTACCAGTGTGGGCTAAACCTTCAATAACCTTGGACTATGAACGAGAATTATAAAGAAAACCCTAAACATAAGAGAAACCTTAAGCACAACAATTCAAAGACAAATACTTCACAACATTCCTTACTTAGACAGTCGAGAATAACAACTGCATACTTAACGATTAGGTAATAAGCTAACGCCATTTTGGCTTCTTAACAGTAGCGTAGCCAATAAGAGAACAGCATTCGTGATAGAATGCTAGTAGATTTATACTTAAATGGAATAGATATGTAACAGTCTTTCGTGTGAATATGCGTGGTAGCGTATTCACTCGCCCGCTGCTCCTTTAACACAATATTCGTCTTGGGAGTTCATGGGGTTTTTCTGCAGCCTACTGTAAGAAACGTGGCCGTAGTAGATCAGAGCTGCTCTTACTGTGGCGAAGTTGTTTCTCGCTCACCCAAAACTGGTGGCTCTTGCTCTCTTAAAGTCACGCTTTACCGGTACAAAGTCTACAATGGAAGTATGAATGTCCCTGTAGCAGGCTTCTGCTTCACTTGTACGGATTTCAACGAAAATAACGTCAGATCGACGGGTCGGGCCAAAAAATAGCATGGATCGGCGGATTTGCATACCCCCTATTCACCTCCCATTTTACTAGTCACACTATATATATCTCTTCACGAATATTGGGTTCTTGTTTGAAGTTCAAAACCCTTTGTCTTTAGTTGTCAGTAATATAATATGGTTATTTATAGAATTTTTGCCTACGGCGGGCGAGGCAGTTGAAAAGCTCTTCTCTCCCTTGCGTGCCTCGCGCTCCGCGCTCGTTGCCGGCGCCGCCCGGCTTCGACTCGCGTACAGTCAAAGAAGAAGGTACAAGCAAAGAAAGTTATGCCGGCATTATGCTCGATGCTCCAGCTATAGTATTATGCTCGATATTATGCCGGCATTACGTATCAAACCCTAGTGACTGTAGTTTTAAAGCCGCGCGCGCACACCGATGATGCAAGCTTTCATTGTTGATTTTGCGTAATTCGTATGATATACTAACCCTACCTATCACATATTCTTTATAAAAAACCAGGGTAAGAAGCAACCAAATTGTTTGCAATTATACATTATATTCCAAAAGCAGGAGCTTATTGTCCAAAGTTAATAGAAGAAAAGTATTCCTAGAAGGGGGGGGGGGGGGGTACTCAGGTATGTTAGTTTCGGGGAAGTGAGAAGGCCTTTTTTGGGTTTGGAATTAGCGATATGAGGACTTTTAGGGAGCTAGAAAAAATTGTGGTGACTTGTTTTGGAGTGAAAGCCCGGGGGGGGGGCTACTCCCATATATAAGCTATATGGGTATGTGCCGCTGGATGGGGTTGGGTTTTTGACCTTCTAGGTCTGAGATGGGGTCTCAGTTTCGCCCACTAAGTCTGAGATGGGGTACACTTTTTCCGTTCAGTTTTCGATTTTTCCGGTACATTTTTCATCTGGAATCGTGCCTTGTGGAAGTTTCACTCAACTGACTGAGCGTGTATGGGTTTGACGCCTAATTCTGTCAATTTTGTGTAAACAAACCCTTTTACCAAATTTAACAGTTTTGTCTGAGATGGGGTAGTGAAAAAAGAAATTTTAGGTCTGAGACGGGGTAGGGGTTCTTAGGTCCCAGCGAAACACCCCACCTAAAACATTGCGGAGTACCCCCCCCCCCCCCGGGTGAAAGATTTTGGTATGAACTTTAGAAACGTTTGAATTCAGAGGTCCACACAACGCGTATTGAAATAAAATGTACTGGTTCGGTTTTGCTGGATCTCCAATGTATCTCCAATTGCTGGATCTAGACTTCACTTTGAAGTGTAATATAACAAACTGACTGCAAGGCTGGCTGTACAGCAATGGGCTGATTTATTTAGTGGCCAATATTCCGCCGGCTAACAAAATTAGCCTTCCTCAGGGACAGGGCTATACTGACAGTTTCACGTACAAACGTAAATAACATGAAAAAAAAACCTTTTTTTACCTTTTTTATGCAGAGATAAAAGGTACTATTTTGGCTTACGTTCTGGACCGTTAAGCTTGTTATGGCTCGGTTTTTTATTTGCTTCGCTTTTGTTTGGTGGCATGTTTATCTCTTGCGTGACATTCGCTCCGGCCTGCGTGACTGGGCTAGTTCGCTCACTCGTCGACATGTAAATAAGCTATCAGAATTAAGATGCGTTGAGTTATCGTCAGACTTTCTCAAAAGACTTATGCAGTTTGATTCAATTTAGTTGCTTATAAAACACATTTTTTTCGCTTTATTTGACATTTGTGTGCGAGATTCCCTGCGGCAATCTTTAGCAAGAAGATGGAGTGAAAAATATATACCTGAAGAAAATTTGCATTTACTTTAGACAGTAATATATTAAGTTTTGAATAGGGAGTGTTGTAAGTAACAATAATCAGATTATTCCGCCCACGATACATGTACACTTTTACTGTGAAACATTATGTCTTTGCTATAATGCGTAGCTTCGAAAATTCTTTGAAACCATTGAACTGTGTTTCCGTTCAGGGTCAAAGCGTGTGTTCGATCAGAAACAACACAAAGAACTTACCGGCGGAGTTCGACGTCTTTCTGTGAAAAACGTTGTTGGTTTTTCTCCGCCACGTTCTCGCTGCAGAAGCAAAAGAAGCAGTTTCACGGCTGAACAGCTATGCCGCGCTGTTATTTTAGTAAGAAATGATCTCCGCTTTCAGTGCGGCTTCCAAAATGCAACCTCGTTTCCAGGGTCTCTGATCCTCCTGCTCCCTGGAGAGGAGGACCCTGGGAACGAGGTTGCTACAAATGATTTCCCAAACTGGTACTTGCTTATGGAGCGCCGTTTGTAAAAAGAATATTTAGCTCATTTTGTGTCATTTTTCTCATTATTTACTAAAGAAGACTTAGTGATATGATATCCTAAATTATTATTTCAAATGAGTTTCCGTGATTCCTCGCGAAACGTCGGGCCGAAGGCCCGAGCGTAGCGAGGTTAATAAAGTTGTCGCGCCTCGGGAGCTAAGCCGCGCGAGTTCGAGCGAAAAAAAAAATAAATAAATAAAAAGAGAAAAAAAAAAAAAATATATATATATATATATATATATGTTTATGGAGGAACGAAACAAATAAACTACGCTTTCATCCCGACAAGCCTGTTTCGTGGTTGCCCACTCATCAGGGGATTCTTATATACAAAATAATTTACATAATAACAATAACAAATCTATGCGGCGCGAAGTTTAACAGTTCAGCTGTTGCGTAGAAGGGCTTTGTTTCTATGGCGGCAAGAAGACACGAGTTCATTACGTTTGTTAAGTGTAGAAAGTTTCGGTCGGCAAATGATTAGAAATTTTTCCTTTAGGCAGAGGTTGCATCTTTTGCTTGAGCTGTTGTACGGTGAATGCGAAGACAGGATGCGCCATGAAATATAGTGTTCGATGTTGTTGTCTTTGAGAGTCCAGATGTACTTGCTTAGTTCAGTTGAGTTTCTGTGTTTAGAGTGGCGGAATGATGCGGTGTGGTTTCGGTATCTTGTTTTGAAGTCGTTTTCCGTGAGTCCGATGTATGTTTCTGTTGTGTTGTTGTCGTTGCGCGTGACTGTAGCTTGGTAGATGACTGATGATTGTAGGCAGTTTCCGTCGAGTGGGCATGTGTTCTTTTGTCGGCAGTTGCATGTCTTCTTGTCTTGAGTGGTATTAGAGTTAGCTGTGGCGGCGTCGTTGGCTTGCGTGGATGGCTTTAGAATCTGCTTATTATGGTTATCAATTATCTGTTTGGCGTTATTCATGCAGCTGTAACTTATTTATATGGTGTTGCGGTTGAAGATTTTTCGGAGCTTGTGATCTTTACGGAAGTGCTTGTCTATTAGGGCGAGGAACTTGTATCCGATGTTGGTGCTGGTGTTTTTGCTAAATGGAGGGTTATACCAGATGATGTTGTTGCGTTGTCTGTTTTTCCGTCTGTTTGTTGTTGGAGGTTCATACTGTAGCGTGTATTGGTAGCCGCTTTCGTCGAGTGCTTTCTGGTATGGAGGGACGGCTTGGTCAAAGGATGCTTTGTCCGAAGATAGGGATGAAAGGCGTATCTTTAATAATAACGGACTACGCATCACCATAGAAGCTAACAAACAAATCATTAACTTCCTAGACGTCACATTTAACCTCAACCAAAGCACCTATCAGTCCTTCACTAAACCGAACACTAAACTTCAATACGTCCACCGCGAGAGCAATCACCCGCCCATCACTGCAAAGAACATTCCCGCCGGCATCAACAAACGCCTTTCATCCCTATCTTCCGACAAAGCATCCTGACATCCTGTGCCCAAGTTCAGGAGTTGCCATAAAGCCATTATGGTAATAACCGGGAGGGCACAATGTTGCTACTTGATCTTATAGTCACTGGTAGAGAGTTCCATAAAACAGGTTCCGCACGAGCAAAGGCGCGACCCCCAAGGGTTGAACAATTAACTTTAGGAACTGACAGAAGAGGGTGTTTCGAAGAACGTAGACAGTAATTAGATTCGACTTTGACTTGCACCACAACATATACGTGTACGTGTACGTAAGCAGTATATACGTGTACGTGTACGTGTAAGTAAGCAGTTTGTTTTTCTGGCTTTGAGAGAAACACCAGCGATAGGATGTTGCAGAGACTGCCAAATGAAATGACTTGGCAAAATGTTGAAACCTGGCGATCTTTAATAGCCGAGTTATGGGTAAATAATGGGAATATTTAGAAAATTAGAGAACTTTGTATGCGACCACCATTTTGGACATTTTGGTGTACCACTAAGGTTTTTGAAACTTGATATGGCTGTTACTTTAATTGCTGATATAAAGAACCCGTTTAATAAAAAGAGCCGCATAGCTAATAACCTGTTTAAATTTTAGATTTTAAGCAAGGAATACTGTTTGGGACGATTCTGTTTGTAAAGGTACGTAGTAGTTCGATGGATCTTCAGCCATCAAAATCTTGAGATACCAATCGTGCATATTCCTGACCCTGTGATTCATAGTTTTAATACCTCAAGCGGGCAACGATTGCTACAAGTAGCGTGACAAATAGAAAATTGACATGGTGGCTCCCTGATGGGATGTGTTATCTCTTATTGCGATAAGCCGATAACACTGTCAAAGTCAGCGGGAAATCAGTATTAAAGATACTGCCCAAGGTACACTTCTCAAATTATTTGACATCGGATTCCGGTTTACGTTTTTTCGGTTACATTATTATTCACTCAGGAGCCTTCTAGTACAAGGGGCTACTGACTCACTGTATTTTGTGACTTGTACGCTCTATTTTCAAAATGGTGAATTTCACTCTGAAAATCATTTCGCAAAGTGGGAGTTTTTCCCACTCCCATGATAAAGAAAACTACATAGCCACCTTTCCATAAGTTTTAACAGTCGAAAAGCATTTATTTACCCCTTTCCCCACCCCCAGTGAAGAAAAATACGTACCCATTCTACCCTAATATTGACTGTTGCAAAAAAAAAAAAACAACAAATATATATATACCTGGATTTTTCAAAACGTGTTCAACGAAAATTTACGCAATTTCACTGCAACTAGCCCAAACAAGGGTTTTTATGAGCCCGATCAGCCCGAAAATGACAGAGAAGAGAGAGAAGAGGAAAAGGGAGCAAGAGCGAGCGAAAAAAAAGACTAGCAACAGGCTATTATATGTTATATTTTTATATTATAAACAAGGCCAAGAACGCTCACAAACGCTTACGTAGGGCGATATCGTTTTCAAAAATCCAGGTATATATATATATATATATATATATATATTGTTATATTTCCCCACATCCCAGATCATGAATCACCTCCAGACAAGTATTAACCGTCGAAAAAAATGGTCCAAAACATTAGTCCCCCTGGGCATACCAAAATCAACAAAGGAACATATGAATTTCAATGGTCATTATGGGATGTCTCGGAGGCAAAATCAATATGACTGCCATATCGGTAAAAAGGTCTATAGGAATTAAGATTTTTAAACCACTTCCCTTGTTTGAGTGAGGTGCAGGATTGCAGAAAATTAATTCAGTTTTTTTAGAACGAAGCATGATACAATGGGATGTATTGTTATTCAATGAGATAGAAATATGATTTCCATCTCATTAAACTAGTTTTCTGCAATCCTGCACCTTACTGCCTTATTTTAAGATAGATATCGAGACACCGTGGATCGCTTTCTCTTTTGTCATTATTGTACTCAGTTGCGAAGCCCGAGTGATATTACCGGTTTTAGAGCTTCGCTTTCTTTTGAATTCTGTTTTGAGTTTCTTTCAATAACAAATTTGGAATTTGAATAGAAAAACCTTCCTTTGGGAGCATGGATTAAGAAGAAAATGTGTCTTAAAAAGAGCTAAAAAATTTGCATTATTTTCAGACACGCTATACTCTAACTCTCAGAGTCAGTTCAATCTGTTTTAAAAATTGTGTTCAGCGACAAAACGAACTAATCGACTCACTGCGGATATTTCTCTGGAAGACGATGTCGGTTTATTCCACCGATTACTGCTGCAAGAGCAAGAAAAAACCGGTCAGGCAGCCTCCACTGCGCCCCACTTCAGTTTCACGACGGAATAAACCTCATCCTCCGCGGGTAAGATATTACTTCAAAGTCTATTCTCTTCTCTTGACAAACTTCTCCTTGATTGCAGTTTCCCACTTTTATTTTAACAATTTTGCCAGCGGCTACCTCTTGTATTGAACTAAGGAAATGAATCTTGAAAGTTGCGTTCGAAGCTCTCTGAACGGACACTCCCGTAAGCGGAAAGCTCCAGTTGCCGCACTGCTTCATTAACGCAACTTTCCGAGGGTGACCGCTAACAGGAGCTTCGACTGTTCTAAATCGACAAATGAATTCACAATATCGGAGACTCGATTCGCTTTTGGACGATCCATTTGATATTTTATATGTACGGTCTGTAAGCGACCACCCAAAACGCCAACTAAAGCCCAGGTGGTCGCTTATACTGTAACAGGTTTGGACTCTCGGTACGGATTTGTTGTGAAAAAACGGTAGCACAGGAGAAGGCATCGCTTACGAGAGGTGGTCGCACATAGAGGTTTGACTGTTTCTCGTTATTAGAAATTTAAAAGGATCTTTGTGTAAATAGCAATTTTAGCATAAAATGTGCAAGTTAAAGAGTGTCGCCGAGACGGAACTCGTTTATGCGCTTTCTTAGTCCCACACAAGGAGCCGATGAGAGTTTTGTATGATTAACTTCCACTGTAAATCCTCAATTATCCTCTACCCTTTTCCTCCTGTGAACGTTAGGGCGGAGGGGGGGGGGGGGGGGGGGGGGAGAGAGTAGAGGTAATCAAATTTAACCCTTTAACTCTCAGAGTCAATTATGGAGACACGGTGTAATGTCGTTCTAACTAAGAGTCTGTCGGCGAAATTCTATGGTGTGACCAATCAAATGAAACCTCTTCGGCAGTACTTTTGCATGGTGCCATTTGTTTTTCAACATCTTACTAAATGAAATTTGGGATTTGTTTGGCACTCTTGGGGAGTCTAGAAGGGTTAACAGAGTTCCGACTCCCCAAAACATGATTTTCCAGTCAATTCTGACGTGATATCTAACAGGATTTTCCGGACACACAAGTGCTTCAGGAGTTGAGAAAAGACTATTCCGCTGAGACCACAGTTCTTGCCAAAGCAAAAGAACAAGCTTTGTCCAAGACTACATGGCTGGATGAATTAATGGAAGAGAAGGGCAATCAAAATGCTACAAGAAAGGCTAAGGAACCTAACTTGAGTGGTTTGTATCCTTTCATTTCTCCAACAACTCTCTATTAACCGTTCAACTTCCAGTCGTCTTTGCGCTTTGGTTTGTGACATTCGCGTCCATTCTGAGAGTTACCGACGGAAGCCTAGACAATGTTAGAAACAATATAGGAAAAAAACGGGACTGTTTTAATATTCCCCGGGAAGTAACTGTTACATAATCACGGTGCCCGTTTTCTATGTCACTGCACAGCCATTCGATGCATTTTTTCCTTCTTTTTCATTGGCCGAGAGCCCACACGTAACCTGCGAATAACTGCCTACGAATAATTCTGCTAATTCTTGCACCGTTGTGCTCATGTGCACAACGGTACAAAGTTGTTTTGCTGTGAATACTGCTCTCCGTCCTCTACAATGGCAGCCCAATTTCTTCTCTGTTTTTGCAGTTATGAATAAATATTAAATTGAAAAACAAACTCGGTGATCGAATGATAAAACAATTATTGAACTCGGCTGTCGCAAAATATCGTGATTTGTCAGTGTCTCGCGGATCAGTTAATGACCTGCTGGTCACTGACAAATCACGATATTTTACTCAACCTCGTCCAATAATTGATAATTATTCTTCTCTTCCTGTACTTTTTGGCCAACCGCTAAAACGTATCCGCCATCGATATTTCTGATTATGTAGCGGACGTTTTATTCGTTACATTGAAATTTTATTGCTGTAAAATATTCATTTAATAATTTTAGTAAATTGATTTTGCCAAAGTACAGTGCCCAGCTAAATACCCCCACAATTTAATAAGTTCTTTCTTGCTTTTAATTAGTTGGATTCTCAGGATTCTAAATAGTATATTACCAAGATATTTGTTCGACGTTTTATACTGGAAAACCGTCAAAACAAGATGCATAAATAGTCTATTTGTATCTTCTGTTTGCTTTTCAGAGTACAGACACGTAATTGACAAATTTCTCGATTTAAATCGTTCGGAACTACCAAAGACAGGCAATAATTCAAAAGGTTAGTATTTTTTCCCCTCAAAAACAATGAGGCGATGAGTTCTCAGATTTTTAAATTTGAAAGTATTTCTAAAACCATCGCAATTCTTCTGAATTAACCCTAACGGAAAATGCGTTATATAAGTATTAGTTAAGCATAGTTATAGTTATTTTTTCTGCTTTGAAATATCAACAATTAGACTAGACTATCAATGTCGTAGACTCGGCTGACGTACAACGTGTAAAATGCCAGGTTATTATGATCGATATCAAACAGAAACCAGTCCAGAAGGGTGCGGAGGCTTAGATTTGATGAAAGTGACAACCACTCAAACTGCTCTCTACGGTTGCCTTGGTTTTCCGCAAAACCTTAATTAATTTGGTCATTTGGCGTTGTTGTTTTGCAGGGAACGGCAAAGAAAAGTGTTTTCGCTCATTAAACCTAATTATTATTTTTTTGCGTGTCTTTCTCGCTGCCGTTGTCGTCGTGGCGTATCGTTGTCCCTCCACAATAGCAACAACAACATTTTGAATAACGAGGCAGACCCAAGAAACGAGTTGAAACATAAGCAGTCATTGGGAAGGGTTTTTACATTGGAATTGTTGTCAAAGTAATTTTTCGAAATGATTGAATGGACTTTTTAGGTTATCTTCACGGATACAAAGTCAATATGGATGATCATTTTGCCTGAAGCGAAATGGAAGAGAAATGTTCCACAGCCACAGGACAGGTTACCCATTCAAGTGAAGCTACTTAATTCAGGGTGGTGACTAGAATCAGGTTGGACACCTTATTGAGACTTATATAACGGAGTAACTGGTTAGCTTTCAGTTGAGGTTAGGGGCAGCAGTTTATATAGTTAAATTTAGGACTAAGCAACCCGAGAAGCTAGGTGGTACAGTGGTACGGTAGGCTATGTAAGGCTAAGCCTAGCTGAGGTCACAGGTTCAATCCTGAGTGGGGATTTTAGATTTTCTTTTTTACACTTAAAAATTTATT
This sequence comes from Cladopsammia gracilis, assembly GCA_022457155.1. Classification (NCBI taxonomy): domain Eukaryota; kingdom Metazoa; phylum Cnidaria; class Anthozoa; order Scleractinia; family Dendrophylliidae; genus Cladopsammia; species Cladopsammia gracilis. Next base: position 403,867 of record JAJGOT010000273.1, on the reverse strand, counting down.
GAAAATAAATTCTAAGTGTCGAAATTACGTTATATAATTCTCAATAAGTGTCCGAGATGATCCAACCTGATTTTGGAGTATCCATTGTAGTCACGACCCTTAATTCAGCGCGTTCCCTCCTGTTTGACTGAAGCAACGTTTTCAAAGCTGATATGAGGACCACGGATTTCAGATAGTAGCGGCCCCCGTTACTTTCGCAATTAGTAGGCCAAAATGGGGGGTGTTTCTTGGTGTTGCGGAAGCCATTGTTGGTTAAGCTTTTGTGGTGCGGGGTGAGTATTGTTCAGTGTATTTTGAATCTTTTGTTTTACGTCATTTGGTGATCACACCATCCGCAACACCAAGAAACTACCCAAAAGGGCCGTCACTTTTGGGTAGTCGTTACTTTCGGGCAGCTAAAATACGTGTGTAACAATTAAAGAAAAAAATTGGTAAACACATCCACGGAATTCTTGTAAAGCGAAGTCGCGCACCCGAGCCAGAAGGCTCATAACGGCCGGAGCTTAAACCCAGTTTCTATAGCATGAAGCGACTAGGAATATTGCTACTCCCCCCTGGATGGGATGCTAGTCCATCGCAGCATTTTGTCGCCGGTACCCATTTATACACATGGATGGAGAAAGACAGTGTGGAGTAAAGTTTCTTGTCTAAGGAAACAACACGACGGCAGAGACCAGGCTTCGAACCACCGACCTTCAGGTTGAAAGTCCGACGCGCTAACCACTACACCACCGTGCCGCCCACACGGTAAATTCCACGGAATTCTTGTACAGTGAAACATTTAGGGAATGTCTACTCCTAAACCTAAATTGAAAAGAGAATGAACCATTTTTATCGATTTTTTAAAGATACAGGTGAAGTGCTTGAAACATTAAGCCTAATAGTCCATTTTACAGTTGTGTGCTTGGTGACCTTGCCTTTGAGTGGAAGTGAGGCCGGAGGTGACCTTGCTTTGATACAGACCTTGGAGCTTTTCAGATGTAAATTTACCTAGTTAGCATGAGAACAGCATTATTAACATATGAAAGGCAGAAAGGTTTGTATCAAAGCAAGGTCACCTCCAGCCTCACTTCCACTCAAAGGCAAGGTCACCAAGCACACAACTGTAAAATGGACTATTTTTCCAGTTGCAATTTATTTTCATCCAGGCCATCCGCTGCTACAAACAAACATTGACTAGACGACACTGATATTGTAAATGTTAACAAAACTAGACCATTATGACGTTAGACCAAATATGTCTTTTGGCTTTTCGGAAGAAATGGTAAAATCGGGTGGCATAACTCCTTTAAAGTCTGCTGTATAAACAAAGTTGTATGATCCAATGAGTAATGAGAAATTTCGCCTTACTAGTCCAACTGCGATACAACTACGAAATGTTCCCATAACAGGTTTGAAAATTGTGCTGGGATAAATTGGCAATTCTAGCCTGCTGTGAAGAACACGGAGTGAGTATTAATGAAAAAAAAATGTTTATGTATAAAATGAAATGCTAAAACCAATATGCCCTTTAAACCAAAAGTAAAAAGAAACAAATAGATAACCAAACAACTGTTGTATTCTTTTCGATTACTTACAAAGCGTCTTGTTAAAAGTCGGCTGCGTCTTGCTAATTATACTAACGCGATAGACATGCATATAACATTCTGTTCTATTCTATACAGTTCTTTTCTAGTTTCATAACCGAACGAAAACGTGCTGGTGCGTCATTTACTTTCCAATAAACCGAGCTTCTGTTACTTGCTTCATGTTGCCTACGATGATCTCCTATCCTTTCTGCGTAACCTGGAATACACCGCAATAAACCCTTTCTTATTGTTCGTCAGATCCGTTCGAAATTGTATCCACATTCGATTTCCGGTTGAGACGAATTCTTGCGGGGAAAGTTGCGATGCTGATCCACAAACCCTCCCAAGCAATGAAGAGTTATTGTTGTTTCCGTCACGGATAATGACGTAATCGTACCCACAATTCTTCTCGTTTTCCAAGTCAAATTCTTTGAATCGCAGACGAATCACGTGACCTGACCGCGCTGTTAATAGCCACAAACAGTGAGTTTTCTGCTGATAGTTATCGTCGCCATAATTCGGGTGAGAAACGAACTGGCGTTTGTTGTTTGAAGCGTGGAGTTGAGAGCCACATACTACAATAGAAAAATAGAGAAGATTGTAATGAGAACGACAAAACCATAAATAGGGAGCTTTAGAAACCACGACGGCAACGGCAAGGAAAACGTCATTAAAAAAAGAATTCCCGCTCTTTGAAACTACACTACTTTTCAATGGCCCTCATCGTAGATGAGTACGCCACGCCAACATATCAGCGGTTTCTCGCCTTCTTGACCCTATGGTCTTGTTTTGATGTTTACGAGAACCTCTGACGACGATGAGCGTAAACAACAAAACGAGACTATAGGGTCAAGGAAGCGAGAAACCGCTGATATGTTGGCATTGCGTACTCATCTACGATAAGGGCTATTGTTCCAATTTCCTAATTTTTTCTAATGCGACTGAATAGGCCATTTGCACGATGGCGTCATTTGACTACAACTACAACTATTACCAGAATTCATTTCGTTTTTCCTTTCTTATTTAAATTTTGTAATCCCAGTGCGGTTTAAATAACAATAGCCCTAATTTGCACTACAAAACAAAAAACTGAAGGATTCTGGTTGTTGCAGTCATATGACGTCATCGTGCAAAAGGCCTATTGTTCAGGAGCTGGTGAATTCGTAGGGACGGTTTCAAGTTCAAATAGAGAAAGGAAAATTAACCGTCGTATGTTCATGTTCACCACAAAACCTATAATTTGAACATTTGACGTTGTTGTTTTGCAGGGAACTACTAAGAAATGTACCAAAATGTAAAAGACACGTGCAAAGGCATTGTTTTCGCTCATCAAACTTACTGTTTTGTGCCGTTCTCGCTGACATTGTCGTCGTGGTGGCTAAAGCTCCCTAATCATTTGACAAGACGACGTTATACATGACCTTATCTGTAGGTTACATGCTAATTGTATTAATCAAAACTATAACAAAATTCTCGAATCTGATTGGTTATCAGCAGGCCCGATTAAAGCATTAATAGGACAGTTTACGCGTCATGCTTGTAATTGGACGATGTAATTGGACAGTACGCGTCATTTGCGCACTCTATCCTTTTTCCATGCATGCATCTCGGTCAAAAACACACTCAATTCTTATGTTTTTAATCACCAAAACGTGTAACCATTTTACGTTTTATCCTCGAATTTTGTTATAGTTATGATTAATTGGTAACAGGACTTCGTATCGTCCAATTCTGTCTGTAATCATACATGTGATTAAACAAATCGGACTCCCGCGATTTTGTTAATCACTCGTATGATTACAGACCGAATTGGACTCCACTCAGTCCTATTATCATTATTAATTGATTTAATACATACCCTACATGTACTTCAGACTAGGAGATAAACAATGCTCAATTTCAATTTCGTGGCAATATTTCGTTTTTATCTAAAAACCTCCCTTACAGAATTTTATCCGAATTTTCCGCAGGAACGTTGCTCTAAAACCAAAATATTAGCACGATCTATTTTTTAGTTTTTTTGAGATTCAGTTGCAGACCAAGAAGTTTAAATTTGAATTTATACCTAATTTCGTACCCAGATAATCATCCTTAGCGAGAACATCTGGCAAAATCCATCGCATTCGCCAATCTCATTGGTTTATGACCAGCGTCACCAATAGGCCACTTCGAAAAATACCATAATACTCTTTAAAGTGCAGGTTTGGGTGGTGCTTGATGTAAGCCCGATTTTTGCAATTTCTTTTGTTTTCAGCACGAACTGCACGTGCTATGCTTCAACCTCTTGGCAATTTGCATACGGTGCACATTTGTATACAAACACGCAAGCCTACGTCCTAGCGTTCCTACATGTACTCTGAATTCCATTGTGCCATTCTAACAAAGGAGACTTGAACAATTACACCCCGGTGAGGCTGAGCCTGCACATAAAAGATTATTATGGTTTTTTTTTCGAAATCGGCTATAATTGACACATGCAACCTCGTCTCCAGCGGCCTCTATCTGAAACCGTCGTTCGAACGAAACGAAAACATTTCATTATATTTCACGCAGCAGAACACGCTAGGATATTTGCAGTATTTTGGCAGCATTGTCAACGGGTTTCCATGCCCGCCCCTGCGGACGAGGTTATGACACATGATGAAGCGATCAAACACACCAACAATACTCACCTTAAAATGCAAGGCCAGTACAACGGAAATTAAGGGCAGGTTTAATGGTCAATATTTCGACTAGAACTAGTAATAATAGTCATAAGTCAGCTAAAATTAAAAATCTAAGATCTACAATCGGACAAGCAATTGAAATCAGACTAAATATGAAAAAAGGGCCAGCGTTGGAGTGAAAATAATATACAACGGTTCTAAAATTTGAATATAGATGACAAGTACATGATTGGCTAATATAAGATTACATGAAAAATATCTTACTAAGATGTAACAAGATATAATGACGTATATAATGTACTAGGTACAAAACAATGGCTAGTCTGATAACTTGCTTTATTTTAGAAGTTAATTTCAGAGCCGTTGTATATTATTTTCACTCCAACGCTGGCCCTGTGGAAGACTAGTTCTACTAGTCGAAATATTGGTCATTAAACCTGCTCTTAATTTCCGCTGTAATAGCCTTGCATTTTAAATGGTTTATCTACACTTTGGGTGACGTCTAGTAGTCGCATCCCTTTATAAAGGAGATCCGGAAAGAAAGTTACCACTATTTATCGTAGTGTTGAGTGGTACTCTGCATTTAAACGTTTAATACTACACCTGCTTTGTATTCCGCTCTGAAGCCTTTGGAGCTCACTATTTTGTCGGAGCGGAACTTAACTGCCATTTTGTGACTTCTTGATCGCAATGGTCTGGGAGGCTGCCTACCACAAAAACGCCCAAGACTGTCTGCTTGTTTGCCTGAGCCGGAGAACACCTCGACGTAATCAAAAGGACAATTCGTTTCTTCCTCAATGTCAATTTCCTGAAAAACAAATATCATTATGTGTTGGACCTATACAAACAGTGGTGGATCTAGGGTCATGTCTCATTTTCACTTGTTAGAAACACAAAAGTCCTACTAGGCTAAAACCAGACCCCCCAAAAGTCTATCGGACCAGAACGTGAGCCCCACAAAAGTCCTTTCCTTGTCTGCATAAAAAAGGTAAAAAATATGATAAATTAACCGCTGAAACAGAACTCCTCCTTGTCATTTGCACATGGAACTTAAACAATTGTTTGACATAAAGATGAGAACCCTGGGTTTCGCTTTTGGTCAACCCCTAAAAATGTCCTTACCAAAATCTTTCACCCCCGAAAAAGTTATCACAAATTTTTCTAACCCCCCAAAAAATCAAAACTAATTTCAAACTCAAATCAAGGGCTCCTAAGAGCCAACCCGTAAATAAAAATGCTAACACGTAACGCAATATTGGGCTTATGCTTTCACACTGACACGATTCGATATTTTTTTTTAATTATTTAAAACGTAATTATTTTTGACGGACGCAAGGAAAAAAAAAAGAAAAAAGAATAGTACATCACTTTCATAATGTCCAGTCAGAAGAAGAAAGAAAAAAAGAGGTCCTGAGCTGGACTTGAACTCGCGCCTTCTAACTCCTGTTCCCGACACTAAACCACTCGACCACCGAGGAAAACATGCTTAGTAAAGACTAAATTTCATTATTTTAAGGTAGATACACATCAAAACGCGTGTCTCGGTTGAAAAATCCTTTTAGATCGATTTTAATGTTGCATTGAGGACTAGAAATGCGAAACATCTTTAAGTTTATTGTTGTTTATATTCGTTTATAACAAATTAGTTATTGTTATCGCTGGATTCACGTTGTTCTTGTTACGAAACGCATTCGTAACAAAGCATTACGTCACTAAGTTTACAGCTGATGGAAGGAGTGAGCGAGTGGAAGAGTGAGTGAGTGAGTGAATTTAAGCCACCGTTACCGATAACCCGTTCATTACGCATGCGCGTGTGCACGGTTGCACCAACCAGTCACTATTATACCTGAGTATTACCCCCCCCCCCCCGCCTTAGGACTACCCCCATAACGACGAAAACACCAAACGAGGCGATTTGAGTACCAGCATGAAAGGGACTAAACGATTTGTTACCGTAAAGGTAAGCTCTAGGTGATTTCCTGCTGGAACAACAATCTTCCACGTGCAATCCCTGTGCGACTGGTATGATCCGGGGTAGTTTGGCGAGGTAACCTCTCCTGATAGAGCTGTTAGAGTAGCACCGCATTCATTCACTGCGAAAGGAGATAAAACCTAGTTAACCACCGGAATGTGGACCCCCAGAATGTGGACCACCATAATGTGGACAACCAACAGGAGTTACCTTGTTTCAGTCTTTAGAAATGCATTAATAATTCATAAGCCTATAAGCCTATCAGAGACATCAAATTGATCACGGGCATGAACCTTTATACCCGGTAATCCATGGTCATTATGAAAAACCCGGAGAGGGATTTGATTCCAGGCTCGGGGAAAAGTGGGGTTGAATGTGCAAACAATGCGATTATCGTTTAATTTATAATGAGAATGATTTTGAAATGACCACACGTAATCTTTATATAAAGATCACACGTATCTTGATATAAAGAATACTATTATGGGTAGTAATTATTCAGGATTCTTAGTACAACAAATGGTGACTTTAATATTTTTGTTCAGTACTGTTTTACGATATCTAGCCTTTTGCTATTCTACTTGGAAACTTCTTCAACAAAATAAGCAACCAACAGTTTAGCAAGTAAGCCGTTATTTGAATGACACCAGCGCCCACGTGTAAATTGACAGGTAAGCGAGAGATTCACAGATGTAAGTGGCTTATTACTCATGCGCGTAGCGGCATGAGGTAAGGTTTCGGCTCCGTTTTTCTTGTTATTTTTATTATTATTATTATTTTTATTTTTTGTGTCACGATTTTGCATGCAAATTTATGCACGCATATTTTAAATTGTACACTTCCGGTTCATAGCTTTTCCACTACACTTCCTGTTTAGTGACTTCCGGCTACTCTCACTTCCGGTAAAAGAGCGTTACTCAAGTGTCACGACAGCGTCTCCTACAACCCTACTTACATTAGCAATGTTCATGTTTGGTATATATAAGTCTTAGAAGAATCATTCCCTTCATTGTGGTACAGCCTACTTACGCATGCGCATGAGTATAGGCTGCTAGGAGCCTCTTGTTTATACTCATTCTCTGCCACTGAGAAAACATTGTCAAAGGTTTTATCCACCTTACCTGTCAACTTTGATATAGCATTTTTCAGTAGGTTATTTTTTCCTCAGAACTGTAAAATCCCAACAGTTTCGACAGGAGCTTGGAATCATCACTTCGTCAAAGCCAGTATGACACAGTCTAATCAGTCTACTTATTTTTCTTGTATGCTAATTTCATCTTTGCACAAAAGCACATTTGTTTAGGCCCCGTCCACGTATCCGGCATCGTGTGGACGGTCGAATCCGGATATTTTTTAATACGCTGACGTAACGGTATCGGATCCAGTCTTTAACCGCGCGAATGTTCAACATGGCCGACAGAAATGCTTCACTTGTACTTGAACTTATTTTAAGTCTAATAATGTGTTTACAGTTGAACTTGGCGAAAGCAATCGAATTTGCCGCCAAACTCGCACAACGCGGCGCACAAAATGTTGGCATTTGCGCTTGCTCTGTTGACAACATTTAAAAAGGAGCCCTGTGCACAAGAGCGAATCCGGATACGTGTGGACGGGCAAATACGATTCGAATACGCTACGTGTGGATGCGCATATTTTCTAATCCGAAACAAAAAAGTTGCGGATTAAAAAATATCCGGATGCGTGTGGACGGGGCCTTAATCTTTGTAGGGACACGCTTTTTGTGGAATGTTTTTGAAGTTGTTCAAAAAACTTGTAGCACGTGTTTTTATCAGATTTAAATGACCCAGTTTGCCACAAGCCTTCCAGTAGCTAAGTAGGTAAGAGCATCTGACCGGTGTGCGGGTGGTCATAGGTTAAGCTCGGAGTTTTTCGTTGTAATCCTATGTCTTCGACATAATGTATATAGTTATTAACTGACATTGAGAGTAGTTTTACCTTCCTTACAACTGTGTTTGTCCTTTTGTAGCACAAATCCTTCTCTACAAGAACAGATATAGCTACCAACAGTGTTAACACATGTGTTCTGACATCCGCCATTGTTATTCTGGCATTCATCTTCGTCTGTAATTGCCAAAATAAGAACGAAATTTGCAAGTAAACCACAAATGGCTATATATGGCCACGGGAATTCTTCCAAACAAAAGATTTAATAAACAATGGAGTTCGGACTCTTCGCTATTAAGCCTTGTCAAATACAAATGAAACAAACCAAAAAGTAAAAAAAAAAAAACAACTTTTTTCCAAGTACGTGTATGTATTTGATGTCAGGCTGTTTAAGCTTTTAGTCAGGTTCCTCCCTGTATTTATCGATCTCTTTTTTTAATAAGTAACGAGCTTCAATAATAGTAAATATAATAATTAATAATTAAAACATAGTTTAAGGGCCCTAATTAGTTCTTACTATACTGTGCCCTAATCCATTCCTGATTTGCTTTCCTCATATATTAATATAAATATTTTTGTTTTGTAAGTAAAATACAAAGAAATAATAATAATAATCCCCCTTTTTGGAGCACAAAATTTATGAAGCCCCCTCTTTCTCCCTTCCTCCTTGTCGGTCCTTCACAACTGAAACAATTAACCGTGTTATTAACGATATATTAAATAATTAATAATTGATCTGGACACTAATTCACATAATACACGCAAGCTTTGGGGGAAATTCTATTACTTCGCTCAAGTAATAAATCGGAATCAAACACAAGCGTAACATTTTATTGATCGAAATATGGTTGTCATTTTGTAAATTCAATTAGCCCCTTCTTTAAACATGCTTAAAATAAATAGGCCACCCCTGAGGGTTAAATAGAGGATTTACGGTATCTGAAAGCTTCAACTATAGTTGCTATAGCTACCTGCATAATACACAGCAGAAAATCCTCCTCTAGTCTGGGTGTGATCAGATCGAAACTGCACCCACATAAGATTGGATGACGACGTCACTGTCTGGGGAAGCTTTCCTCCGCAAAACTTGCCAAGAACTTCATCGTCTTTATCTTTTATTTCAACATAATCATAACGACATACCTAAGAGATTATAAAACATAAGTCACACGACCTGCAACAACAATACGAACAAAATATGCTCCGCAGAAGAAAAACAAATGAAACAACAATGAAATACAAAAGGAAATTCATTGCATTATTTCCGAGCAAACAAGAACCATTTAGATCGAAAGCAATGCTTTTCAATAAGTACTTTGTTTAATTGTCTTAACATAACAGTGCATTTGAACCCTCTTACAACGAATTCAAGACCATTGCATTCCTCCCTCTTTCTGCATAAACCACAATACATGAATGTATTTTCTTGCATGTATTCATATTTTTCCAAGAGTACACCTGAATAGGCCATTTCCGAGTTGCTTTTTGTCTCGTTATCAGAGTGAGGCTTGGTGCACAATCTTTCATGTGAAAATTAGTTTTATTTACATGTGTATGAAAACGTATTTTCATATGAAAGGTTGTGCACCAAGCCTCTCTTTGATAACGAGACAAAAAGCAACTCGGAAATGGCCTATTGAAATATATTTATGACTCATCAACATACCCCTTTAATACATAAGAAATATATTACAAAATACGACTGTAGCATTTTCTCAAAATAATCTTACTCCGTATGCATTTCCTTCCAACTGAAAGTCATTAAATTTCAGTGAAATTCTTTGTCCTTTTGGTCCAGTGATTTTCCATAGGCAGTTTTTATTCTTGGGATAGTTATCTGGGTAACTTGGGGACGTAATGTTGCCCTTTGGAGCCGTTAGTGTTCCGCCACAGGCACCTGTATAAACAAATGGGAAAACCTTTTATGGTCACCAAAACAACGGAATAGAGGATAAAGGACCTTTGCTGTCGAATTTGCTTCAATGAAGTAAATACAGACTTTTTCCGAGCTTTCATGTAACTGTAAAAGTTAGAATCAGTTTCATTTTTACTTTCGCCTGCAAGTCTAAAGAACAGAATACTGTATAGTATCAGATGATCATTTTTAAGCGGGTCGCAAAGAATTTTCCCAAATCACACTAATTACAATCAACCCGCAAAGATTGCATGCCTTAATGCAAGCCTTTTGCATCAATTTCAGTGTCACATTTTCTTTTCATACTTGTAGCAAGAGTTGAAACTAAACTGATGAATACAAGTAGAATTGTCCATTTTCAAGTCCAAGATTTAGATTTTTAATTGAGATAAGTATTGTTTTGTACAATTGGTGTAAATGTAGAATGTGGATGTAGAACTTCACTGATATATTATATATATTATTGCGGTTGTGAGTATGGTCGAAATACTCCCATTTCATGTCTCAGTTTGTAGAGCAACCTCATTGAGGAATCACAGTTTGTGGTTTTGCTTTATTTTATTGTAAATCTTATAGCTATATTTCTCGACTTGTTATATCAAAATTGTACCATCCCACACCGCTGCAAGTAGTAGTTAAACTCTTTCACTGTGGACTTCAGCGTTGTGTTATTTACCTTCGCAGTCTTTGTTGTTTGATCTGAGTTCGTAACCAGGATTACACGAACAGCGGTGTCCGCCAAGTGTATCCTCGCAAATCTGTTCACATCCGCCATTGTTTTTTCTGCACTCGTTAGTCTCTGCAATAGGGAATACATGCCTTAAACAAAAACTGATGGGGGTGCTTGTTTGAAACTTTAGGAGGAGCTGTGAAGGGAATTCGAATAAGGATTTCGTTGGATAGCGCGGGTCTAGTGTATCAATTTTGGCGCTTTTGGCCCTCCAAGTTTAATAGCCATAGCTTTAATATTCTTGAAGTTTCGAAGGGGGAGCGAAATCCACCCCCTCCCCCGTCCCAGAAGACCAAAAAAAGCCCGGTCCGAATATTGTTAACTGAAAACCCTGCAAAAATGGTGCAAAAACTGTTTTTTGTTTTAACCCTCAGAAAGGAACGAGCACCGCGTTTCAAGTAGCAAGTGACCGTCCTTCTGATCTCAATAAGACAATAACATAAGGTATAATTAAATGGAACAAACAAACAAACAAACGAACAAATAAAAAATAAACAAACAAACAGTAAGCAAGGTACTATCATTACCTGAAAAAAGGTTCAAATAAAACCCAGGTTTGTTAATAGTTCCATCAGAGGCAAACTGTATTGTCAGCTCACTAGAGTTGCTCTTTATCTCACCGGGGAGGGTTTTACCGCAGAATCGTCCTAAGACGGGCGAGGATATGTTGGGTCCGTCATAGATTTGAAGGTAATCGTACAAGCATTTGTTGTGGCTTTCGATATCGAACGCATTGAAACGTATTCCAATCCTGGAATGCTAAAGAAAGAAATGGAGAATGAGGACGGTACATTAAAAATATATTATTATTCAGTAATACGAAAAGTAATTCTGCACACAAATCATATGTTTCGTGGAAATGGGTATGCAAGCCTCATCTCTCTCTCTCTCTCTCTTTGAAGTGGGGCACTGCTTGGTTAAAATATCGCAAATTTAGAGGTCTTTAGAAAGTAAAACAACACGACTACAGTTCAATGTTACGACCCACCCTCCCTTTCTTGGCGATCTGTATTCGGTGCATGGCCTACGGGTGAAGCGGTGGCATTTGTCTTAGTCACTCCTTTTTCAGAGTCCTCGTAATTTTGTTTTAGTTCTGTATACTAGATACTCGCAAGAGGGAGAAACGTCTCCCACAGTCATCGACAAGGCCCCGTCCACACGAATGCGTTTTCGTTTGAAAACGCATACTTTATTATCCGTTTTTACCGATCGTCCACACTAAAACGATCAAAAACGGAGATATTTATCTATGAAAACGGAGGTTCTCGAAAACGCTTTTCAGAGTGGAGACTTTTGAAAACGCAGGTCTATCGTTTTAGTATGGACGGCAAAAACGGAGCTTTCCAAAAACGCTTACGTCACAACTAGTAACGCGTAGTATCGCTGGCGACACTGGAGCATGCGTATTGAAAAGAAAAAAGCCCAGCAGATCCTGGTGATGAAAACGCATTTTCGGATCATCGTTTTTCAGCTCCTAGTGTGGACGCAAATCTTTTTATCCGTTTTCGGGGAACCAAAACGGAGGTTTTTAAAAACGCATTAGTGTGGACTAGTGTAGTACCGGTCAGAAGTAGCCTAACAAAAAACTCGGTACCGAATGCATTTGCACGCGAACCGCAAACATGCCAAAAACTCGAGATCCGCAAAATGAATTCTAGGTACAATGTAGATTTCATTTTGTGGATCTCAAGGTTTTGATAGATTTGCGGTTTGCGCGCAAATGCATTCTTATCTGAGTTGGCTGTTAGGTTGCTTCTGTTCGGTACTGTATTGATAAAAATGTAAAATATAATTCAATAATCAAAAGTCGAACTGTTTCTGAGAGTATATATTAAAAGGATAAAGCTAAATTTAGCCTGCAAAGCAGACGTATTTGGGGGGCGAACGAGCGCTGCGTTTTTAAAAAAAACCGCAGACTGAGGCGAGTCAAAAGATTCGACCAAGGGTGTGGGAGTTAGGCTCGCCCAGCCCCCGACGTTGTGCAAAACCAAAATGGCGACCAAACACTAAATTTAGCACGGTTGTGCCTAAATCATACCGTCCAGAAGGACGTCGGACACATTATTGAATCCCCACTCAGGATTAAACCTGTGACCACAGCTAGGCTTTGGCTTACATAGCCTACCGTACCACCTACAGCTTCTCGGGTTGCTTAGTCCTAAATTTAACTATATAAACTGCTACCCCTAACCTTAACTGAAAGCCAACCAGTTACTCCGTTATATAAGTATCAATAAGGTGTCCGACGTCCTTATGGACGGTATGATTTGGGCTTGACCATTCAGCACTCGTCCCCCCTTACCCCCCCCCCCCCCCAAAAAAAAAAAAAAAAAAAAAAAAAAAACGCCTACACTGCAGGCAAAGCTAAATTGACCTCAGAACTGCATAATACAAACCTCTGGCAAGGAAATTGTCCAAGTACATTTCTTGTTTGATGGATACCAGTCTGGGTAATTTGGCGATTGAATGGTTCCCTGTAACTTGTTTATTCGTCCACCACAAACCGCTGTAATGAAAATTCAAAATTTATAAAATTTTAAAGGCACTTCTCTCGCTTAAAGTGAAAGCGCGGTGGTGTATTAGTAAGTGCTTTGGACTTGAATGTCGGTGGTTCGTGGCCAGACGTGCGTTTCTCGAAGCTCCCGGAGACTTTTCGGGCCCGAAAGCAATTTTTTAAATGTAGTTTCTAACGAAAGGCGTTGAACTTTTTAGCCCACAAATCAGCTAAAGTTGTGTAGTAAACGTAAGATTTTATTGCTTAGCTTTCAAATTCAACAAAAACCGAATCTTTATTGGTAAACATTCTGCACGCAACACAGCTTTTCGGGACTTTCGAGAAACGCACGCCTGGTCTCGGCCGTCGTGTTGTTTCCTTAGACAAGAAACTTTACTCCACGTTGTCTCTCTCCACCCAGGTGTATAAATGGCTACTGGTGACAAAATGCTGGGGGTAACCCTGTGATGGACTAGCATCCCATCCAGGGGGGAGTAGCAATATTCCTAGTTGCTTCATGTTACGGAAACCGGGCTAAGCTCCGGCGGTGTGGGCTTCCTGTGGTTTGTGTACGACTTTATCTTTACCGATCACAGACTATTATTTTTGGCATGCATTTTTCTGTGTAGCCTTCCTTTAGATGATGATGATGATGATGAACTTTATTCATGTGTCAATGTATTTAGCTAGCGCTAATTGGGGACACAACATAAAGATACAATAATTCTTCAACTCTCTTAGCGATGAATGAACCGATCAAATGAGGCCTTAAGCTACAGTATTTATTTAGTCCGAACTTTCGCCAATACACGGCATCATCAGGGAATGAGAAAATATTATACAATACAGGATATAAAATAATGTTGTGGCGTGGGTGACAGGAATAATAAGTAGTCCATAACAATGAGCAATAGACAATTAGCTGTAAAAATAATGGAGATAGTAATAAACAATAAATGATTAGAATAAAAGGTCTTTGAGTTCTGTAGATAGTTATGATTAAAACAAAAGGTCTTTGAGTTCGATGCATTCTTTGCGAGAATGGAGTTTGAATTTGTGTTTTCGAATGTAGAATGCTTAAAAAAGGCGCAGGTTGACCGGATCGTTTTCTTGTGCAGCACTGTTGTTAAGCGAGCAGCACTTTGAAACAGCATTGGATTTGCTCTCCAACAAAAACTTCAATACCCGAGAATAGATCATAACAATCACTTACAGTAAACCAGAAAAATGGCGCTGGGGTTGAGGCTGGGCAATAACAAAACGTTGAACAATAAACACTTAATGACTGGTACCGAGGGAAACGGCGAATTTTGTTTCCCGAGGATCTTGATGTTTCCAAGGACGAAGTCGAGGGAAACATCGAGATTCGTGGGAAACAAAATTTACTGTTTCCCAAAGGATCAAACATTAAGTGATTTGTACATGTTATATAGCAACACACACAAAACAAAACACAACACCAGACAGTTTGAAAAATGCGCAGAGCACTCGAGGTAAACATCGCGCCAGCGGGCAACCGTGCAATGTTACGGGTGTTTCTTGGTGTTGCGGAAGCCATTGTTAGTTAGCTTTTGTAATGTGGTGTGGGTATTGTTCAGTGTCTTTTGAATCTTTTGCTTTACGTCATTTGGTGATCACACCATCCGCAACACCAAGAAACTACCAATGTTACCCTCTGACGTCAAAATTGTTGCCCGCTTTCGCAAATGTTGCTCGCTTAGCATAATTGGCGGGAATGTTTGTTTGTTAGATATCATGTGACCATAAATCAACCAATCAACGCGCGCGTTGTATTGAGAAAATCTCCAGCTACATAACAATAGTTTTTCCTTTCCTTTTCCAGAGTTAATCCTTAGTTTACTACAGTGATTTTTTTAGAAGTACATTGCTATGTTGCAGTTGTATTAATAAAATATATAAATGACATTTAATTGCCCTGGGGAAGTGTTCATGTTAGTGGGACCGAGTATTCAAATAACAGAAACAAATACTTCAAATTGAGTTCAAGGGGTTAACTCGGGTCTACCGTGAAACAACTCCAGCTTGTGGCCAGAACGGGACTTGAACTCGGACCTCCGGATTTCAAGTCCCGCGCACTAACCACTAAACCGCACTGCCTCCTAATTAATTGTCTTTCTATCGACATATTGAAAAACTAACATCAAGTTCTTGTGCCTTGCCACCACGAGTGAGAATAGAATTAGGAATAGCCCATTTCCGAGATGCTTTTAGCCTCTTTTTCAAACCGTGACAAAGTGCAAAACCATTCATATGAAAATGAGTTTTCTTTCACATGCAAATAAAACTTATATCCATATGAATGGTTTTGCACTTGGCCTCGGTTTGAAAAGGAGGCTAAGAACAACTCGGAAATGGTCTATTTGATAGTTCTCACAGGGCTCACCTTTGTAACTTGCTTTGAATCCTTGCCTAGTTTCTGCCGCACCGGCCGAATACCTTATCCATAATCTACTTCCAGTTGACCATATCGCGGGCGGCGTTTTTCTCCCACAGTATCGTCCAATCAGAGGCGCCGTTCTTGAGTGACCATCCCTCACCTCTACGTACTCATCCCTGCATTTATCAGATCCTCGCCTGAGACCAAACGCGGTAAAATTCAGCGATATCCGCTCACCAGGCGTCACCGAAATACGCCATTCGCAGAGTTTATACTTTTTACTCTTTGGAAAACCAGGTGATACAAAAGTACCGGAGCTTTCTAGGAGTGTTCTTCCGCATTCTAACAAAAGAAAACAAAAACTATTTTGAGAATATCAACCAAAATAAAATTTCTATGCATTAAGCCTTGACCAAACGGGAACTGAGGTTTTCGCAAGTTATGACTTGCGTTCCGACTTGGCTAGGATTTTATGACTATTTTCTTTGCTTGAGGTGTAATAATTTTCAAAGGCTAAGTAGAAAACGAATGAATGTCGATTGATCTTCATGTAGATTACACGAACTAGTTTAACATCAAGTAGTGATTCTAACAAAGGGGATAATATTAAGGACGCTGTTAAAACTCGAGTCTCTTATCCCAGGATAAACGCTAGTAAATGTTGTCGTAGGGAGGAACCAAAAACATAATCAAGCATAGTTCATTGAAATAATAGTCGCACTCCTCATGAGTCACGTGGTTCAACTGCGAACGGGTGCGGTATGGTCAAGCCCAAATCATACCGTCCAGCAGGACGTCGGACACCTTATTGAGACTTATATAACGGAGTAACTGGTTAGCTTTCAGTTGAGGTTAGGGGTAGCAGTTTATATAGTTAAATTTAGGACTAAGCAATCCGAGAAGCTAGGTGGTACAGTGGTACGGTAGGCTATGTAAGCCTAAGCCTCGCTGAGGTCACATGTTCAATGCTGAGAGGGGATTTTAGGTTTTCTTTTTTACACTTAAAAATTTATTGAAAATAAAATTCTAAGTGCCGACATTACGTTATATAATTCTCAATAAGGTGTCCGACGTCCTTCTGGACGGTATGATTTAGGCACAACCGTGCGGTACGGTTGCACTAGTTCGACCATACTAAGATATGACTGTGGTAGGGAGGTAATAAATAAAAGAAACAGCTGCGGTGAAACAGCGATACGACTGGGTACGGCTGTCCCGTGACTGCAGTTTCGCCACTAAGGGTGCTACCATTTGTCAGAACTGGCCGGCCAGAACGATCAGTTCGTAAACAGAATGCACCTTTTAGGACACCTGTTCCTACAAGTCCAAAAAATGATACCTGCTATCTACGAATTGACCGGTCTGGAAGGCCAGTTAGAAAACCATAATGGCTTACAATGTTACGAATTGCCCTAAAATATAACTGTAGGCATGGTACAAGTGAACTTTAATGTTACTACTACACGCCAATGATAATGGTATTTTCGCTTTCAACTGAATAGCGGTGCAGTTAACCCTATAACCCCCAAGAAAACCAAACATCAAATTTCAAGCCAAATCCTATATTTCATTTTGTAAAATATTAAAGGGCTACTACGATCAAATTTTTGATTTTCATTTTTTCACATTTTCGTTTACTATTAGACTTCCTTACCCATCTTGCCAAATTTCAATTCATTACGAGCATCAGAAGTCATTTAATTTTAACATTTATTTCCGAGAATTTACGGCCGCCATTAATAAACCTTGTTCCAAGGCTTGGTTGCGAATGGGAGAAAGTGACGTAAAAGACTCAAACATACCTCACGGGTTGAAATTATAATAACAATAAGTATTGAAAATTATGCGAAAAGCAACAAAAACTTTGGACTTGTTCTTCGTTCAATTTTCTATGCTGATTGTTATTATAATTTCAACTCGTGAGGTATGTTTGTGTCACGTTAGGATGTTATGCGTGACGCGTGACACGCATGCTCATTAGAACTTTATACATTGAACTTTGGAATCGCTCGCATGCTCGTGGCTTTTGAGACTCGAATCTTATGACATGGTGTCAGAGAGTAAACATGGATAGTTTCCACAAGCCTAGCGCTTTGAGTTTCGACGGAAACACATCAGAAAATTGGCGGAGATTTAAACAACAGTTTGATATCTACATAACTGCTTCGGGAAGCGAAAAGAAAGGCGATGAGGTCAAGATTGCTATATTGTTAAACTTTGCAGGAGAAGACGCCATTGAGGTCTTCAACACATTTCAGTTTGCCGAAGGCGACGAAAAAAAGCTGGACAAAGTCCTTGAGCAATTCGAACAGTACTGTAACCCCAGAAAGAACGTAGTGTTTGAGAGACACCAGTTTTGGCAAATACAGCAGAAAGATTCCGAAACCGTAGATCAGTTCGTGACACGTTTGAAAAACAAGGTAAAATCTTGCGAGTACCCGCCGCCGGTTGATGACATGCTGCGAGACAAGTTCGTGTTTAGTATACGAGATCTACAAGTGAAGGAACGATTACTGAGGGAGGAGAAGCTTACACTGGGAAAAGCAATTTCTATGGCAAGATCGTCCGAGGCTTCCAAAGAACAAATTAAAGCGATGGGCCCAAAGGAGCAAAACATTGAAAATCCGACCGTGAATGAAATTCGAGCAGGCGGCGGTGACAGACAGAAGAAAAATCCTTCGCGTCGACCGAGACCAGGTTCGGGCTCACAAAAAGGAAAGTGCACGTTTTGTGGTTCTTCTCACCCGTGGGGATCTTGCCCTGCTTTCGGCAAAATATGTGATTACTGCCAGAAGAAGGATCATTTTGCGAATGTTTGCCGAAAGAGACTGCGGGATTTTGGCGGGAAAACAGTGCACACAGTCGCTGAATCGGAGGGCAGTGATAACGAAGCCGATTTACTGACCTTTGCAGTGGAGTCCAATGATGAATGCCGTTCTCAAGATGAGTGGCACGTCTCACTCAAGATCGCTGATACAAATGTGACTTTTAAAATAGATTCGGGGGCTGATTGTAATGTCATTTCCAAGTCGCTGCTCGATCGACTTCCAGTGGATCCCAAACAGTCCCACCATTGCAAAGCCAAGCTGAAAGTGTATGACGGACGTCGAATCACACCCAGCGGCAAGATTAGCCTAACTTGCGATTACAAAGGAAAATTCACAGTGATGGACTTCATACTTGTTGAGCAAGATCTACCATCCATTCTTGGACTGAAGTCCTGTCTTGATTTAGGCCTGATAAAGAGAATTTACCGCCTTGAAGAAGAGAACCTAGAATCCGAGTATGCAGACGTGTTTGAGGGCCTGGGTGAGATTAAAGGCGTCCAGCACAAAATTCAAATTGATCCCAATGCCACCCCTGTTGTGCACCCTCCCCGTCGGGTTCCTGTGGCCCTTCGTGAGCCTCTTAAAGAGGAGCTTCAGAGAATGGAGAAGCTGGGAGTCATTAAGAAATGTACAGAGCCCACTGCCTGGGTACACAGTCTTGTGGTTGCCAAGAAGAAGAATAACAAGCTCAGAGTGTGCATGGATCCTAGCGACCTCAATCGTGCCGTCAGGCGGGAACACTTTCCCATGCAGACCGTGGAAGATGTGATTAGCAGGATGCCCAGTGCAAAAGTGTTCAGTGTCCTTGATGCTAACCATGGCTTTTGGCAGGTTAAACTAGCCAAGGACAGTAGCAAGCTAGCTACCTTTAACACCCCATTTGGCCGGTATAGTTACACACGTTTGCCCTTTGGGATAGCATCGGCCCCAGAGGTGTTCCAGAATGTTATGTCCCATTTGTTTCAGGACATTGAAGGTGTTGAGGTAATTGTGGATGATCTTGTTGTGTGGGGGGAAGATGTGGAGCAGCATGATGAGAGGCTGAGACAGGTGTTGGACCGCTGTCGTGAGCGTAACCTCAAGCTTAACAGGGAGAAATGCCATTTTCGAGTATCCGAAGTTCATTATGTGGGCCACGTGTTGAGTGCAGATGGTGTCAAACCAGACCCTAAGAAAGTTGAAGCAATCCTTGCTATGCCAACCCCAGCCAATCGAGAAGGCTTACAGAGATTCCTGGGTGTGGTCACCTATTTATCTAAGTTCATCCCAAACATGTCTCAGAAGAGCGCTCCACTCCGCCAGCTACTCCAGAAAGATGTTGAATGGTCCTGGGGACAAGTAGAAGACGACGCATTTACAAGCCTGAAAACTGCAATCTCGTCAGCTCCAGTCCTCAAGTTCTTTGACGCGAAAGAACCAGTGACCCTGTCTGTTGATGCAAGCTCAAAAGGTGTTGGTGCAGTCCTTCTACAAAATGACCGCCCAGTTGCTTACGCATCCAAAGCCCTGACTCCAAGCCAGGAAAATTATGCGCAGATAGAAAAAGAAATGCTGGCCATTGTCTTTGGCTGTGAACGCTTTCATGATTATTTGTACGGACAACGAGAGATTACAGTTGAAAGTGATCACAAACCGTTGGAAGCAATCCTGAAGAAGCCCATTCATCAAGCACCCCTCCGTCTTCAAAGGATGATTCTCAGGATCAAGCCTTATGCAGTTAATGTTAAGTACCTACCTGGCAGCCAACTGATTTTAGCTGATACGCTCTCCAGAGCATACTTACCCAGCAAAGCTACAGACCAACCTGATGAGTTTGAAATTCATGTCCTGGACTCTGGACAGTTGTCTGAGATGATGTTTTACAAGTTGAGGGACGAGACTAAGAGTGACCCTGAAATTCAACAGTTGCAGAAAGTTGTCATGAGTGGCTGGCCGCAGACCAAAGTAGAGACACCAGTTGAGACAAGACCTTACTGGAACTACAGAGATGAAATAAGCTGCTATGAGGGCTTAATGTTCAAGGGTGATCGCATAATTGTTCCTCACAGCCTGCGACCCGAAATCCTACAACGCATACACGCCGCCCACTTGGGAATAGAGAAGTGCAAAGCGCGAGCCAGAGGAGCAGTGTTTTGGCCAGGTATCAATAGTGCAATTGACGAGTTGGTATCCAAGTGTAGTACCTGTCAGCAACACCAGCGAAGCAACCAGAGAGAGCCTTTGATTCCTCAAGAGGTCCCTGAGAGACCTTGGGCGACAGTTGCAGCAGACATTTTCTACTATAAAGGGAGAGACTACTTGCTTGTAGTTCGCTATTTCTCAAAGTATCCTGAAGTAGCTCGCCTTTCCAGTAAGAATAGTGAAGCAGTTATCTTGGCAATGAAAGATATGTTTGCCCGTCATGGAATCCCTGAGAGGCTAATCGCAGACAACATGCCTTTCAACAGTGCGAATTTTAAGGACTTTGCCAGCAAGTGGGAGATAGAAGTGGTAACCTCAAGTCCACACTACCCAAAGTCTAATGGTCTCGTGGAAAGAAACGTGCAGACCGTTAAGCAGTTACTAAGGAAAGCTGATGAGTCCAAACAGGATGCATTCCTCGCGTTATTAGAGTTCCGTAATTCCCCTATCAGCGGAATGGATGAATCCCCAGCAGAACTACTTATGAGTAGAAAGCTTAGAACACGACTGCCAACTTCCAAGAGCCTCCTTGAACCGCAGCCTAGGTCTACTTCTCAGATTCGTCACAATCTGCTGACACGTCAACAACGTCAGAAAGCGTTCTATGACCGTGGCACTCGGCCACTTTCCAAACTACACGAAGGCGAACCTGTGCGAATGAAGCGGGGACGGGATTGGACACCTGCGGTGGTTGTCCAACAACACCAGACTCCTCGTTCGTACATTGTGGTGACCCCAGATGGAACGCAGATGCGTCGAAACCGCTTCCATCTTCAGCCGACCAAGGAAGAGGCATTGCCAGCCCCAAGCCCAGCATGGGAAGCAGTAGCCAGTGATGAGTCAAATCCTTGTATGCAACCAAGCACTGATGCTGGTATCAAAACGCCAGAGATGGAATCACAGCCTGATATCCCGCAAACGAATCAACCCGTCAGAAGAAGTCTACGGGTCCGAAGACCACCACAGCGTCTTATTGAAACTGTATAGTGATACCATCAAGCTGACTACAAGTTTAAACTAAAAGAACCTTTGGGTGATTTTGTAGTTACACGCCCAAAACCTTTGGACTGTTAGAACCTTGTTTAATTGTTAGAACCTCGTTTATTTTCGAACTGTCTTAGAAGAGGAGATGTCACGTTAGGATGTTATGCGTGACGCGTGACACGCATGCTCATTAGAACTTTATACATTGAACTTTGGAATCGCTCGCATGCTCGTGGCTTTTGAGACTCGAATCTTATGACAGTTTGAGTCTTTTACGTCACTTTCTCCCATTCGCAACCAAGCCTTGGAACAAGGTTTTTTAATGGCGGCCGTAAATTCTTGGAAATAAATGTTAAAATTAAATGACTTCTGATGTTCGTAATGAATTGAAATTTGGCAAGATGAGTAAGGAAGTCTAATAGTACACGAAAATGTAAAAAAATGAAAATCAAAAATTTGATCGTAGTAGCACTTTAAAAAACAAATAGCACCATGCAAAAGTACTACCGAAGAGGTTTCATTTGAATGGTCACACCATAGAATTTCATGGTCAGACTCAAAAGTTAGAACTACATCACATGTCTCCATAATTGACTCTGGGAGTGAAAGGGTTAAAGGTGATAATCAACTGATAAAAATAAGATTTTTTTTAACTTCACGTAAGCCTCGGCAGCCACGCAGTACTCAGTACGTGCGTACTGCGACAAAGAGAAAGAATGCGGTGTAAGGTACTATCGATATTTAATGTTGGCTTATGGTGATGAACAATTCTTTACCTGAACAGCGGTACATTTTAGATGTCTGTCTAATATCTCCTGCACTAAGTTGTTCTCTTTGTCCAATTTCTGGAATCAATGACGTTCTGGGGTCGTTTTTGGGTAGAATGGTAATCTGGTTAACTTCCTTTGCAAATGTACTCTTCCCGTAGTGCATGATGGATCCATAGTCGTAAGGCTCATTCCTCGAGTCAATTTCTGTTAAACTCAGTTGAAGAAAGTTGTGTTCTTCGCCTAAAATGAAAAAAAAAATTATGTCTTTCTGACAGTAAATTGATTCGAAATCAATGGAAAACATGACAAGGTCTGCGTAATGTTTATGGAGAGCATGATTCATGCAGTAGCAACAGTACAAGCCTCAGAACCAACTTGCCCCAGGCTCAATTCTCACGGAGTCGGCATCATGCATGTAATTGGGCTAAGTTTGTTGCTGATTCTCGTCTTATTTGGCCAGAGATTCTCTGGTTCCATCCACTAAAAATACCAACATTTAAAGCTGGCCGGGATATAGTATTCTCAATTAGCATTGCGCGGTGATTATAGTTTTATTTATTCTAGGGACTGGATCAGTTACGACGACTTATTCCGTCAGCAACACATGTACACTTTTTTCTCTGCATTTAGAGCAGTAATACTTTCTTCATGCTACAAAACGGCAGCGCACCACACCGTACACCCACAGCTGAAGTGTTCTGATGTGCACGGGCTCTTTAGAGGAGCAATAAACAAGAACAAAGAGACCAAGTAGCCCGTTCACGGGCTAACTCGAATACAATTGTGTGGCCGATCATTTAACTACATTCTTGGAAAAAACTGTCGAGACAGTTCTCAGTGATTTTTAAATTTGACTGTGATAACTGTTACTTCGACAATCCTTATCCCCGTCTCCCCCTTATTAATGTTGTTTCAACTAATAAAAGAAGTCCATGAAATTGTCAGACCTTGCAAGACAACATTGAGAGAAGGGTGAGAGGAGGGGAGAAGAATCCATTGAGATACTACTTGTGCAAAAATGCGCCCATTTTGCGTTTGTCTCAACCGATTTTGTCCAATTTTGAGGTGGTGTGTTAAATTCCTTGGGATCGAAATAGCCAACAACGTTACTAACAAGGAGTGAACGCTTTTCACACACCTTTCTTAATGTTATCCTTTACAATTGTAACATATTTTGCTCTGTCAGGGCGCGTGTGCTCATGCCAGAAGCCGACTGTGTGACCAATCTCGTGCACTACAATACCAAACTTGTCACAGTTCTTGCCTATAGAAATACCCTGGCGTCCATTCCCCTTCCGTCCAACATATGAACAACACCTGTTGAAATAGATAGATGGCGATTGGTTAATTCAGGTTTCTCACTTCGATATAAAGCAGTTTTCAATAGCCCTTATGTATGTTTACGACAGACTAGCTAATTTCACCCCCAAGCCTCGCTTTCGAAGTGTAAACCTGTGACCATCTCATCAATGTATTCTCAAAGGAGCAAAAGTGAAAAGAATAGCCCCTCAAAAACAACGCGAACTTGTCAAAGGTTTGCAAGGAATTTCGTAAAAACGAGGCTTGGTGGTGAATTTTGAGCTGGTGACGTCATCATGCATAAGGCCTATTGAATGTCGAAGTAACTGCGATTGCTTTAGTTTTGAATTGCTAGGCATTGCGATTGGCTAAAAATCCTCGCGCCACTTTCTCAATTAATCAGAAGTAAAACCAATCATGACTTGCTCCGACATTTGCCTCATGACTTGCTCCCACATCTGCCTCAGTTTAGATGATCGCGTCATTGGGCGGTGACGTTAAGCCGTTGACCTTGTCTCCTACATTTGTCAGTTGCCCTTCCTGTAGGGGACTTTAAAGGCACTCTTCGCAAAGAGTAGGGGACGTAGTCCCCGGTGTCTGTGTCTGGCTTTGTTTAAGTTACGGGGGCACCTTGTCACATTCCACATTACTGTAAACTGCATTAGCGGTCTGGCAAAGTCCCCCGAACAGTGTTGTAATGCGCATTTGATCATATCCCTATGTTAAAATGCGCAATATAAGCAATAAATATTTTCTTTAACACGTTTTCCCGCGCTTGGTGCCGGCTACATGTATTTGCTTCGAGTTCTGATTGGTTCGTTAGCTTGTCTTCCTGTCATGTGATTGGGCAGAGTGATTGCTTGGTTTTGGTTTTACGACGCTCAATTGAAAACCCGTGCTCTATTTCTACGCGATTATTGAAGGTCTTGCGCTAATTTATGGTTATCACAAGCTGTTTTTTTCTTCTCTTATTCTGGTTCTTCGATGGACTAGCGGCCACGGGGATTAATTAACGTACAAGCTCTAAAAGAAATGCTCCCACAGAAGCGCCTCCCCCCTCACTAAAAAAAAGCAAAGAAACGAAAAAAGGAAAAGAAAAAAACGAGACATTACATGAACCATAGCTGATTGAAAGTCAAGTTGCTCACGTAGCAGTAAAACGATCTGCCGGATCTCCGATGACAACAAATGATGGCTCCTTTTCCAATTGTCGACAGGTACTATTTTGATTACGTACCTCTAAAGGAAGTCTCGCCCACAATTAAGAATGGACGAGATTCAAGTACCTTGCGTGGGTCCTTCGTCCCGAGAAGTTCCCATGGCACTTAAGTGGTACTATTTCTTTCCGAGAATGTAGTTCTCGATTACCCAATAATACCTCTAATACCTCTAATAAATAATAAACTGTCACTACTTACCCGCAGCGTCCTTTATGAAAGAAGATGTAGTCTTTCTCTGTCGTGCGGTCGATAAATGATAAACATGTCAAGTTTTCCCAGTGGCGCATGGCTTGTATAATGGTGGCTTTCTGGTCGCCTGGATAGTAAAACAATGACTTAAAAATAATTTTACAATAAATTTCCCTTCCCGGATAAATGTCACGCGCGCATTCAAGGCGGAGGAGGGGGAGGGGGAGGGGGAGGGGGGGGGGGTACTGCTTTATAGGCATGTGCCGCGGGATAGGGTATGGATTTTGGAGGGTATCCTTTTTGGTATTATGATCCTTGGTTAGATATAGGATTCCTTAAATTGTATTAATTTTGCTAAATTATAGTACCTAGACACCCAACTAAACGAACAAGATAAGGTTAATCAGAAAACGGCAAACTGATCCTTACGGCAAGGCGATGAAGGCGTAAACAAAAGAATAAAACAAAATATATATATTCAAACAAATTTGCTCAATATTTCGGTTTGAAAACAAACCTTCTTCAGGGGCTAACAAAATATTGGGCAAATTTGTTTGAATATATATATTTTGTTTTATTCTTTTGTTTACTCCTTTATCGCCTTGCCGTAAGGATCAGTTTGCCGTTTTCTGATTTTCTACAAGTAATTATTGTACTGATCCAGGTCTACAACTAGGGGATCCGGCACCATTCAACGGTTTGTCACTGTGGTCTTGCTGATATTTTATATTTTAAGATA
The DNA here is from genome assembly GCA_022457155.1 of Cladopsammia gracilis. Lineage (NCBI taxonomy): Eukaryota > Metazoa > Cnidaria > Anthozoa > Scleractinia > Dendrophylliidae > Cladopsammia > Cladopsammia gracilis. The sequence goes on along the minus strand of JAJGOT010000273.1, from coordinate 378,009 downwards.
AGATTGTGATGGCGTATTAATGAAACTAGGCTTAGTCTAGTATTCTATGACTGATGCTTAACTTTCCATGTACGGAAAATAGAAAAAAAATAATAAAAAAAACCTGTTCCCACAATTTTGAGTTATCGTTCTTCCCTTAAATAGGGTGTCAATTTTCGATTTTCTACCCTAAAATAGAGTCGGTTGTGCCTAAATCATACCGTCCAGAAGGACGTCGGACACCTTATTGAGACTTATATAACGTAATGTCGACACTTAGAATTTTATTTTCAATAAATTTTTAAGTGTAAAAAAGAAAATCTAAAATCCCCACTCAGTATTGAACCGGTGACTTCAGCTAGGCTTAGGCTTACATAGCCTACCGTACCACTGTACCACCTAGCTTCTGGGGTTGTTTAGTTCTAAATTTAACTATATAAACTACTACCTCTATAAACCTCAACTGAAAGCTTTCCAGTTACTCCGTTATATAAGTCTGATTAAGGTGTCCGGCGTCCTTCTGGACGGTATGATTTGGGCTTGACCAATAGAGTCATGGTTTAAGAACCTTCGCTGTACACACCTATCCTAAATTGACGGGAGTACTTCACCTCCCGGGATTCAATGATTAAAGATTCTGAGAGTATTATTAAACCAGCTGACTACCGCAGACAAATCGGCGGTCTGTTAGAGAAAGCCTGCTACGATACGGACTTATTGCAATGTTGACAACTAGTGCGGTTTTGGTGGGCGATTGCTGAATTTTAAAATTTGTTTAATAGTGTTTTAACGTTATTTTGGTTTCGCACTCCTCGGGGGCTTCAGTTGAGCCTGAAATGTTGACCGTACTCAACTTTTTACATTTACGCAAGTTGTTCATACATGGTCTCTAATTTTATTTACGCATGTAAAACGCACGTTATAATTACGCGACAGTGGAAATCGAGCTTGATTCTCACAACATGTACTTCGCCGCTTCCTTTGACGCAATGAGCGGTTTAACGATCGTTTGCCCCCAAAATACGTCTGTTTCTCAGTCAAACGGATAAAGGAAACTCAAACTTGACCGCTGAGGACGGGTTCAAAAGAAGCCCCGATATAAGCTTATTACGCACACCACAGAGATGACAGTTCGCATACGAGAATATTCTATTCGGCACAATTCCCATCGAATTGGGACCAATTGGGTTTCTTTTTTTGACGAGAGACCAAAATCAATCAGTTATTGTCATATTGTCCGTTTAATAAAATGTGCATGTATTTTTATCAACACATTAACAAATTATCTATGACTGTCAATGATGTCTTAGACTCTAATGATTTCGAGCGAGGTAACGTGTGGTACGGTAAGCCTTAAAATGACGTCAAACCCATCACTTCTCTAGGGACACCGGAATATATGTTCGTTTGGTTTCCTTATTTCAGAAGTCAAAATGTATCAACGAAAACCGCCAGACATTATGAATTTGCCTCCTGGAGGCTCATAATGGAGCGACAGCGACAGACACAGTACATTCCTCGTAAATTCAAAATTAAAACGAGGCATTAGTTGAGAATTAACTATAATAATAGTTTATGACTTTAAACATCAAAAAGAGTTTCTATGTGGATAAATAAAAAGAGAATGGCCATAACAGAGATTCCATTTCTACTGCAGTCGTTTCCTGGGACGGTCTCATAGATTATAATAATAATGTTTATTTATCCATTTTAAGTTTAAAAAATAAAACGGATTTACAATGCAAAAAAGCTACATTAAAAGGGATAAAAATTTAAAAATATCAAAACGACAACTATGCTATAAAATATTTACAGAAAGGACACTGCTCTTGGAATAAACGACATTTTAGATCTAGCTGAAACTTTTATGTTGTTGATGTGAAAACAAAGAGAGGAAAAAGCTCAAAAACTATCAGCTGTTAAAAACGTTGCGATGTCTTCGTATAACGTTATCGTGTGGATTACCACAGTTATTAGTGGAATTTTGTAAAGTATTTGAACGGTGACATAAGCTGATCCCCAATCAACAGTGACCCCAATTATTGAGTCAGACAATTTGTAGAGGTATTTGTAAAGGTATTTGTTAAAAAGCCTAGTATCCGTTGTTAAAAAGATTAACACCGGTGAGCACCATTACAAAGATACAAATTAAAAGAGCAATAATTATTATTAAATTAAGAGCAATATTTATTTACAGTTTTAACAATTCTTATGATTTCTCGTTGTTTCTAAGCGAACCTGGACGGTCAACAAAATCTGAAGATGGATTTATCATAGGAACAGAATACCAGTTTCTGAATTAAAAGTTGAAAACACGGACCGCCCAGTTAAGCGATATCCTCTGTGAATGCCATTTATCGCCGCGGATAACAAAACTTCGTGAGAGAATTTGAAGAGACAACATGCCGCTAAATCCTTCCTCGATCATCGCCGATTCCACAGCCTTAAGCCCAGATTAATAACGAATTATGGAGATCATATTTATTGGATTTGATGCAACCACAAAATACCAACCTAACGAGTTGAAGGGAGAACTTAACGAAATATCCGTAACTCCGAATTCCTTGTGTGAAAATTCTCAATCCATTATATTGTCGCCAAAACTACACTGGGAGGAACCGTTTCTTCTATTCCGTGCAATTTTCCCATTCTAATTGCCTATTTTTTTATTTTCCATCATTTACAACTACAACTACTTCACCAACGAGAAAGACAGAACAACGGCGTCACTTGAAAACTTAATAATAAGCCATCAGGAAAAGCGGGCAAGTTATGGAGGTGGCCTTATGAACGACGATTTTGTTTAAGAGGATGACTCCGAATAGATTTTCCTTGCGAAAAAACAATCACAAGTGGAATAAATTTCTGGGAAGAACAATAAATGTTAAGCTACTCAGCAATGAGTGGTGCAAACAGGAAATCAGAGAATTAACTCCGGTAAAGTTTAGTGCTGGTCACAACTCATGAATTTCATTTAAAGAACCATGGTTAGTCTTAGAAAGGAAATGGGGACCACACCGCAGTGTGGACCACACGACACTGGCAGTCGTGGATTCGAATCCCACCCGGCCAGGGTTATGTCGTACCTCCTTTGAACGAGTTGTTTTATTTTTTCTTTGCTTCCTTCCCACCGACGTAAAATAATATTTTTCTTAGCCTCCTGTGGCCCCATTTCCTAACTAGCCCTTTCGATTGCTAACATAGAAAACAGGATTATATATACCTTTTTTCCCTTCAATAAGAACGTATAATATTTAAGCTGAGGCGGAGCCGGGGTTGACTGTTCTTTGATTTATTGGCGATTTGAGCCCTGAAAACGTTCTTTACAATGTTCTAAGGATGAATTGTATAGTATTTCTAATCAGTAAATTATAATTATTGAATGAAAAGAAAGAAACATCGGCTAAGTTTTACCAATTTTCTAATTGATATGCAACGTTGCAAACATTCTAGTATTTTGGGCTCAGATGGACTGAAATTTACTTTGGCCAAATTATTTCACTTCATGTCATTCTTAGTTAGCTCATTGTAAAAATAAGAGGACAAAATAAAAATGAACTGAAAAAAGCCTGAATTGTAAAATTTGAGCCAAACTCAGCCTCGACGTTCTAATAAAAAGAGCTCTAATGTTTTCAGATTATATACACTGAACATGTATATGACTGAATAAGATCAATTTTCTATATTGGATTAGATTCATAGCAGTGTTACAGACAAAAGACGACTTAATTAGAATTGTGTAAAATTTACACACTCTTTGTTAAGAAAACCCACACGATCCAAAGGCGGATAATCCAATAAACACGATTTTTTATATTTGGAAGGAAATGCAATGAATGTTTTTTCAAGAGTCGAGACATTATCATAATTAACACGAAGGAAGGAGAACTTTGTATTTAAAATTAACCACATGCATCTAGACTCTATTAGTTTAGATCCTTCACGTAATTTCAAGGTAGAAGTTTAGAATATCCCTGCCTGAACAGTTCGCCACGTTTAGAGATATTTTTAAGCATTTCGGGTTTGATGGACTTTGGAATGCACTTCAGTCTGTGGGAATTAAGATGGACTTTTGCCACATAGATTAGGTTAATTCCAGGCCGTACGGTTCATGCTGTGCTCGTGAGCATTAAGGAAAGTTATTATTAGCTGACAGGTGTAATTTATAAGGAGAAAGTAGCCTATGGGATTTGAAAAAGGTTAAGCCGATTGGAGTCAAAATTGATTCCAGCTTTGTGTAAATTAACTTCTTTTTGATTCTGCGCCAATATTTGTTTTCGATAAAGCTTGGCTAATTCTTACCCTTAACTTTGTTTTAGCCGTGGAAACCACGCCTTCATCTTTTAATCCAGGATAGACGTAAGGATAAACGCTAATCAGTCTAGCCTCAGATAATATACAGTCGTTCTGAAGCCCTTTCAAGGACGAAAGCCTTATTTTGCAGAAAATGTATTGTGTTGGTGGTTATGAGTGCGATTAAAAAATCCGTCTAACCTTGATTCGTTTACTGAATTAATTGAGAAGTAACTGAATATAGTTAGTCAGTGGTATCATCAATAAAGCCGAAGCAAAGGGGTATGTAGCAATAAAAAGATTTTCAGTATAAGTACCTTCAGATAAAAAAAAAAATACCGGGCGCTCCTAAAGCCATTTAACCCTTTACGGAATGCCATAGTGCACATGTGTGAAATTGTCTTATATAGGTTTCGTCTGAATCATCACAACTCAGGATTTCATCTTCCGACTAAACGGAGAGTCGCTAGATAGATAGATAGATAGATAGATAGATAGATAGATAGATAGATAGATAGATAGATAGATAGATAGATAGATAGCTGGATGGATGGATGGATGGATGGATGGATTACTGTCAGGGTGTATGGTGGGGATCCACAAGAAGGAATTAAGGTGCGTTAATCTTAAAGCCCTAAGAGGGATTACAATCAAATTTCTCATCGACAAAATGAACATAACGCCAAACGAAAAACAAACAAAAAGTAAACATTACCTTGGTGAGGGATGTTGTATTGATATACAGAACCTCTCGTAAGGCTGTCATTCACTACCGTTATCTTAACTTTGGTTTTTCTTGAGTGTCTATTGTATCACTAATTTCTAATCTTAGCAGGTCAGTATGTTGCGAATAACAAGCCTTAAGCGGGTAATTGACTTGAATGCCACTTCAAAGATGTCTCATGGAGGTTTAAAGTATGGTCGACCTAATTTATCATATGTATTTGTTCAGTTAGTGTCCAAAATTGTTAGAAACTTATCATCAATATTATAATTTAAAATATGTTAATGTCTTAGTTTGCACAAAATGATGAGAATTAGATATACAGTACTTATTATCTCTCAGAATTTCGACTTTTCTAAGGGAATGCTGTCAAACACAATGGACTGGACAAGTAGATTATGGTTATATAGAAGCGAAAACAATATGGACCGGAGAGGACATAACCCTAGGCTTCTACAGCCTCGACTTATACAATTTCGAAGAGTTTTATTTTGGCTGGCAAGCAAAACATATTGTGATAAAGAACCATTGTTTTACTCAATTTGGTGAAAATGTTTGTAAATAATTGCCGTTTACGGGGGGGGGGGGTAATCCGCAAATGTTTGGGTGGGGGTGCGCCGCTGGGACTCTGAGACCCTCAACCTATACTAGACCAATTTAGCTGCATTTTGCAACCCTATTCTAGACTAAACACCGAAAAACCCTACCCTATCCTATAGACCTATTCCAGACTCGCTATTTTCCAGAAACTTGTTCACTATCACAGTTATTAGTTAACTGGGGTCAGTAAAAATGCCGTACTGCCCGCCGTACCGATGTTGAAATGCTATTTGCCAGTAAAACTTGTCTAGACCAAATTCTTCACGCACTGATCAGTTTCGTTTAAAATGATACCCTATTCTAGACCAAAAATCTCTGATTACTATACCCTATCCCAGACTAAACTGTCTGAAAACCATACCCTTCACAGCGGCACATACCTATATAGCTAGTATATGGGAGTACCCCCCCCCCGGGCGTTGGTGTGCTTATAGGAGCGGGGTATAACCAGTATAATGTTTTGTTACGAAACTGGTTGGGTGGAATTATAAGCGGCATTTCACAGTAAGTAAAGAAGACGGAAAAAACAAAACTGCGGAAATGGAGTCTGCCTAAACATCTGAGGCCAATCCAATCAGGTTCATTATGATTGTTATAGAAGAAAATATTGCTATATTTCAAGTAAACACGACGCACGCGAAATACATTTAACCTCTTCACTTCCAGAGTCAATTACGAATACAAGTAAATAAACTCAGTCTGTCTACGAAATCCTATGGTGTGACCATTCAAATGAAACCTCTTCGGCAGTACGTTTGCATGGTATCATTTGTTCTAACTTTTGAGTCTGTTGACGAAATCCTATGGTGTGACCATTCAAATGAAACCTCTTCGGCAGTACGTTTACATGGTATTATTTGTTTTTCAATATTTTATAAAATTAAATTGAGAATTTTTTTTGAATTTTGATTTTGTTTTGCACTCTTGGGAGAGTTGAATGGGTTAACAGTGGGGGTATCTCATAGAACGTCCCTCTTAGACAGAGTCCAATCTTGATTCAAGGAATGTGGTCCCCGGTAACTTCCAAAGCTATGCTGAAATCCTAAAAATAGGGTGTTATATAAACGTTCAAACGACGAACAATCGTACTGTTATCAAGGGATGCAGCATGTTATACTACTGAACTCAGAGTCATTTCGTGTTAAGAAAATTGCCACATGGGCCACTGGTTCTCCTATTCCAAAACGGAAGATAGTTGTCCCTGCAAGCAAAGATTTTTTCTCGTGTTCTTTTTGCGTGTTTCTCCTTGCGTGTTGACTTTATTTTCAGTGAACTAAGGTCAATCTATTGTTCTTTCCATAAATGTTTTAAGGGCTCTTTGCATGCATGTTTCATGATCGCCAAATATAATAAGCCATAATTAGCCAATGACATTGATGTTTAAAACCTTTAGATCAACAGTAAAGGGAGGCAGCGTTGAGGAATACATTTAATTTTTAATAGACATTTTTTCAATTTTTCACAGATAACGAGGGAAGACAAGGTGTTTATGAAGTAATAAAAGGTGTTTAAATGTAAAGCCTTGAAAGAAATAATGACACACCAGCCGATATCATCGAAGACCGTTTCGGATTTCACCTCTTTTTAATTTACAAAACTGTAAGAAACTTTTCACTTCCGTATCAAAACCGTTTCACGAACGATTTATATTGTTCTTTTTGAAGTCTCTTCACATCTAGCAACGGTTGCAGTGGACTGAGTATCAGATCGCTAATGGTGGAAAACGACTAAAAGGGTTAGTGAAATAAAGGAATGATACTGCGACAGCATCGATGGATCGCCATCATGATCAAGGAGCCAAATGAAGGATCTGGCAAACCGTTGTAAAAGTGACCGATGCCAATACTTTTACGCGTAAACCATATCTCAGTGTCTCAGTGAAAGTATGTGAATCACTGCACTTCCATCTCGATCCATCACTAAGTGGTAGAACTGAAACTGGTTGTAATGGGCATCAAATTATGTTTTCTTTGTTTGTGAATATCCGGTGAATAGGAGATGACGTGTTTGTTTAAAGAGGTAAAAGGTGACAAAATCGATGGATTAGGTCATCACAATGAGCTACTGAATTCGAGGGCCCTTTTACCCTTCTGTTTACGTTTTAATGGGGCGTCACCAATGTACTAAGTTGAAAGTTACTATCACGATCATGGCAATCCATTCAAAGAATTAAAAGATGTGCATGTTTACTCATAACAACAGACACCCTTGAAATGGCCAAAACGTGCTAAAATGATCAACAAGAGCTAACGTGCCTTGTAATCGATATACCCTGTTATCAGTGTTATGCAATTTATTATGTCGTCTCCAAAACAGGAATTGTTGATCGATACACATGGTGAAGTTGATATATAACGGAAACGTTATTTCAGCATTGGTCGCTCACTCAGTAACTATCCTACATTGCAGTTTACCGCACTTCAGTTCCGTTGATATCAGCTTTATATTGAAGACCTCGAGAAACATAAATCGTGAAGGTGATGAGATCGCTTCATTTTGAGGATCAAAATACACCAATGCAAACTTGAACTCCTGCCCTACTTCAATCGGTCAGTGCATAAAACAGTTGGCTTCAGGTTTCGTCAGTATTTGCAGTCATGAATTTTTTTAACAAACCCATCCTCTCTTAGTCTTAGATCCAACTTTAGCCATACTTAGCCATTTGCTTTTGTTAACATATGAGTCCGAAGATAATCCAAAGGTGTGACCAATTAAAAATCACAACTCTATTAGCTCACTCACTTTTCAATATGATTTGGGATTTGACGTTTGCACGCTTGGGAGTAAGAAATGTCAACAACAAAAATATCTACTGACCTGTATAAGATTCGTCTATTAGAAAAGGAATCACTCCGTCTCGCCATAATCTCTTGTTAAAAGCGGTTGCGGCTCTTTTTAGTCTACTGCGACGTAGTTCATCCGCTGATACTGCAATATCTCCTTGGACAATACCGTCTATAAAATAATAAGACGGCGTATTAAAAGTCAGTATTTGAATGTGTCCATATCATTATAAACAGGGCGATAACATCTTTTCAATGTGATTGATCCGCTTCGAACAGAGCTGACATTTTGTAGAAAACAAGTTCAGCAATTTCTTCCTCGAAGCGGATTGTTCCTAATAATGGTAGACTCTCTAAACGTGGAAAACAAAACAGCCTTTCACGCCATCTTGTGGCTGATTTCCTTTTAAACATTGGCAGACGCTTTTGGGATATTTTTCTGATCTTCTCTGATGATCAGTTAAAATGATTGCGCCCAAACAGCACGAACGAATTGCCAGAGCTTCCTAAAAGAAGGGAGATTAATTTACTGGAATTCGGAGACAAATACAGCCCACGTTCGTCTGTGAAAGAAATTTAGATTATAGTAAAACTCACCGGCCTTGCAAGGGTCGTAGTCCTCTTCACCAGCATGAACCATACAGCGATAATATGCGAATAAAAAAGTGAAACAGAACAGGAGGCGAAGCATTTTGCGAGTGGTTAGCAATGTCATACACGCCTAGTGTAATCTTGGGTTAGTTCCAACGATTGTATCAGGACGGCTGGAAGTCGAATTTCACAAATTATTCCCGACGCGAGGCACGACTGGATTTCTGCGTTCGCTTTGGGCTTCGAAAGGCCGCACTCTTTCAACACCTTTAGTCAAATACCTGTGGATAGGATTGAATGTAGCGTCAAATGATGATGTATTATGAGATAAGCTCATCGAGTGTTTTGAACGTTTAAGACCGATTCTCACAATTACCTAATTGCGTCGCTTGCAATGGGATGTATATCCGGCACGTTTTTTTCGGCTTTTTATCTGAGGTCAGGCGGAAAATCCATAAATTTGTGGTCGAGGTGTGAAAAGTTATCGGCTTCTTAACCAATTGAGCGACGCATTGATGATTAATTAAATCGCAAATGACAGAATACTGTTTCATCCCTTAATTAACACCCACTTTTCGTGATACGCAACGTCCAATGAAAGCGTTGCGTTAAAAATAAGCTGAACCTGGATTTCTGCCCAGTAGCGTATTAATTATGCTATTATGATTTAAATATTCTAATCTCTCATAAATAACGAGATATGACCGCAAAGGAAATAGCGACTATATTTTCCAACGGTCCTTGCTGTCGGCGCTCTCAATGAGAAATGCAGCTGGAAATGTTAAAAGAAAGAACGTGAGAGAACCGGATGTCACTTAGCTTCCCATTTCGATGTTTACTTTTAAACAATCACGCCTTCTCCATTTTTTTAAAGAGAAGGTCAGTCTCTAGAACTGTCACTTTTTCGTGTCCACTGACAAATGCTGTAAGTGAAACTTCCAATGAAGGCTCCTAGCCTACGGTTTAAAAGAATGTTATGTTGTCTCAGGAGCGGGCATGAGTTGTTGTCAGCCTCAACAGTTTTGGCCGTGTGCCATGATTCCAGTGTCTTTCTGGTGCGATTGTTTCCTTTGTCAATGATCCCCGGGGGGGGGGGGGGAGGGGGTACTTGGGTCAACTTTTGCTGGGTATGTGCCGCTGGCCTCTCAGAGCCCCTACCCCGTTATAGTCTATTTTGTGGCCAATTATAGACCCCATCTTAGTCACTTTTGAGTAAATGTAAATTTCGCAATCCCAACTTAGTCACTTTCTGTTTAGCCATCTACCTTGAGTTCGGAACCCTTTTATCTAGGTTATCCTCAAATGAATTGACACATTTATTAAACATAGGAGATTTTACTCTTCACCTACAAACCTTCTGGTACATTTGTTAGCCGAAAATATTTACAAGCTAAAACTAACCAAAAAAAATACTTGCCAGAATATTCTTACCTCAAAAAATCCCGACAATTTGCGACCCCATTCTAGTAACTCTATTGAAAATGCAACTCCATTATAGTCAATCCAGTCGTGAAAATGCGACCCCATCCAGCGGCACATCCCCATTAGTCCATTACTAGGAAGTACCCCCCCCCCGGGCAATGATCGTAGAGTTGTCAAATAAATTCAATATAACATTCTTTTAAACAAACATTAATTTTAACACTCAGCATTCTTCTGAACATTCTTTTAACATATACGATTTATTCATGCGAATTACCTGCTATATTAAAAAATTTTACATCTCATTTCATCACACATTTTTATCTGTCGAAGACAGTGGACTGACTGTCGAAAGCTCATAGTCAGTTTAATAACTTTTAACCAGAGAACGTATTTTATATTTTACTATGATGAATCCTGGTAACGGATCCCCGATATTCTTAAAAATAAACGCTATTTTTAGCTTTGCTTTACTTCAGAATTTTCCATTCCAGCGTTTAAGCAAAAGGATTCTCATATACAGTTTCTTGTCTTTTGTCCAGTTCTTGAAGCAATTCAACAAGACGCGACATTGTTCAACTTTGATCAGTGGCCGACTGACGTTGAACGATGCTGATCAGACCTGTATCGTCATCAAAAGCACACGCAGGCTAGGTTTACTGTGCGAAAAAAGAAAGAAGGCTGCTAGTTGTTATTTTAAGCCTGCCCTTTCAATTAACCCTTTCAGATTCTAAGAATCAGTCATCCGCTATCTGTCATGGTTCTTTGATTGCGTGGATGGAATGAGAGTGTTTAAATAAAAGCTAATGAATTTTGTGCGTTATTTTTTTTTTGTGTTTCAATCTTGGACGGCCGGTATTTAGGTCATCTAGAAAAAAGACTGACAGAATGGCTTTTGTTTGTAAAATCATCCAAACAGCATTGGATTTACTTACAGAAATACATGTATACGGCTGAGACTCTAAGCATGCGGGTAGCAGATGGAATACACGATAAATGGTGGAAATCTTTTCAATCATCCTCCGATCTATGTACGTTCACTCATTTGGTAACCAATTTATTCGAGTGCCTGTGCTGCCGGATACATGTACATAGCCGCCCCCCTCGACCAGTTAGCCTAACCATACAAATCATCTCAACATGATTGAAAGAACGGTTAACTGATTTTTCACTATGCTTTCCTGCATTCTTGTAAAGAACTGAAACCGTTTTAGAGAAAAAATTCCTCGAGTAGGATGAGCGATGAAAACAAGATTTTTCAAATATGTTTTCTTTTTTTATATTCCGGTTATATTCCGGTTATAACTATTAAGATATTAAGCTCTCTTTATATGCAACACCCCTTAAGAACGTTGCCTGCGAGCGGACTCAAGTTAATTATGACCCAGATTTCTAAGTTACGGATATTGTCAAACATCTCGATCCTGACCGTGCAACTTACTGTGCTCACTTCCTTTGTAGCTGAAGCAACGACTGAAACGGTTCTTACGTCACATAAGTGTCATGTTGTCATGTTTCCACCTTCATCAGCCTTCCGTATCCTTGTATTCCCAAAGGCAGCCGAGATTCAAAAAAATCATTTCGGAACATCTCGAGCCGGAAACACACAGCAGAAAATGAAAGTAGTGTCCAAACGCTTTTGGCTTCACTTCGAGGTGTAATCCACAAACTTAAAAGTTATCTATCTGCTGGAGCAACCAGCCAGACCAGCTGAAACGCGGTTCTTACGTCACATCATCGGATCATGGCTCGATCCTGAATCGACTCTTTTACTCCCAAAGGCAGCCGAGATAAAAATAAAAACACCAAATTTTATTTCTCAAAATCTCGAGAATAACAAAAAACAAAAAGAAATAAAAGTGCTGTCTAAAAACTTTCATTTCAATGGTCACACTTCGAGATGTAATACAGACTTATAAGTTCCGTCTCTAGAACCACCGATACGACATGGAGGAGTAGCGACCCGGGGGGGGGGGGACTCACATATAAAAATGAGGGGGTGACCGTCGGAAATTTTCGAAAAATACCCTAAAAGGTACCAGAATCTCGTTTGATGGGCGTGGCTCAAAATAATATTTACCCCTAAGAGGTACCATTCTAAAACAACATATGACATATTCTGTCATATTTTTTCGACTCAATACCCTAAAAGGTACCGCGATAATTCTAAAGGCCCGTTTACACAGGCGATTTTTCGTGCAATTTTTGTCGCACTTGTCGATGCAAATTTTGTCGCGCGGAAGTTGCATCTTCAAATCGCATGTGTAAACGGGCGGCGATTTCAGTGCGATTTGGGCGCGATTTGACGCGCGATGTCGCAGAGATTTCGAACATGTTCGAAACCTGATGCAACTTGGTGGCGAGTTTTGGGAAATCGCAGCAAATATCGCATACGAGTCGCACTGAAATCGCCGCCCGTTCACACATGCGACAAAAATTGCATTGGAGAGCGCGACAAAAGTCGCATCAAAAACCGCATGTGTAAACGGGCCTTAACGGTGGTCATTTTAGATTTTAGTATCCTAAGCGATACCAATCTACAAATTTCGACCCCTAAAAGGTACGACGAGCACCTCCGTCATTTTAATATGGGAGTTTCCCCCCCTTCCCCCCCCCCCCCCCCCCGGAGTAGCCATTCTCTGAATGAAAAGGTTAAGTTTGTTTTGCGCTCTTTGGCGGCGCATGGCTAACTAAAATACAGTATGGTATTGTATTGAACACCTAAGAGTGGTAAAAACACAAATTTGTTTATATTTTGTTAAATTTCCATTCGGCATAAGCTGTATAACAAGCAGCATCGCATGAACGTTAGTTTTATTTGAAATTCAATGCTCAGCGCGTCTTGCGTTAACCCTTCTTCAAATAAGAATAGGAGTTAATGCTCGAATCGCTTTACAGATAGTAGCTAATTTACTTTTATCATCAACTCAGTTGATACCAAATTTTACTGTTCCACTTACCTACCGATCGCGACGCGGTAACACAGCTTCTTTAGAAAGCAACCACTTTATCAGTTTAGTTTGTAGTTGTGACTGATACCCGTTGGACAACTTCATCTGTGCATGAAGCTAAAGCTGAAACGGAACTTTATATTCACATTAGCGTCACGTTCCCATTTTAACCCGCTGTGTGTTAGGTTGTGCCAAAATAAACGTTTCTTTAAATTTTCCACTTGGGATAAGATAAAAGATAAACAGCACCGCACGATAGTCGACAGTTTTTAAGTCCATTGAATTGACATTGAAATCCTGATGATATGGTTCTTTGTTATTTTGAGTAAAAGTTCACCATTGAATTTATTTAGTCTAGGATGAATAGCCCCACCCCTCTCCTCTAAGGACAGTCAGGAAAGATTGTTTTTATTTTCTAGGCGACAAAGACCGTGAACTGAACTTCTCTGATCAGTGATGCGCATGCTCGCATGCGCTTAATGAAGTAAACACGATCATGACCGGTTAAGATCAGATTTAATTTCTTCATTAAATATTCGACTTCAACGCATTTTGATAATTTGTGGATTTTTCTGTAACAATATTTTCCTTGGAGGTGAGTAAAGTACTAATTATTTCAAGTGTATTTTGTAAGCGCCGAATTCACGTCAGTTCGATCTTTACTTTTACCAAGCGTGAGTTCATTTACTCTTTAATTTAACGCTACGAATAATAACTCCTCCTCTACATGTTCATTTAATTGTCTTCCGCGAACGGGAGTGGGATTTTGATCCATTCAATAATTTCTTTAACGCGCTCAAAGCTAGGGAACTACATATCTACTTCAAAGATGGTTAGAACACCATGATAAATGATTGTAAAGCCAACAAACGTCTCGTTTGTGTAAGGTACTTGAATTGCAATTAATGTCATCTCGAAATTTTAATCCTAAAAAAAAAATAGATTCATTTTACTATTTTACTATTTTCTTTCTTATCTATCAGACTGACATCGAGTTTGCGCGGATTTCTTGGGGCGATTCTGTGTGAAATCAACATTGAAAATGTATTTGCGAAGTTTACATGTGCCTTTTGTAAAACATTGTTTATTCTGTTTGTCGAGCAGGTACCATTGATCGCTTGCTGGTACCAAGCCATTCGACAATCTCGACAACTTGGGAAAGTTTTTGAATATTTGGATTTTCGACTTGAACTAAGAAAAATAATTGTCGTTGATTTAGGAGCAATCGAAAAAATAAAAAAATGAAAAACTACAAGTTGATAGCTGCATCTCCATAAACTCGCAAATATTAAACCTCGCTGCTATTGAGACCAAGTAAAATTTGCAACTGACAGCCGGTTTTGTTGCGTCGCCGTTTAGCGATATCCTGCACAGCTGGTAAGGGGTTGTTTCTCTAATGCACACAAAAGGCTACAAAAATTTAGGCATTTAGATGTAGATTAAATCAGTTGGAATTCTACTCAATCGGCAGTGCAGTTTCAAATAGAACTGCATGGAGTTTTCAGAATTGCAACCAGAGCTGGGACTATATCAGTTCGTTACCATTCCAGATTTAATTTATAAACGTGTTTTTTATTAAGATAATATGAACTATGTAATTTCAGTTTTCAGACCGTTCTTAATAAGCTTCTAATGACCGACCCGAAGAAAAAACGGTGAGTTTTGTTTCCCGGAGACCCTCAATGTTCCCCATGGCAAAGCCATAAGGGGAACATCAAGGATGGCGTGGAAACCAAACGCGGTCAGTCATTTTATGTTTTGTTACACTTCAAACTTCAAGGAGAACAAAACAGCCTTTAAACATCAGCCTGACGTCAACGCGAATACAAGGCAACGAGAAAGTCGTGAAAATTTCAAAATGTTTACTAACGATTTTCCTGCTACATATCTTTTTAAATGAGACCTCCACAAAACGACAAATTTCCTGTCGATCACTGATACTTAGCTTACACGCGAAGCGCTCACCTCTGCTCTAGCGTGAAGTAGCTCGCTGATTTAGCGTTTACAACAATTGGCTCGTGAAAGAATAATGGCGTAAAATGGGGTCAATTTTGCGAGCACCGAGTTAAGCAAAACCGATTGTATCTATCCTGTCTATACACAGGGGTAGGGTAACTCTAACAGTTTCTTCTTTTTTCCTTTGTATGAGGCTGCTAGGGTTAACCTACCTGCGTAGGAACCGTAACAAAGGTTGTTCCGGTAGGGCGACCCTATTGTCCAGGACAACTCAAGTGTTATGCTTCAGTTAACCCAGTGAATAAATCTCGCAACGGAAATTGATCACATTAACATCTGCTATCACGACCGTTAGGCCCTATTTATATGGTCTCGGGTACACGAGACAACCCTTCCCCTCGAGGCAACTTTACGGAGCGTTTATACGGAGCTGTGAGTTGTAACAGCTGTCCCCTCTGGCACACCAGTCTCTCTCGGAACTCCATTTTTTTTTGTACGTTTGGATTCCGCTGACTAAAAACACACGGGCTACGGGAACGATTTGAGCCGTCTCGTCTCGGGTAGGCGAGCCAAAGTGTTTATATAAGAAAATGTTGTACCACCTGGCAGGGCTTAACCCTACTTGCCAAGTCGAGACAAGTTCGCGATTCTCATATAAACGGTTTGTTTCGTGCGTAGCAACCCGCCACGATTAACTCTAGTTATTTGCGGGATGCTACTATATTTTGTTATATTATTTGAAAAATAAATTGTTGTTGTTGTTGTTTTTGGTTGAAATTTTCAAAGAAATAAGTGAAAAGTTTGCTCTGCTAGGGTAACTCGGGGGGAGGGTTGTCTCGGGTACCCGAGCCCATATAAATGGGCCCTTAGGCAGCAAACGTTAAAACAAAGATTTCGCCCAAAGACGCTGTTTTTAGAAAAAAAAAATGCTGTTTTTTTCTCCGTGAAACAAATAAATCAAATTTCGATTTCCTTGAGTATTAAAATCTGAGATTTAGGCAGTTGTTTTTCGGTATTCAGTTGATATTTTAACTTTGCAGACAAGCAAAAAGTTTTCCCAGGTAGGCGAGTTGTCCCAACCCCAGCTTCCCTGTACGACCAATTTATTATTGGGGGAAGGAGGTGGAAGTACACAGGCTACCCTGTCAATAGCGTTCCGCCCAGATTCTAAAAATAGAATTGGCGCGCAGCATCATGGGATTGAAATGCGTACAAACATTCAAGAACTATGCAGGTAGCTACGAAAAAACAGGTGCTACGAAGCACTGTTCTTGGGTACAACTCGACAATTATCCACAACATGTACAGTAATCGCAAAAACTGGTGTTTCCGAGGCAGCCATTTTGAAATATTTGTCCGCATTTCGATCCCACAATGCAATGCTGCCAAATATGACGTCATCTGGTCGGAACGCTATAGGGTTTTCATGGTAGTGCTGAGTATATATCAGCCGTGCTGGTATTTCTGTTAACGTCCCTAATTTTCTTGACAAATTACTGCTTCTTGCTAAGTTAGTAGTCATTCGCATGATATCTTTGCAAACCGGATCCAAACAGTGAAATCCATGACAGCTATATTTTTGCCTGAATACATCCATGTTATTTCTCACTGGAAGAATTAACGTGTCTCTCTCCAGTCTCTCCAGTTTCGGTGTGGAGGCGCGGTGGTGTAGTGGTTAGTGCAGGTTGGACAGGCTTCAGATCTGATGGTCAGTGGTTCGAGGCCTGGTATCGGCCGTCGGGTTATTTGTTTCCTAAGACCATAAACTTTACTTCACATTGTCTCTCTCCACCTAGTGGTATATATGGGTACCGACGATAAAATAGGGAGCTTAAAGGGACACTGTCACGTATTTTTAGTATCACTTTGAAAAGCCAAAAAAAACATATCAGTTTCAATGGAAACCTACAAATAATGGTCCAGTTTTGTTAACAAATACTCTGCCAGTGCACAGAAACTAGTATTTCTTATCTTTGGCTGCGGATGGCCAGGATGGAAATGGATTGCAACTTGAAAAAATTGGCCAATTTTTTCAAGTTCCTCCCAAGAGTCGTGGAAAAATCTTATTATGGTTTGTTCGTCCCTTAAAAAATCACTTGATATTATCTTCTTGGTGTTCTAAAAGCAATTTTATGTTTGAGCAAAGGTACTTTGTCATATATTTAGTGTATTTTGACCAAAACACCACAAAATCTGCGTGACAACGACGACGGCAACGCCAAGGAAATTACGTTACTTGAAAAAAGTGATTCACGCTGTTTTAAACTACTTTGCAGTTGTTTCAATTTGTTTAGTTTGTCTAATGTGACCGGATTGTTCAGGAGCTGAATTTGAAGGGATGGCTGGCTTTCCAGTTTAAATGGAGAAAGGAAAATTAGCCGTCGTGTGTTCGCGTTCTCCACAAAACCTATAATTTGAATATTTAATGTTGTTGTTTTGCAGGGAACGGCAAAGAAATGTACCAAAATGTAAGACGCACGCGCAGAGGCATTGATTTTGCTCATTGAACCTATTATTTTGTGCCGTTCTCGCTGCCGTCGCCGTCGTGGTTGCTTAAGCTGCCTAATGCTGGGGGTAACCCTGCGATGGACTTGCATCCCATCCTGCAGGGGTAGCAATATTCCTAGTTGCGGCATGCTATGGAAATCGACCTCTGGCTGGTGTGAGACTTTAACTTTCTACCAGTTTTGGTGGGATTAGATCCGGGCATGACACTGACTTTTACTATTTATTTCAGCCATGTGGTTTCCCTTCCTTGTTGCGTTTGGATTATTTATTGCACACGTTTCGGCCATAACAGATCCTCTACCGTCCGCTCTGAGTAAGTGAAAAGTTCGGTGTCAACAACTGAATTAACCCAGCTAACGTTTAGAGCATTTGACGTACTAAAAGTGAATTATATGAGAGGAACTTAGACTGAGGATTATTAACCAGGGCCGATACTAGTATTCCATAAACTGCGAAATGTAGGTCTATTTATAAATTGTCTTATACGATATCTTGGATCAGCTGCAGACTACGTCTTTAGAATCGTCAAACAATTAAGGTAAATCACACTGATCCGACTCTGCACTGATAAATCCCTGACCGACTAGATATTGAATGTATCTTATTGATTCATTCAGTATCGATTCAGTATCAGCTAATCTGAATCCGTAAGTCTTGTAGTTATGTTTTGCCTTTCTTAAAAGCGGAGCACTCGCGGGCCGAAGGCCCGGCTGTGAAGCCCCATACTCATAGAACCTATGCCCGTCATTGTTCATGGTCATGGCTAGCGGAATGCTTCACGGGCGCGTCGGTCCTGTGCGTCCGTCACGCAGGGCTAGCTCGTGGGTGCCTATGACGTCGCAAAACATGCGCGTATGACGCCACACGCGCGGCTACACAGCCGTCAGCTCGGTAATTCCCAGTGTTTAGCGGAGCAGTAAAGTCGTTATTTCCCTGCATTTTTTCGCAGTTTGCTACTCAAGACAGGGATACTAATTAAGGGATACTCAGAAGCCGCTTTAGTGAAAAAAGAAGAGCTTTCAGGGATAAAATCTTGCTTCGAGGAACTTCATGCGTTTTAATCAATGCAGGAGCAATGCGGGGAGATTCCTTATTTTTATTACGGATTTCAGAACCGAAGAAGAGGAGTTTTAACGAATTTCCAAGCAGTCCAGTGACTTACAGGTAAAATAAATCACATTTTTCGATGGGAATTTAGGTTGATATCAATTTTTGATTGATTTTTCCTTTGTGTTCTCTTAAGTTTTGGAGACATGATTATGAAACGTGATCAAATTAAGTCGTGTTGTTATCTTGAATTTCATCGAGGACAGCTCTGCTTGATGCGCTATAAATGGTGTGTTTTGCTTTTTTAAAAAAATAAACTAATGGAGATTTGAATAGAATTTTTCGAAAGAAGATTGTGTTATCCGATCTTGTCCATTTTTATGTGTTTGTTCATTCATTACATAGATTGAAAAGCGATTTATGTAAACAAAACAAGACTTAGATTTTCTGTCTTCACTCGCGTCGCCTTATATGCAAATATGTTTGTGTATTTTTGCAATTTTGATTTCCAAATCAGTTTCTCGGGCAATTTTTGACAAACATAAACTGTATTTTATTCGGAAAGTAGTCGTACTAGTTATTCTAGACAGAGAAAAGTTGTTTTTGTGAACTTTTGTACGGTCTTAATGTACTGTGTAGACTGTCGGGTAATACTGTTTTTGAGAATTGCTAAAATTGAAAAATAGCCCGGTCGTCAATCTTAATTCTTGTGCTTCCGACTTTTCACCTTAGTTAAGTTTCACCTCAGTCAAGCTTAATCAAAGTGCGACGCTGTTAGGCTTGGCCTATCTATATATATTATAGAGTATTCTGTATATTTTACATGCAATATTTTCACACGTAGCGGGTCCAGCCAGTTCATCAGTGCCGAACCAAAGCACGTCATGTGTTCGTGTTTAGCAGGTTCCGTTTAGCTTTTGGTGGTTAGCAATTGCATTTAGTTATTGATAGTTATTGATGTAACAGTAGACTCCAAAATGTAGTCTTGGTGCCTGAAGCCATTCTTTAACCGTTCAATCACTTTTCAATTTAGTCTGCATGCTATTGATAGTGATACATATGACTGTTATTTTGCGAAGGCGAGGGATTTTAAACCTGATAAAATCACTGCTACTCGTGATCGTGTATTACACTTAACATCACGTTTAAATTTAGCTTGCATTAATTACATTTTGCATTCAAATTGAAACGTTTCACTGCAAAACATTGAAACCTGTTGAAAAATCTCCATCTGGAAATACTTTAGGAATTGACAGTCAAGTTACAATAATGCTTTGAAAGATTTGCTTTTGTTCTGTTTGTCTTGTAATTTTCTTTCCTATTGTTTTTTAAACAGTTGAACCATTTTCAACGTCGATTCGATGTCCTCCAACCAAGCAATTCCATTGGACACGATCTGATACTTCTGGACTCGACATCGTTTTTTATTACACATGTGGCCCATGTAAGTGTTGAAAATAAAAGAAAGAGAGCGAAATATAAACTTTAATAACACTCAGCATGCCTCTATCAATAGAGTTTTTTTTTTTCACTTAGCTTTTAATCATGATGTTTTGACGAGATCCAGAACGTACCCAAGACGTTTTACTCGTCGAAAGTACTTATTGATCTTATTTTAATCCTTTTCACCACCGAGAATCTTGCTGGAGGAACGTATCCAAGACTTTTTACTCGTCGAAAGTACTTATTGATCTTATTTTAATCCTTTTCACCACCGAGAATCTTGCTGGAGGAACGTACCCACTTTTGACCCTGTGGATAAATGTAAATCTTGTAGAGTCCACAATAAAACTAAGACTCGAGGCGTCATGTGTGGTGATAAATAAAGAAAGATGATAAATTTTAAGCTCGATAATGAAATGAGAAAAGTGCAATAGTTATCGAGTCACGAGCGTTGGACAAAGAAACAAATTACTCAGAGGACTCACGTGACATGACGAACATTACGTCATCCTCATTTCATTGCCGAGCTTTAAATAATACAATACAATAATACAATACAATTTGTATTGCGCAAATTCCATAAAAATGTTGAAATGCGCATAACAATGATTAGATAAAAATAAATAAATAAATAAATAAATAAATAGAAATCCTAAAACTATTCTATTGCTGATAAAATTAATAGAAATACCACATTTTTTCATCAGATTTAATTTGTCTTACAATTGACAATTGACTGTAACATTTCTTCTCACCAGCAAATGAAGAAATGTCCCAAACTCTACACTGCACCAATGGCTACAAGGCTCAGTACAGGAAGGACCTCATTCCAGATGCCATGAAAAAGGCCGCCATTCCCATGGCCTTGAAAAGAGGTTTTATTACGGGAGTGAACGAAGAACCTTCCTTTGGGCTTTTTGCTACAGGGCCCGATTATAGTATGAAAAATGGAGCCGTTGTGGTATTTGCATGTCTCAACCCAAAGTAAGCATTTCACGTAAACACTTCAAGTAACGGACACAAAGCGCCATTGTATGAAACATCGCTTGAAACAATAAAATTGAACACTTCTCTCTCGTTTGTACACCAAAGCAAAACTTCGTCATTCGAATAGAAACACCGTTATGTAAAGTGAATGAGACTTTGTTTATTATAAGCATAAAAAACTTAAAAGTCACCATTCAAATAAAGATTGTTATGAAGTATTTACTTCTGATACTCGTTAGTGTGTTATAATAACAATAATAATAATAATAATAATAATAATAATAATAATAATAATAATCATGATATTTATACAGGGTGTGTTTAGCTGAAGGTGGTTCTAACTATTGATGAAGTTCGAGTGAGTGTCACCATCTGTAAATCAAAGTTACTATGCAGAACGTTCGTGTGGTGCTGTTTTTTGTTTTAATGAAACATTTTTGAATTTGTAGTGCGAAACGTTCAAGTTGATAAAGAAACTAAATTTAGTGTCATGTCAAACTGCGCGTAATGCGTCTTTCACTATATAGGAACCATGAACAAAAATTTCCACTCAATTAGCGGAAAGGTTTAACTGAATTGAACATCACTCTGCTTCTTCCACAGCAAATAAATGGCATGAAACAAGGACAACGTTACAAACAACAATCTGCTATGTAGTACTTGGCGTCTACTTTGGATGTGTGACTCATATTAACCAACTCACCTGTGCAGCCAAATAATTCAAACCAGCGTGCCTGACGAGGAGTTCCTGCATGTAGATAATTTTTTAAGTCATAATTGTCAATCTACGTCCAAATAAATTTTATGTTATTTTGATTCTGACAAATGACCAAAGGTACAACCTGTTAAGTAACCGTATTTTGTGCTCGAGGGTTTGAAAATAAAATAAAATAAATATATATTAAATACTTCTCCTGCATGAAATCCTTCTTCTGTAATAATAAAATGAGTAGCAGATGAATCAGTCAAGATATAATGAAAGCTTTCAAACTTTCATAAGCTATAAAAATTTAAAACTACAAAAATTAAAAACTAACTCTATTTGTGGTGAAGAAAAACTAAGTTGGTTTTTGAAAGCTTACCCCACCTGCTTCAGCTCGTCCAAATATATTTCTTCCTACACCGTGACTGGAGAAATGACAATAGTTTACACGTCAATTTAATCGTTCATGTTAGAGCTCGATTTGTAGCGAGCATAGGCTATCAATTTGAACCATGCAGAGTTACCATGGTTATTCGCGTTGACCCAAACAATGTAGATCCTGGTTTAAGCCTGGTTATTCTGATTCCCTGTAAAAATAGAATTACTGGGTTTACCGTAAATACCCAGGTTTACCGGGCTTTTAGGCACATTGGGTTTAACCCTGATTAACCTTGTTTAAGAACAGGAAACCCGTAGAACCAGGAAACGTATAACCCCACTCAATTGTACCCGTCTAATGAAGTTAGTGTAACTATGGTATAAATACTCAGCGAGAGTCGACTCAGGAACACACGATCCTCCGAGCACCGATCGAATGGTTTAACATAACGGATGTACAAGTATACTCGAGGACTTAGATGTCTTTACGTTACAACATCGCTCAATATTTTCTTGCCTGAGGTGTCTGAGTGGTACATAAAGCCACACAACTGGGACAGACTGGATACGGTAATTAAACATAGTTTTAAAACTATCAACTGACAAATACGGTCGAACCTCCCCTTACGGATACCTCTCTATTATAGACACTTCATTTGGTGCCGAAAATCTCCATATATTTTCATTAAGTAATGCTCCACGTGAGAACTATGGTAAACTTCGTTGTTTTGCGGCTTTGGCTCTTTCCCACATAGAATATCTTTGGTTTCAAGAATAGAGGAGGAGCTGATGGTTCATAATTATATTTCATTATAAAAATAAAGAAAATCCATTTGCGTCAAATAAATTTTGGGAAATGTTCGTGGTTAACCAATCAGAATAGCAGAAGACAATAGCTAATAACTTTGTTTCTTTGATGAAGTTCCCCAAATACAACATCGTTTAAAAATTCCATGTTGTGCGATTGGGGTCTCAAATTACTTGAAACCTTAAAAAAATTAGACTGAAAATGCACCTTGAACCTAACGTTTTAGCAGTTTTTTAGTCTAGGCCAATGAGATCACTAGTTGTAACAATGAAAAAAGTTGGCATTCCATCGTGCATAGCCGTTCAGCGCTATCCTTTTTATGCGGATCATTACTTAAAATAACCTCAATAATACCGACCCTCTATAATACGAACAACAAACGTCAAATTTCGGCTGCAGAAAATAAATTCATATAAACCTTACCAGTCTTTGTTATGGACACTACAGTGATGACAGAGCGTAAAATACAATTTTCAGTTTTTAAAATCATTTATTGTCACATCGGATCGAATTCAAATTTGTTATAACTTATAAGAGACCAAAATAAAACAATTGTCCCATTTTTTACCCCGCCCATAAAAGCTGTATGTATCTTACGCTACATTATCATATTGTTTACGATTTGTCCCCGTCCCAGATTATTATGGCGCTTTTTTACGGACTCACTCACTCACTGGTTTGACTTCACCTAAACAGAAAAACCAAAACTTGGCTACAATGCCGTTTAAAAGCTGCCAAGAAACAACAGATAGACATTATTTAATAATGTATGAACATTTTAAGGGCTGTTTATTTATAGTTTTAATATTTTATCAAACTCGCGATTAAATCCGATACAAATCATTATAATTTTGTCCTGGAGGACTCTCGTTGTGAGTCTGGGCTCCCTGTGCTCTACTTCGTTCATTTGGTGTCTCTTGAGGTTCAACTGTAAAGGAAACTTTCCCGTCAGCTGTCCGCGGAGAACTTCAATGCATATGGTAAGTCAAACCTTTAGTCATACAGTATGTTATGGGAATTTAACCTGACTTTTGAGTCTCTGGACAAGAGCCCATTGTGCGACCACTCAAATGAAAATTTTTAAAGGGAACCTCCACTATCATAACAAATTAATGTTAAATTGATGGAAATTAAGTCTAATTTGAATTATAAGCTATTTTTGCTTTTACATTTCCCGCGCAGCGCCGTATATCGCCATACATCGCGCTGTAGTGTTTACCGAAGTCTTGAAAAATCCATTTGAAGTCCACAGATCGGTTTTAATTTTCCATACTGAGTTTGGTCAAAGGGTTGCTTCGCGTATTTTACGAGGTAAAAATAACCACAAAGTTACGTCATATCATTTGACATAGCAACTTCAAGGTCATAAGAGATAGCAACTAATTGATTTTCAATCTGTCACAACTCGTTTTGAAACTGGGCTTTAAGCGTACATAAATTTAGTATTCGAAGCACAGCCAATGGTGTAACTGTGTCACAATCGAAGATTCACTGTGACAGGGGCGGATCCAGGAATTTTAGAAAGAGGGGGATAAAAATTTGTAGGAGAGACCATGGGCGTGTTAGCGGCCATTTAGTGCGGTTGTGCGGGCTTTTCTAGAGAGTTAAATTTTGATAATTTAAGTCCTCTGAAATGCAATCTGGTGCATTCTGGGCGCTCAAATTTGGCAAATGCCAGGATACCATATTGAACAAGAAATATTGAAATATTTAATAAAATGCAGTTGTAGTCGTGGCCAAACAGGATTTGAATCAAATCGAACTTTTTTTTACTTATGAAATCCAAGTATCTGGAGTGGTATAGGATCTAATTAAACTAGAGTCATCCATCTCAAAATACCATTCGATAGACGTTGTTTTCAAAAGAAAATAAAAAAAGGTGGCGGGGCTGAGGCTCCCTCGGCCCCTCCCTGTTTATTCTTCATTTCCTAGTTGTGATAGGAGGCCTTCACATATAGGGATGATATCTGTTTACAAACATTCTTTTTGTTATTCAAATGTGCCAACCACTGGAACAAAAGAACCCTTTGTTTCGGCAGCCAATAAGGCTCTGGTTGGCACATTAATAACAATTGGTGACGTCATTGATATCTTCCCTATAGCTGTGAAAAGTGAAAAACGGCGGGAAAACTATTATCAATATCGTGAAACTGAAAATCAATTTACAACATACGAAAAAGGAAAATGACGAAACGAAACATATCAAACGAACTTCAATACAATACAATACAATACAATACTGGAGCAATAACTTATATTTTTATAACCTTTATTTTATTCAATGTTACTTGTGAAAGACTAAGCGTTAAACCGTTAACGGTGTCATGGATGACATACCTCAAACTTGATAAAGTGAAAGAAACTGCAATAAAAGTAATAAAAGAAAAAGAAAACTATAGTGTTGATGGGAAAGTGAAACAACTTAGAGTTAATAAGATTGGCCACTGTAAAGAAGATTCAAAAGTTGATGTGTCGAGCGCCACCCTTCGTGAAGGAGCGAATCCACAAACAAATGGCCAAACTACGCCTTTCCATCTCGACCTAGGCGTATTATAATCACTAGTGGTAAGTATGGGGATAAGTAGTAGAAAAATATGAGCGGGCGATCTGTATGGGCGCGTTTACAATGGCGAGCCATTGTAAATGCCCATACAGATCGGACGCGAATATTTTATGGTACTTGTGAAATGAAACAATGAGTAGAGATCTGTATAAAAAGTTAATGAATACTAATTAGCTGAGCAGGTGTTTGTATCAAAAGTTAATTCTACTGTTTAATAATTCATCAACTCAGTTGATTTGTATTGGGGTTTACAAAGGTATACATGTGACTCAAATACTGCCTATTTATTGGTCATAACTGTTATGAATTATCAGCATCAAATTTCTCCTAGTAATATCAATGCTAATCAATCAGAGAGGTCATGAGAATTAAGGATATGATCACCCAAGATGAATCTCTTGATATTTCAACAACTTCTCCCCACTACTTCTGTAAGAAACCTATGGGAACAAGAAATGAGAATTAGTAGTTTGATATTGGGGGTTAAGGAGTTTTAGTCGCTTCATCTTTATTCTTTCACCCCCAGAGTCAATTATAGAGACATGCAGTGTTGTTCTAACTTTTGAGTCTGTTGATGAAAGCCTATGGTGTGACCATTCAAATGAAACCTCTTCAGCAGTACTTTTGCATGGTACCATTTGTTCTAACTTTTGAGTCTGTCGACAAAATCCTATGGTGTGACCATTCAAATGAAACCTCGTCAGCAGTACTTTTTCATGGTACCATTAGTTCTAACTTTTGAGTCTGTTGACCAAATCCTATGGTGTGACCATTCAAATAGAAACCTCTTTACCTTTGATTTTTAGCACTCGTGGGAGTTGAAGGGTTAGGGAAATTGGAGCTTTTAAAAGGTGCCAGCAATTTTGTGCTACTTGCGACCACGGGCCATAAAGTTTTGTTCAAATATCCCAGGAACATCGGATGACCGATTTCGCCAATAACTACTCAGAGACTACGTTTACCAGAAAAGGTTCTGTTTGCTAAAAAATCAGATGGTTATTTTGGCGCGAGTTATCTACCGGAACCGTTTTTATATTACAAGGAAACAAATGATGAAGAAACTTATACGGTAAATCAGTTGAAGAGGGTTGTATTTCCACTTGCATGGACATGAATAAAGCGTCTCTTTGTTTATGTATTCTCGTGTCTCTCGAAGCGTAGCGTGGACAGGGAAACAAAACGATCGACGAGTTACAAAGTGTTCTTTGTATTCAGCCCGGGAACGAATTCGTTGGCGTAGCCTGAACGACTCGGCTTTCGATCCGCATCTGTTCATACATAAATATAAGGTTTATGCCCGGAGCAAAAAGAACTCGAGTATCAGTGTGAATATACATGTAGGTAACGACCATTTTAACAATAGCCAACGGCGGACTGCTAAACCAACTCGCATGACTGAATACCAGTGGGAGAACACTGACTTCTTTAGGAATTTTTAAACTCTATGTCTTCTTTCACGAAATGTCTTTCCATATTTACAATCAATTAACTGTACAAACCACTTAAAAGACGCACCACGCAAAATGTAATGTGTTTCTTTTGCCATTCCCGAAACATGTTGAAACTTTGAACATTAACTTTAGTAAGTCTGCTTTCGTATTCCAAGAACCTCAATTTGGAGAGCTTTCATCAGGACGCAGTTTGGAGAGCTTTGTTGAGCCACCGGTCGCTTTCAACGGCTCTGTCCGTTGTTTTTAAAGTGATCCTTAGTCGCGATCTTAATTGAACAATCATGCATGTCAGCTTTGAAAAGAATGAAATATATTGAACGTTTTAAACGAATGGACCGAACAAAAGCCATCAGTGTACACGTGTCGTCGCTAATAATTATTTTTAACTAAAAAAATTCAAGACGTATTAAAAATTGTTTCCAATTCTAGTCTGGAGGCGAAGAAAAAAGATAAATTGATTTAACTTTTTATTTACCTTTATAGAACTGGTACCAGCTCAGACCTGGTCTAGCGATCCCAAATTTACTTGTAAGTGAAACGAATTTACGTCTAATCTATTGTCTCAATAAAGCAAATATATTTCCACATTTCCGTGTTTGTTATATTGATTGACAGCCTTTAATCTAACTAAAAGGTCATCGGATGAAATTGAAAAGAATGATAAGGAGAAAATATTCAAACCGTCCTATTCAAGAGGAACTTTTTCGATTCACGGCTACGCACTTCTTTCCTAAAATTCTCTTCTAAAGGTAGGTAACCATAAAGCGTAAATCGATAGATGACATTTTTTCGTGTCATTTGCTACCAAAGACAAGAGTCATATTTTATATTACTCTTATTTTCACTGCCGTAGGCCTTGCTTTGTGCCCATGTCCAGCAAGCGCATTTCTTGGATTACAAAATACGATTACGTTATTCACTGCTGAGGCGGCCGGTACATAATTTATTGCCTGTCGAGTAGATACGGCGACTTGGGAAGGTCATTTTGCGGCGATAGGGAAATAATAGAAATATCGCCACCAAGCCCCAGAACAAATAACAAATATGGGGCGCGATGGATCAAGAAAAAAACGGAACGACGAAGGATCCCAAATGAACGCCCAAGGATCATCATGGGGTTGTGGAGCGCGGTTTATGGGCATTCTTGGTGTTTTAACAGTCATTTTAGTGGTGGCTGTCGTTCATGTTGCGACCAGCGACGAGCGCAAGACGTATTTCGATGAACTCGTTAGTACGGGGGGTGCTATTCGCTCAGCGCGTGATGTTCACACTCACCACAAGGATGACCCCGTAAAGATTTGCCGAAGTAGCGATTGCAAAAGGGTGGGAAAATACATAAACGCCTCCATGGATCACTCAAAAGATCCATGTGAAGACTTCTTCTCTTACGTCTGTGGGGGCTGGATCAAAGCCAATCCCATTCCTAAGAGTTCTTCCACATATTCTACGTTTGCCAAGCTCAACGGGCATGTGGAGCGGAATCTAAGGCACATATTGGAAAAGGCAATCACAGCTTCTAGCAAGAAGCTCTTCCATCTGCCAAAAAAATTCTACGAGTCGTGCATGGATCTGAACACTATTGACAAATTAGAGGATAAACCACTTCGGGATCTGATTGATAACATCGGTTCCTGGAGCATAAATAGCACGTCAGGTTGGGATGAGAAAAATTGGGACCTCGAGAAAACATTGTTGAAAATTCATAAGAGCTATACGTCCGCTGGCGGGCCCTTGTTTTCCGTTCATATTAGCGACGATCCCATAAACAACACCAGACACATAATTGAGGTGAGTACGGTTCAATCCGAATTCTGGTGTTATAACATATAAAGCTCTAAATTACTTTAGAAAAAGTGCTTTTTCTCCAAGAACCATCCAATTACCAATGATAAAAATATTTCCTACTTTTTCGTTTGGTAAGAAGAATAGAAATAGTCTTGAGAAAACCTCATCCCAGATGTAAGCTTATCTTCATCTTAATTGTAAACAAACAAGCAATTTATTTGCTGATTTTCGTGTTTTAAATACATGGAATAACAGGAAACTCAAATCAATTGAGAACAAACCTGTGGGTAAGAAATGCAAAAGTTGTTATGTTCGAAACCCTATTGTAAATTGTGATCTTTTCAAAGGAAGGTTACTGTATTGTCCTAAATGACAGTTTCAACCATTTGATTCGATTGTGTCCAGCTGAAGAGGTGGTTTAGACCTGCTAATTTTAGCTTGGAGTACCTGTTGTTCGTTTGATGGGAAATCCGGGGTGGGAAATATTTCTTGATTACAGCAATTTTCATTGGCCTTCAGACGACAACCTTTTTGCTGCAAATGAAAATGCAGATACAGCTTTATATAATTATAAAAACGTTATATTGACCGGGTAAATTCGTTCCTCGGTAAATTCATCGAAGGAGTAGTATTGCGTGCCGTTGCGGTTCTCTATTCATACTACGCTCGGAGCGACTCTAAAAATGTATCCCGTAGAGATTCAAGTGTTCCACTTTTAAGATCAGGTGTGTGTTTATCAACGCTCACGTAAAATGTTCGGGCCCGATATGCCATATAAGTAAAATGTTTACCAACAAAGATCCAAGTTTTGTTGCATGCTTAATTTAAAAGCCAACCAATAGAATCTTACGTTTGCTGCACACGGTTAGGCTGGTTTGCGGGCTAAAACTGAATTTGGGCCCAAAATATCTTCGGAACTATGAGAAACGCACGCCAGAGCAGCAAAACATTGCTAGTACAAAAACGTTTTATGAGTTAGGCAGAAAATGTGCCGCCGGATGGGGTCGCATTTTCAAGACTGGATTGACTCTGATAAGTTGCATTTTCAAAGTGACAAGGCTGGGGTCACATTTTCTACATGATTACTTAGTACCACTAGCCAAGTTGAAGGGTTATATCGTTTTCATTTGCCGCACCTACACTAGTGTATGGACCTTATTACCCTGTCCGATATCATGATGATCTTGCAAACTTTAAGACTGCTATTAAGACTTACTTATTTCGCGAATATTTTTCAAATGAAGTACTGTCCCTAGAATAATGTAATCTATATATTGTAAATATTAAGATATGAATTTCAGTTAATGTTTTTATATATTTTATTTTTTATCACTGATGTAAATTTTTGAATTTTATTTTTGTTTGAACTATTGTGCTGTAAAGCGCCATGAGCTCATCGATATGGCGCCATAGTAATCCTTTATTATTACATATACTTCATTGCAAATTGAAAGTGCTTGAAACAGTTCCACTGTGAATTCATTTAAGGAAGGCCAAGTTTAAAGGGGAGTTAAAAGGGTTCACAAGGTACATGCATATTGGGATCGCGTGTTTTGCATTTGCAAAAATAGACTAAGATAAGGTAAAAACAATGAACTGCAAGGCTGATCTGACCACGTAAAAAAGGAAAATTTGCGAGACACCATCACGACAGAAACCGATAAAGTAGGATCGTAACCGTGGACAATTGTTTCGTTGTTATTGCAACTCATCAGCACGGTGTTACGATCTAAATGTTGCCAGCATAGAAAGCCAGCGCAAATAGACTGCACAATGACCCGTTCACAAATCAGGTTCCGTACTATGTACTCACTTGTCACCCGAAACACGCGTGCCACATCACCTGTTTCGGGGAACAAGGAGCCCACAGTGTATCGCAAAGATGTCTCGCAAATTGAAATGTAGATGGACAAAGCCGATCTAAACATTTAAACGCATGGGCAAAACCATGCTGAAAGAAAACACAGCATATCGGATCTGAAAAGACCAACGGTCCTAAAATATATAGAAATAAAAGTAAACTGCAGAAGACCGCAAACGATAATGCTGCTAATGATACGTAGGATCTACGAGAGACCTAACCAGCCAAAAAATGAATGAACAAAAACAATGAATTGCAAGGCTGACCTGACCACGTAAAAAAGTAAAATTTGCGAGACACCATCACGACCGAAACCGATAAAGTAGGATCGTAACCGTGGACAGCTGTTTCGTTGTTATTGCAACTCATCAGCACGGTGCAACGATCTAAATGTCGCCAGCATAGAAAGCCAGCGCAAATAGATTGCACAATGACCCGTTCACAACATCAATATCAATATCAATATCATTGGCCACAGAATAGACTCTAATGGGACAGGGACTCTGAGTGTCGCTAGGTATGCCCCCGGGAGCGTCGGTCGGGGGAGCCACTTGATCAGAGTAATCAGAGGAGCTTCTGAGAGGGTTCCTCGGGACAATTTGTGGTTTTTCGCGGTATACGACAAACGCTAAGCACAACAATTGTATGATCAGTTAACGATCTACCTTTTTCTACCACCAGATAGACCAATCTGGACCAAGTCTATCCAGAGAGGTGTATTTTGACAGTCCAAAGGTAAGAATTAAAGAAAATTTACGATAATGTTTGTAAATGAATCAACAGCGCGTTAAATTGAAAACCGTCGTTTTAATCTCAACAGATTTTAGTTGAATTGGTTGTTAAGGCTCAACCCTTTTTGCAGGTTGATAGCATTGATAATTAAAAACAAACCACCTGAAAATTAGGCTGCAGGGAGTCGCCAGTTTTCCTGAGTTGTGATTCAAGAGTGACTCGCAAGATTCGATTGTCTTCTATCAGACTTCCCGGGCCAACGAAAAATACGAAAAGAAAGATACTGCTTGTAGTCAACCTATAAAAGGTTTTCAATTATCAGTACATTATACGTACTATCACTCTCTCCCGTGGTACAAACACCTAAACATTTGACTTTTAGAAAGGTTTGTGGGCAGTTTTAACCAGTGGATATTTGACTACTTGAAAGTATTCAAATACCCACAGGTCGTGGTCTCACAATGCATTCTCTTCTCCCACGTTCTACACGAACAAGTAAACAATTTCGAAGTTTGGAATGTTTTTATTGGAACCAAGCTGACTTAAAGTACATCCAATTTTGCCAGAAATTGTTATGATTTGAAGGTAAATTTAATGAATTCATTGAATTGGATTTATAAAACTACTACCGAAAAGTACGTTTTGTTGTGATTTACCGGCGTTTCAGTCACCTTGTGGTCAAATATAAAAAGATAAATAATCGACTTTGTTTAACGAGGTTGTAACAGTCTTGCGACTGAGAAACCTGTGGCCATTGAATTGGTTTATGAGGAGGGAGGAAAAAACTGGAGGACCCGGAAAGTCAGAGGAAGGACGAGAATCAACCACAAACTCGACCAACATGTGACGCCGAGTCCGAGAATCGAACCCGGGCCAACCACAAACTAGACCAACATATGACGCCCAGTCCATCACCCAGAATGAGGCGACATCATCCGGGACTTTCATGTGTGACGCGCGCGAAAATTGAACTGAATTAGCATGTCAGACGGCCAAACAATAAAGAAAATGACCTCAAAATGGCCAACAGCGCGTACGTTTTGCGAGCTTACGAGTTTAATACTTTTGCTTCTAAAAAGTTACCACAAGGCTTTTGTAGATGAGACATGGATGTAGAAAATAAGACCTCGGAAATTTTACCATAAATGGAACTGGTCGCAAATTTTGCCACTACACCACACTTGCTGCTGCATAATTAATCTCTTGAGCGAGGGTGATTGATAGGCTCTTGCCTGGAGTCAAATGCCGCTGGAGGTTTAGAATAATTCAAAGATATAATGAGAATAAAAAGTGGGTAGGTGGTGGTGGGTCGGTGACTCTTTAACGGGCATCAAGGGTGAACAATAAAATCTCAATTGTTGCAATTTAGATCATAAAAGCGTACAAGCAGTTTATCACAGCCGTCGGAAAGCTTCTTGGAGGTGACGACGAAATGGAAAAGCGCGCTGAGGAGATTGTGGACTTTGAAACGAAATTAGCTAAGGTAAGTATGAATCCCATTCTGGGATTGGGTGACTGGGTAGTAAAAGCGCGTAATAGTTTAATGGCGTTTTAAATGAGCGGGTTGAAGTGTTGTAAGGAAAATTAAACGTGAACTGAAAACTTGGCCACGCAAATGTCATCCTACGTAAATAGGTAACTAGGTAGCCTGAATCGAGTTTGGAGAATTATTTCAGTATTTTAATTTACAGTGTCCATAATTATCGCTAAAGTGCGAAATACTTGGGCACTGACTTGAATAAATAGAGGTTATAAAAACTCACTCGGACAAAAATCCCGCCGTATTACACAATTTTTCGCTGAATAGTTTTTTTATTATACGGCAGTCATCTTCAAAATTCAAGTTTCTGAAAGTATTTTTCCTAGCGCGTGGTCAGAAGAGTATAATAACGTGCCATATTTACACCCATTTTGATGCGCATTTGCACTCTAGAATCCTATGGCGAGTAATAAAGTGATTCATTACATTTTGTCGTTTTTTTTCTGCCAAAGGTTGTTAAGATTTTTAATGGCATTCAGTAAGGGGAAGCCTGCCAAAGGCAATGATGTTGACACTGTCTTGTTTTGTTCCTCTATGGCTTTAGGTTAGTGTTCCTGATGCGGACAAGACTGACTCTTGGTTCAACCGAATGACTATTGATAAGCTACTGAAAGACGCTCCCGGGGTAAGGTTCATTTGGATTGTCTGCAATGGAGAAGAAAAAAAAAATACAATTTGACATTTGTGTCTTTTACTTCACAGTATCCATGGATGCATCATTTATCTTCGATATTTTCCAACGAAACACTTAAAGGAGATGAAGAAATCATTGTTCCTGCCCTACCATATCTTCAAAACATGTCAAAAATCATCCGAGAAACACCCAAACGGTATGGGGATTTGTTCCTTATTCTCTATAGTTATCAACTTATCAACAGTTACGTTAAATTTGACGCTGACCCTAATGTAATTCATCACTTGTGACATTTTAGAGTTTTCCAGTTTTCTACAATTCAATTCCTCTAGAAGCTTATCTTTAGAGAGAGCCGTTTTCAATTGAGTGTCGTAAAACCAAAACCAAAGTTATAACTCTGACCAATCGCAACAGTCGTAAACAATCCAATGAACCAATCAGAGCTCGAAGCAATTACATGTCGGCGGCGCCAAGCGCGGGAAAACGCGTGCGAGCAAGTCACGATTGGTTTTGGTTTTACTTCTGATTGGTCGAGAAAGTGGCGCGAGATTTTTTAGCCAATCACAAAGCGTAGCAATGCAAAACCAAAGCAATTGTGTAATTACTTTCGATACCCAATTGAAAACTGCTCTATGATGTGTTCATAAACTTCCATCTTAGAAAGCAATTTCAAAGAAAGAACCATTAGACAGCATATTTATTTGTTACAGTATCAATCGCAGTGTCACCCCCAGAATTTTTGTTAGGTTTCCGTAACAGATCATTGTTACCCTATTAATGTACATGTTGCAGGTAAAATCCGTTCTCAGGTTATATCAGTATTTAATCTAGGTTAAACGTGTACCCAGTATTCAATGTAGGTAATCTAACCCTACCCTCAGCACAAAGCTACAACATGTAGCTCTAACACAAAGCTAACCCTAGCTAACTTTTAACACAAAGCTAATCCTAACTAACTCTAACACATAGATAACCATCATACCACTGGCTACATGTATCTTTGTGCTAGGGGTGATGGTTAGCTTAGTGCTGGGGTTAGGGTTAGCTTACCTAGATTGAATACTGGGTACACATTTATATGTAACTTATATTGAATACTTATTCAACCTGAGAACGGATTTTACCTGCAACATACACACCTGGGTTAGCAGATAAAATGTGGAGCAGGACTTAAACTACAACTTTAAATCAAGTGTGTGATGCAGTAACTACCTAACAACGAGCTTCTACTGACGAGTGTTAGGCAAAAGTATATATATGCATGTGGTGTAGCGGGAAGTGCATTCGACTTTCAACCAGCTGAAGTTCCTCAGGATGAGGCCCAGTCTCTACCGTCATGTTGTTTCCTCACACAAGAACCTTTGCTCCACATTGTCTCTCTCCACCAGGACCCGGTTATTCAAAAGGTGGATAGCGCTATCCATTGGATAAATCACTATCCAGCGGATAACACAAAGGATTTTGTTAATACTTATCCACTGGATAGTGATTTATCCGGTGGATAGCGCTATCCAACTTTTAAAAAACGGGGCCAGGTGTATAAATGGGTACTGGCGACATAATGCTGGAAGTAACTTTTTGCGATACATGTACGCCAGCATCTCATTTAGGGGGGATAGCAATACTCCTAGTTGCTTCATGCTACAAAAAACCGGTTGTATTGGACTCCTGTAGATCGTGTGCGAATTCACCTTTACTTACCTACCGCAGAAGTGAGAGGAAATACAACATTTCGGAAAAAAGCCACATATCGTTTTCTTCATATTCTGCCATTTTTGTTTAAGGATCCTTGCAAACTACATCGTGTGGAATGTCATTCAAGACGAGGTCTCATTCCTTTCTAAACCCTATCGTGACGCACGGACAAAGTATCGAGAGCGGGTCCTGGGTTCCAAGGGTCAGAAGAAACGTTGGAAGACATGTGTGACTTTCACCAACGAACTTTTGGGAGACATTTTGGGGTCAGCTTACGTGGAGCATCATTTTAGCAACGAAAGCAAAAAGATGGTGAGGAATTTTAGTGTAGTGTATTGATTTTTACTAAAAATAACTGTAAGATAATTAAAATAAACTATTTACAATTTCCCAATTGTTGACACCCAAAGTTGAATAAAAAAATAATCAGTGATGTGAGAAGCGGGTTAAAAATATTTTGTTTCACTCTAGTTGTTTTTGATAAACCTTTCAGTCATGTGATGTAGCTAACTTTTGAGTCTGTGGATGGAATCCTTATGTGTCACTATTCAAATGAAAGCTATCAAGAAGCAGGCTTTCTGTACGTAGTACTGTGTATTATGGTATACAAATGTGGTTCTAACTCATAGTCTATGAGTGAAATCCCAATAATTTATAGTAATATTAACATATATAATACACAAGGTAACATTTGAATATGATCAAAGGCGGAGGAGTTGACATTAAAGTGTGGCCGATTCACACCAGAACTTCCTTTTAATGCTGTTACATTGTATCTTTTAATGTTTTACAAAACAGAAGTTAGAACGTTTTAACAATTTCAAACTTGGTTACTACAGGAGGTCAATGGTAATTCACTCGTAAGAAGCCCTGCCCTGGGTTTCGTTGAAATGTTCTTTAACTTCCTGGGTTTTTATTTCTCAGGCAGAGGACATGATAATCGAGGTTCGCAACGCGTTTAAAGATAACGTCAACTCCATTCCGTGGATGGACAACAACACTAAAACGGTGGTCATGGAGAAGGTGCCATTACTTTTGCCAATATGATTATACGTATATCTATAATTATAATTCAACACATTGATACACTGCCCAAATATGGTCAAAAAGTTATCGATATACGCTATGTCTACATGACGTATATCCAACGATGGAGGTAAGTTTCGCATTTTGACAAGAGAATGCAAAAATGACGGACCGGCCTCGATATTTTTTCTTTAAACTGTGCTTTGTTATCAATGTGCTGAATTATAAAACTATTATAGAGCTCAAGCTTGCGTGATATCGCCTAATTTTGCGCGCTTTCACGCTATAATAGTTAATTATGGACTACAGTAAAAAATGTAAGGGAAAGAGATAACATACTTTCACAGATATACACCAACAGACGTTTACTAATGCCCTTCCTTCACTGGTATTTACCTCGCGTTGAAATTGGTTTTTCAGTGGAATTACAATTTCCTTTTTATTTCCAGGCGGACGCTATGCATGATGAAGTTGGGTTCCCACACTATTTAGTTGACAATAAGAAATTCCAGAAGAGGTTCAAAAAGTACGATCATGTAAGTACTGATAAATTCCTTTTACACGAACAAATCATAGGATCATCTTGAAACACAAAGTCATATCGTAGAATCCCGGTTATTAGCCCTGGGCTTATATATATAACTTCATAAGGGTTTTGGGTGGGCCTATAATCGGGGGGGAGGGGGGGGGGGCTTATAACCGGGATTCTACGGTATATATTGACACAAGTTTGAAGAGCGACGTTAAACGCCCAGTGTGTAATCGCACGTCCTAGAGATAAGTAGAAGATCAGTTGTTCAGTCATGCATCTTTCCCTGCAACTCGCCTAGCGATGTTGTCTAAACAACTTACAAAGAAAGTATGTTAAACAGGAAATTGTTTCTGTAAATTTACTTATCTCACATTGCGAGATCACTGAAAGAAAACATTCGAGTTTTTTTGGAATCTTACTTGTTTCTTAGTGTTGTACTTTCGGAATCACATGTTATTTTCGAATGAAATTGTGAAAGTGCGACCACCGAGTGGTTGCAAAGTCGACATTTCGCCGGTATGAATGTCTGCTTTTCGAGTCAGCAAGGTCAACTTTCATAATTGGAGGTTTTATCGAAGCGATCCCGAAAAATAATTTTTTATAGAGCTCCTGGACGAAGGCCAACTTATGAGTTATGAGCAAAAAGAAGACACGAGGGAACCCTTTGGCACGGAGGAATTGGTTACATGAAACCAACTTTTTGTACGGTTGTTTTTTATGCAATTGTGCCTTAGCCTCTGCCTGCGTATTGTTTTCTTCGACTAGAAACTCGCAACCGATAGGTTTAACAATGCATAACGGCAAAATGATGGGAGAACCTTGTGATGGCCAAGCCAGGTGGGAGTAACAATACTCCTTGTCGTTTTATGCTATAAAAAAATTGATAAGCAACTCCTACTGGATGCCAATGGACCACTGGCTCGTAGGATATTTTCAATTGAGAGATCTCATCATTTCATTCACGACTTGGCGTGATAAAATTCATGATTTATACCCTTATCAATTTCTTTTGTTTTCCTGATATTTAGGTGGAAATAAAGAGAGACAGTCTTTTCCACAACAGAATCGAAATTTTAAAAATGGCCCACCATCGGATGCTGGGTAAGCTGAGGAAGGTTGTAGACAAAGAAGAGTAAGTCCTTTTTTATGATTCTCAAGTATTGTTTGCACTGTTAGCTGTTTACTAGTGTTGTTAAACAAAAACGCCTTGCCAATCACATAAGCCTACCGTTGCTCCATTAAGACCAATTAAAACTTTGAAGCGAAAACATATCGAATTTAGAAACAATTAAGGAGTAGGTTCGGGCACCCTGGGCCCTCTCCCCTATAATCGCCACTGCAACATAACAAAATGAAAAGAATAACCCTAAGAGAACGCATTCCATCCGACTGTTATCTTATTTATTGCGGAGGCACAGTGGTCTGGGGATTGCCGCATCGAACTTTAAACCTGAATGTCAGTGCCTCGAGTCCTTTTATCTGCTATCGTGTCATTTTGTTAGAGAGAAAACTTTGCCCCTCATTGTCTCTCTTTACTCAGGTGGATGAATGGGTGCCGGCGACACAATGCCGGGGGTAACCTTGCGATGGATTATCATGTCACTCAGGGGGACAGAAATATGTTTAAGCTACTGAAGACTTAAGTTTCTTTACCTAATTTATTTAGGTGGCCCATGGATCCACAAACTATCAACGCAATGTACAGCTTCAACGAGAATGAAATAAGTAGGTCCCATGTTTATGTTTAAAATTAAATTTACGCGGACGAATACTCTATTAAATTGCTTTATGAGATCATTTTTCAAATATAGCGCTCGCGATCGTTGTCTGTTTGAGTACGAGGGTGATTACGAGTATGACGTTTCAACTCCAGTTCACATGCCTTTGGCTTGTTTAGCTAGGTAATCACTTGTCCCGAAAATCTTGTTTGAAATTTCAAAAAAATATGATTAGTTGCAACAATGGCCGTTTTTATACTAGAGTCGCATTATCCGTCTAGACGAATTATCTTTCGAAATGCGTCTTGAACGACGCATTTCGAAAGATAGTTCGTCTAGACGAATAATGCGTCTTGTGCCCGTCCTTATACTAGAGACACATAACCAGACGAACTACAAATGTTTGCCCAAGTTCGTCCAGACGGATAATGCGTCTCTAGTATAAAAACGGCCAATATATAAGTTTTAGCTGTTTCGATGATTCAGTGTCACTAGTAATTTCTTTATGTGGTATTCATGAAATAGCCAATTCCTAGTCAGGGCTCATGCGTCACAGGATGAACGGCGCAAACCTGAGAGAGCAAACGGGAAGCGTGATACCTCCTTTAAGCGTAGTCGAGAAGAATTCTAGCTTCACGTCCTAAACTTTGGGATTGGTGAAATCTAAATAGGATATTTTTAAAAATGAATGAGTTTGTAAAACGACCCTTTAAAAGAAACTTTGGTGGGCGATAATTTTGTACAAACCAGTTTAAGTAATGCTGCACATAAGAACTACCATAAGCTTCATTGTTTTGCGGCATTGGCTCTTTCCCACATAGAATATCTTTGGTTTCAAGAATAGATCTAGAGGAAGGACTGATGGTTCATAATTATATTTCAGTATGAAAATAAAGAAAATCCATTTGCGTCAAATAAATTTTAGGAAATTTTTGTGCTTAACCAATCAGAATAGCAGAAGACAATAGCTAATAGTTTTGCTTCTTTGATGAAGTTCTCCAAATACAATATCTTTTAAAAATTGCATGTAGTGCGATTACTTGAAACCTTAAAAAATTAGACTGAAAATGCACCTTGAACCTTAACTTTTTAGCGGTTTTTGAGTCTAGGCCAATGAAATCACTAGTTGCAACAACGGAAAAAGTTGACATTCCATCGTGCATTGCATGCCGTTCAGCGCTTTCCTTCTTATGCGGATCATTACTTAATTTATTAACTTTGAGTAATCGTACTTTATAAATTTGACCTGTAGTTATTCCCGCTGCCATTCTTCAGCCACCGTTTTTCTACGCCAAGGGAAGTCCCAGGTAAGACAAAGTGTCAAACTATAGACATAAGTAACACATAAGAAGACCAGTATATAAATGTCGAGCTGATGAGAGACAAGAATGACTCGTCAACACGAACACATATTGTCTGCTTTTCCCCTGTCAGGTGGTGTATAAAAACTGCAAAATAAAAGAAGAGAAAGAAATTCATGGTCTTAACAATCAGTGAAAATTCGTGGTCTTATATTGATATGTAAATTAAAAACTCTTCTCAAGTGGGTTTGTTTTCTACTTTTCTTTCAGGTCATTGAGCTTTGGAGCAATTGGTTCAATTCTTGGACATGAACTCACCCACGGATTCGACAACACAGGTGCTTACGTGACTCATAAACATAACTCATTTCTTTGGCGGGCTATTTAATTGGACCCATTTACATGGCAATGAAGGCATGCTAGTTAAATAAATGCAAATTAGGATTTGGGATTTGGACAGCACGTTGTTGCAGATTTTGGCAGCGATAGGCGTTAGACTTATTCCACGATATTTTTGTGACACGCTCCGGTTAGTAGTAGTAGTTAGTAGTAGTAGTAGTAGTAGTAGTAGTAGTAGTAGTAGTAGTAGTAGTAGTAGTACTAGTAGTAGTAGTAGTAGTAGTAGTAGTACTACTACTAGTAGTAGTAGTACTACTAGTAGTAGTAGTAGTAGTAGTAGTACTAGTCGTGTTCGAAGAACGCAATTCTAATTTGGTTTGTGTTGGTTGTCCTGTGGTTTACATGCAGTAAAATTTGAGATTTTTTGGTAGACGGTCTTCCAAATGGCCGCCCCTATTGGTTTTTTCAGGGGCTCATTTCCGCCGGAAGTTCCTTCGAACGTGTCTCCATGATCTCCGATTTCTGCTAGTAGTAGTAGTAGTAGTAGTAGTAGTAGTAGTAGTAGTAGTAGTAGTAGTAGTAGTAGTAGTAGTAGTAGTATAAGACTAATGGTTGATCTATTTGGTACATTCGGAATACGTAGGTCAATTCTAACCCAGAGTTTACAAATCATCATACGCAAGCAGCTTTTTTATGGAATTTATTTTCAGGAAGGAAGTTCAACAAAAATGGTGAGCTAACAGCGCAGTGGTGGTCTCAGGACTCTCTTGACGGATTCAGTGCTAAGGCAAAATGTGTTGAAAATCAGTACTCCATGTACAAAGTGCGCGACCAGTATCCGGTGTGTAAATTAGATTTGTCATTTTCTTTTTGTTTCAAATTTCCATAAAGAAGGAAGTATTCTCTCTTAAAGGGGCTATGTCGCGAGGATGGCGGGTGAGTACTGGGTACTAAAAACTTGAAAAAAGTCCGGTGGCTTTTTATCAAGTT
The DNA here is from genome assembly GCA_022457155.1 of Cladopsammia gracilis. Classification (NCBI taxonomy): domain Eukaryota; kingdom Metazoa; phylum Cnidaria; class Anthozoa; order Scleractinia; family Dendrophylliidae; genus Cladopsammia; species Cladopsammia gracilis. The sequence continues at coordinate 336,669 of JAJGOT010000273.1, read as the reverse complement.
GGCGGCCATTACTGCCGAATTCGCTGCAATCCGTTCCATCCCGTCGTATTGCGTGGAAGGATAGGTCTCAAGTTTACAAATTAGTTAGAGTATTTACTTGGCTAGATTTTTGGTAAATTATTTCTGCGATTTGTTAGCCGTACCTTCGAAAAATTCGATGTCTTTCAGTAGTGGTGGAAGTTGGGGAGGAATTTAAAAGTGAAATCGATCGTGTGTTTGTTTACCTCGCGTAGTTCGACACGAGTGCAAGCGCGATAAAACTTGCCGCGATCCGGGAGGGAACAATAGAAATTTGACATGTGTGACGTCAGATGACGTCACATGACAGGAACTCATTGCGCAGACTCACCTAGCGACATAGCCCCTTTAACGAATAATCAGAATAGAGGATTGAAGGTTTCCTTTTTCAACACCAAATAAGCTACTAAGGGCTAAGCTATCAAGGGAAAATTTTTCTTTGGAACCCGGTTCTGCAAACTTTAATTTCAGGATATAACCTGCAGTAAAATCGGCTGTACTCAGTGGAACATCGGAAATCAGACATAAATTTGCAATGATAGCTAGAAAAAATTGACAGGTTTATTTATATTTATTCATTAATTCGACATCTTTATTTCCAGATTAATGGAAAGCTGACACTTGGAGAGAATATTGCCGATAACGGAGGTTTTAAGGCGTCGTTTAGGGTAAGCTTAAAAAACGAAAAGAACAATTTCTTGTTGGAAAATTATGAAGCATTTACAAATTTTGATCTTTACTTCACGTTAACATACAAGAGAAGGTCATGCTAAAATAAAGTCAAAAAATAAAACATGCTCACATAGAAATATAATTATAATAATATGACGGAGCTTAACCCAGTTTCTCTAGCATGAAGCAACTAGGAATATTGCTACTTAACCCGCTGGATGGGATGCTAGTCCATCACAGGGTTACCCCCAGCATTATGTCGCACTTATCCATTTATATGCCCGGGTAAAGAGAGAAAATGATATTATCTCTAAGAAAACAACGGCAGAGATCAGGGCCCGGTTGTTCGAAAGCCGGTTAACGCTAACCCAGGATTAGAACTTAACCGAGGATTTAATTTCTCTTGTTAGAAGTGTTTTCAAAAGCTACTTATAACTTACATGCGAAGACAAGTCAGAAATGAAACTAAGGGGAAAATACTATTGGAAAATCTCCATTGATATATTATTTAACTGGAATCAAAAGTGATGCTAACCCTGGGTTAGCTAAACCGTGCTTTGAACAGCCCGGTCCCGGGGAGCATTCAATGGGTACCGGTAAAATGTTTAGCAATATTAATAACCTGACAATAGACTAAGCGTTTCATCTAGAAGAATGATCCTGACGTTTTCTGCTTTGAAACTGAAGATACACACTGGCTGATGAACGAGGCATGGACACGAAAATGGCGCGAGTACGCGTTTGTTTATTTCGATGACGTCACGAAAATAAAGAGGTTTTTACGGTTGCTAAAACGTTTATTGCATGCGTTTCACACGGTAAATTTTTATAAAAATTGGCAAATTGTTAGGATTTTTGTTCGTGATTACGAAAACAAGACAACAGTTTTTGTATATACACAAACCCATAATAAATTGCCGAAAAATATGTATGTCTTTTTATGTCTTTGTCAGATGAGACTTACTGGATGTTTATTCTGTTTCACCAAAAATCTTGAATATTAAGGGTGTTAAAACCGAGAAAAGCCGTCGAGAGGTTTTTTAGTCTTGAACAACAAACCAAACAACTCAATCAGTGGTTGCCATGGTAACGAGACAAGACTGCCAAATCAGACTTCTCCGTAAAGGAGAAAGCCAAAGCTACGTGTATGTGTATATTATGGCTAGTATCACGAAACAACACTCTCGAAAGACAGCAATAAGATCTTGTATAGTTTATTTGGAAGACTGACCGATAACTATAGATTGAGCCACCTTAAAACCTATCACCTATTCGTAAAATACTGGAAAACAAACAGTACTATATAAAAGTAGCGGTAAAGAGCTTTCGTGTGAATGGTCACACGGTAGGATTTTATCCAAAAACTCAAAAGTTAGAACCACGTCACATCATTCAATACTCGACTCCAGAGGTGAAAGCCATGGTTTAATAGGACAGCGAGGGGGTCTCTGATAGAGTAAGCACTTTTTTTCTTTATCTCCACGTTTTTCCTCTCAGGCCTACCAAAACTGGTTGAAGAAGAACGGACAGGAACTTTGGCGACTACCGGGCGTCAACTTAACAAGCGAACAATTGTTCTACGTAGGATTTGGTCAGGTAATCGCAATTGACATTCTTTCTCTTACGTACAGAAAGTCGGTAGATTCTGATGGCATATCAAGAGAATTCCCTAAAAGCCAGTGTATATTACAACCTCTAGGAGAAGAATAAGAACTATTGAAAACGCACTGATTTGGGTAATACACAATTTCAATGGTTAAGACATTGCCTGTATCTGTGACATTTTGATAACCCGAACACCCCCAACCCCACCCTCCACTCAATATTAATTAAAGGAGCTATATCATGGCGATTTTAACGTTTTGGGTCAAAACTGTCCATACCCGCAACTTATAACGTAATCCTTTGTCAGACACGAAATGCTTATAGAACATCAAGAAGAAGATATCAAGATATCAAATTTTTAAAGAGAGAATAAACCACAATGAGAGTTTGAGCGAAAAAAAAAAACAATATTGAAGTTTGTAGATTGGTACCGCTTAGGGTGCTGAAATCTTAAATGACCACGGTTAGAATTATCGTGGTACCTTTGACGGTGTTCAGCCGAAAAACAAATATGACAGAAGAATATGTCTTGTGTTGTGTGAAATTGGTGCCTCATAGAGGTAAAAATATATTTGTGCCACGCCTATCAAACGAGATTCTTGTACCTTTCAGGGCAAAAAATTCCCGACGAGCACTCCCGTCATTTTAATATGGAAGTCCCTCGGGACTTAGACCACTAGTAGAATAATCCTCGGTAGGAAAAAAGATGGCGACTGGTACATTTACCCATAATTCGTAGCGCACAAAAACCTTAACAACGTTCATAAAAATGTAAAGAAAAGTTATAAAATCTTCAAACCTGGTCTACACATTGTCCGTAGTGCTGGAACAAATATTGTAAAAATTTAGTTTTCTTTGTGCCTTATGTGCTGTGTTAGGTCCGCAAGGTATTGTGGTAAAATGAACAGTCGCCATCTTTTTTCCTACGGTGGATTGAAAACAAAACTGGACCATTATTTTCGGGTTTCTACTGATATAAATATGTCTTTTGGCTTTTTAAGTAACACTTAAGATGGCAGCATAGCCCCTTTAACGTCTCAGTAACTCGGAAACAAATATTTTTCTCTGTTTCACTTTATTACAGTATTTCTTCGTCGATAGCTTTTAAGCTATCGACGAAGAATATAAATATAAATATAAAATAAATATGATATAATATCAATATTAAAATAAACTTTCAATATCTCGAATATCGGGGATGGTGCGAGTCATCGGGATTATACTGTTTTACAATTTTCTGTTTTCTCTAACTATACAACATCAACAGTAATTTTCAGAACTACACTAACCCGGACGATAACAAACGACAGACTAACATCGTTTATTTTTGTCACCTTAGGCGTATTGTAGTAATAGCCGTCCAACAGAGCAATATTTGGCAACTTTAAGTGATAGACATTCAGAAGAGAAATTCAGGTAAGATTATTAGTTGGAAGGTCGTTTGTTTAGTGTGTCAGTGCTTGGAGCTTTGTTCTCTGCCCAGTGTTGTGTACCTAACACAATTCTAAAGGAAGAGCAACATGCTATGGAGGTATGGTACCTCATGCAGTGGAAAACAATGGGAAACAGTAATATTCCTAGTTGAGTCCACGCTACATAAACCAGAGGCTGGAGTTGTTCTTGTCTCCAAGGAGATCTGTTCTGGTGAAACGCTAACTAGGAATTCAACATTGTAGTCTCTTTGCACTTTTTTTTTAAGAAAAATAAGTGTGCGCAATCTATTCTTAAGTTTCTTTTCTGTTCTTGTTCTTGGCTAACAGAGCATTCAATGGTTAACTAGCTTTGACTCAGGAAGAATTTTTATCTAGTTTCTACTAGCAGTAATCAGGGATTATTAAGTGCGTTCGAATGTTTGTTATTGGTAAGAAGTGTTTGAGACTTGTTTGAGTGACATTTCGTTCTTTTATAACTTGTAATATTCATTCATGATGTCAAGCATACAAGCATACAAGCTCCTAACGTCGAACGCAATTACGTTCTGAAAAGCTAATATTTAACTTTAATTTTAGTATTGCTGTGCGCATGATTAGTTTAGTACATATCTTACTCAATTCTATACTCTTAAACTTTAATATTTGTATATTTATATATATATTTTTGTATTGAATGCTCTATATAGTGTCCCCGATTGTTATTTTTTAGTTAAATACCATTGACACTTAAATAAAGTTATTCATTCATTCATTCATTCATTCACTCACTCACTCACTCACTCACTCACTCACTCACTCACTCACTCACTCATTCATGCATTCATTTTAAGGCTTGTGACAGTCCATTGTGTTACCCACTGATGATGTGCTGTTAATATCGGCTTGAGAATAATCTGTTTGTTTGAATCAATAGGGTTATTGGAACGTTATCCAATTCATACGAGTTCTCCAAAGCGTTCAACTGCAAGCCGAACACACGTATGAACCCCACAAGCAAGTGCGCTGTGTGGTGTAAAGATGAGTGGCCGCTTTAAGGCCCGACGGGGTCGTCGTTCTTCTGTTTATCCGACACAGGGCAGGTTCAATCAAGCCGAAGATCCGACCTTTTCTTCACCACGGCAACCCTTTCTGCCAAAAGTACAGAACTTTAAAAAGAACTATAATCATAAATCAAATTCAGGTCAGCACAGAATGTTATAAAGCAAACGGCACCACAAAGATATATGTACTGCTCAATAGTTATCATTTACCTTGGAATTGTCGCATTTTAGGATTGCATCCAAAAATTCAAAAGTAAGACAACCTTACACAGCATAATAAACCCTAACATAGGACAGTACTGCTTTTACCTACAGCCTCAGCATGATGAATAGCACGATGAACAGTGACGCAGGAAACTTACTGCCCACTTACATGACTCGATTTTTGACCGCGAACTGAAGTGAGAGGATCAACTAACGATTCCTTATTTAATTGCTCCATCTGTCTTAGAAAAATTTTAGAATGAACGAAGTTAAGCTGAAACTAAAAACAATCACATCTCGCCAATAAACAGACAAAAAACATACAATCAATCAATTAATTATTCACCAAACGGAATGATAGATTGGACCTTGGCTTTTGTAAAACGTTTGTTTGCTTTTAATTTAACTTGATCTTTTTACATTAGATACTTAATTATTTGCGGCTGCTATGCAAACTACAATATAATTCTCAAAACAGAAACTAATGTATCATAGGCTCATTCTCGTCCTCAAAGCTACAATCATTTTGGCCCAGCGCCACGGATCCGTGCGAACTTGCACTTCCGCGTATGCGCAAAACAAAGTTTACAAAAAATGGCAAGAAAGCGACCATGTTCCCCAGGCCATTCGGGACAAGGTTTAAAATAAGCTATTTGGCCCCTTTTGTGCGGGTCCATTTGGCCGTCTTACTTGATCATGACGACTAATGAGGAAAAGAGGCCGCTGGGAGTCGAACTAATTTTTATAATAAGCATGCCTAGATGAGAAAGATAGCTTCCAAAGCAATTTTTTTAAAATTTAATAACAACAGTGGTGCATATTCAATGCAAAGTCTTGAACAGTTTATTTTGTTAATTGTAGTAGCTCTGATTGGTTTAAGTCAGTATATGACAGTGATTTTTTTATTTGCTTGATCGAATCTACATGATGTTCTGATAAGAAAATGGAAAAAAAATTGATATCGATTTTTCTTCTCTGCGTTGTAGCCGTCTAAAAAAAGTGAAATTTCACTTCCGGTGAATACAAAACCGCGCAAGAAGAAAGACTGGAAATAGTCCGTCAATACAAGAATGCCGGTGTCGAGATTTCTCAGTTCCTTACATTTTTTGATGCGCCCTGAGGAAGAAACGTGGTTCTATTAAGGTGTGTTGTCTATGGTTGTAGCAACACGCACCAAAAAACAAAGGAACTAAGAAATCGCGACACTGTCATTCCTGTATTGACGTCACAGCGGACTATTTCCAGTCTTTCTTCTTGCGCGGTTTTGTAACACACTGGAAGTGAAATTTTGCGTTTTTAGACAGCCAAAACGTGGAGAAGGAAAATCGATATCGAATTTTTTTTTCCATTTTCTTATCAAAACATCATGTAGATTCGATCAAGCAAATAAAAAAATCACTGTCATATACACTTTAATTAACTGGTTAACTGATTTACTGGTTAATTAACTTATTAAGTTAACTTATTAATTATGATCGTAAAACAACCCACGCGTGTCATGGGTTTTCGTTATACACGCTAGATTTAAGACAGGAATCTGTATACAAGCGTGTATATAGGAAACGTTAGGTCACTGGTGGGATATGAAACTGTAAAAACTCACTTATAAGCCCTCTCACTCCCTCTTCCTTATGCATATTCTTGGTTTGCAACCACGTGACAAGGCGGCCATGTTGGTGGTCAATACAATACAATTTTTGTCGCAGAATTTGCATGAAAATAGGGTTTAGTTCCCAGCGGAGAGAAACACTTTTGTTCTTGACCACCAACATGGCCGCCGTGACGTCACGTGCAAACCAGCAACAGTAAAAGAATATTGAGATCCAAACAGCCATAACTTGTGCATCTTTAAAGTGCCAGTTCGATCAAATATTTAGGTTTTTTTTTTGCAATTTCGAAAGGAAATAATGTATTTAGTCACCTGTCCAAACCGTTTTTCAATCCAATCACGGGATAACGTTTTTTCAGCCATACTCACCATTAAATGTGCATGTTCCAGAAGTTACAGAAAATGCAATGCCATAAGTTTTTACCTTATAAGGCCGAAAAAGACCGTTTTCCTTTGATCGGATTGAAAAACAGTTTGGACACGTTACGAAACACGTTATTTCCTTCGGAAAAATGCACAGAAATGAAATATAAAAATTTGATCGAACTGGCACTTTAAACATCAATTAACAGTTTTTACCTTGTAAGGGAAAAAGAACTCCGTATTACACCTTGGTACCCCGGTTAAAAACGCAGAAGCTATTATAAATAACAGAATTTCAGTCGAATAATAAATCCATTATTCAATGGTTTAAAAAATAACACTTGCGGACATTTTTCTCATTGCTCCCATTTTTTCTCGCCCTTGCGGGGCTCAAAAAGTACCACGCAACTCGTAAAATATCCGCGTGTATTATCTGTTAAACTATCGAATAAGGTGTATCAATGTCACTCCGGGCTTATACTTGGGATTTGTATGTACACTGACTTTAAGAGCAAGTGAACTTTACGTGCAAATGAGCTTGCCTTATAAGCAGGCAGCCATCAGTAACAATTACGGAAAAGGGCGTGTTTTAATAGTGGGAATTTAAAGACTAAAGGTAGGCTAAGTGACTCCAGTGGTCGGATGATCTAAATGTATTTCTGTGAAATAATAAAAAAATAGGTGGTCTATATTAAATGAAATTGAATTGAAATTTTAATAAAAAGATTGTGAAAAGAGATTAGCTTATTTTTCTTTTTTGTTCTTCGTCTACTGAACAACCTCGTTCCCAGGGCTTTTCCCTTCGAGAGAGGGAAGAGTCTAGATTCCATAGTTCAGAACGAGGTCGGACACCTTATTGAGACTTGTATAACGGATTAACTGGTTTGCTTTCAGTTGAGGTTGGAGTTAGCAGTTTATATAGTTAAATTTAGGCCTAAACAACCCGAGAAGCTAGGTGGTACTGTGGTACGGTAGGCTATGTACGTCTAAGAATTTGGCTTTATCGACTGAGTCGATAACGTAAATTAGCCACCGTAAAAAGATGATTTTTTGTTCTAAGTTTTTACGGCTTTCTGTGTTGCCCTGGTGTAGGGCAACACAGAAACCAGGGCAACACAGAAAGCCGTAAAAACTTGGAACAAAAAATCATCTTTCGAATCGGCACTCTCAAACCCCACGGAATTAACGAACGCTTTTCATTCAACTAATTTACATTTGTTTTGCAAGTCACAAAATTTCCACCAATGGCGGAGCTCCTCCTACTATATAAAACCACACACTACCCACAATCCCTTGATTCGCTCCGACGAAGGGCTAGCGCTCGAAACGTCAGCTTTCTCGAATCTTTTTACGGTGGCTAATTTACCTTATCGACTCAGTCGATAAAGCCAAATTCTTGTGCTTCACCCCCACCGACGCAGCACCACAGTTTCTCTAGAAACTAACCCCATTCATATGTACGTCTAAGCCTAGCTGAGGTCACAGGTTCAATCCTGAGTGGGAATTTAAGATTTTCTTTTTTACACTTAAACATTTATTGAAAATAAAATTCTAAGTGTCAACATTACGTTATATAATTCTCAATAAGTGTCCGACCTCCTTCTGAGCTATAGAAGGTAGACTCTACCTCGAGAGTGGGGCGAGCGAAAAGCCCCGGATATGAACTGACTCGTCCCCAGTCATCGCGGGAGACGCGCGTGGGGGATAGACGCGGAACGAGAGAAGCACGACCGAAGGGGGTGATGGGAAGGAGGAAAAGGAAAGGGAAAGACTTCCTCCTTCCCATTACACCTCGCACTCCTCTCGTTAATTGAGAGACAACTGGGGACGAGTCAGGGATATGAACGAACTCTTGCACAGCAGGAGATGAAGAAGAATGACCGCAGGCTATTTGTGATATTCTGGCAACAATAAATATATGAAAGAAATCAAATAATTATGAACTGCAGAAATGGAATGAAATGAAAAAAATAATCTTTGAAGTGATGAACGTTGAACGCCGTTGGCAGACGAGTTCGATATTCTACCAACTAATCTATCAAATTCATTTATGCATCTCGCTTGCTTAACCAAGAAACTCCGATAGTGTAAATTGCCGAGGCTGAGCTCTGTTTGCTGGGCAAAACATGCCCTGAATGCCACGGAGGCATTATTTTTTAGTAAAAAAACCGACGTGCGAGCGGGGAAGCTGCGACAACGAGGCGCAACGCGCCAAGGAAGAAATCCGTCTCGGGAGCTTCTTCTCACTGTTTACGCGATTTTATGATTATTCCACTCTAGATATTTAGGGAACGGACCTAATGAAATAACATGAAGTCTAGAAACCCTATGTCATTTCTAGCAAAGGCGAGGGCAGGCCCGCGCACAACATAAATACTGTCAAACCTCCACTCTGTTAAGCGGTTACCCTCAGCTCTATTAAGGTTGAGGGTCACGAGTAGATACATGTACCAGATTGAACAAAATGGCCATTTGGCACAAATATGTGCATATTAATTAGTTAAATTTAGTTCAGTGGTAAGACAACAAGAATGGCGGCCTGGGAATAAAAACTACTAACTTAATCTGTCTTTAAATAACACAATAAATTTTTGAAATCGGTTGCTTTGATTTGTTCTTAACCCAATACCGTAAGGAAAGGGCATCAGTCATTGAAGATTTTTACGAGACCCCAAAATTGGGTCATTTTAGATCTGATAATTCCAACATCAGGATAGCCTTAACATCCTTTAAAATATAGGCAGTTTTATTTAGCGCAAAAGAACACCTTAGTACGGATAAAACATCACATATATACAAACACCTTGAGAACTCAAAGGGATGTCGTGAGCTATGTAATAGTGATTGTTTTGAAATACCTGACACAGCTCTCATGGGCATCAATTTAAAGATAAAAGAAGCCCTCCACATCCGTTGGAAAAATCCATCATTAAACAAACACGTAAAATATTTGAATTTTAAATTATCATTGTAATTCAAATCAATCTGTTACCTAGTTATTTAAGCTTTGTAAATTTCTGTACCATCACGCTGATGACGGGAGTTGAACTCCCGAAACATGTCTGGTTTAAAAGTTGTAGTATTCGCTTTAAGATCTTAATATCTCTAATCGGCAAAAAGCTAACCGCGTAACTTTAATAGAGCAGTTTTCAATTGAGTGTCGTAAAACCAAAACCAAAGTAATTACTCTGACCAATCACAGCAGTCGTAAACAATCCAATGAACCAATCAGAGCTCGAAGCAATTACATGTCGGCGGCGCCAGGCGCGGGAAAACACGTGCGGCAAATCACGATTGGTTCAGTTTGGTTTTACTTCTGATTGATCGAGAAAGTGGCGCGAGATTTTTTAGCCAATCACAAAGCGTAGCAATGAAAAACCTAAGCCATAGACGATATTCGTATTCTCGGTATTGAACTGGAACAAGCTTGCAGTCGAGGCTCATGCGGTGGAATCTTTTGACATGCAATTTTTTTTAATGACATTCCCCCGCACGAGCCTCGACTGCAAGCTAGTTCCAGTTTAATACCGAGAATACGAATATTGTCTATTGTGTAATTACAATCAATTGAAAACTGTTCTATTAGTAGTAAGAGGCACCTTTATATGCTCACGAAAAATACAATAACGTTTTTGGGCAACTAAATAGCTTTATAGTATGAAGGAAATCTATGCACCTAACTCAATGATTTATTGTTATTTCTGGCGATTTCATCAAAATTCGGTAATTGAAAAAAAGTGGTTTAATTTTAATCTTGGAGGGAATCCCGGAGGGAATCCCGGCGGGAATCTTGGCGGGGTTCCGTGTGGAATCTTGGCGGGAATCCCTGCTGGAAATAATTTTGGCACGATTTGGAAACAACTTTGGCATGATTCGGAAACAATTTTGGCACAAGTCGGAAACAATTTGGCACGACTTGGACACAATTTTGGCACGCGACCTGGACACGATTTTTTCATGTCTTAGACACAATTTTGGCATGATTTGGAAATAATTTTGGCACAAGTCGGGAACAATTTTGGCACGACATGGACACAATTTTGGCACGACCTGGACACGATTTTGGCACGATTTGGAAACAATTTTGGCACGAGTTGGACAGTTTTGGCACTATACTTTGACAGAATTTTGGCATGACTTAGGCACAATTTTGGTACGACCTGGACACGATTTTGGCACGACTTGGACACAATTTTGGAATGATTTGGAAACAATTTTGGCTTGATTTGGAGACAATTTTAGCACGACTTGGACACCATTTTGGCACGACCTGGACACAATTTCGGCAAGACTTGAACACAATTTTGTCACTATTTTGTCACGATTTGTCACGATTTGGAAACAACTTTGACACGACTTGATTTGGACAGAATTTTAGCACGATTTGGACAATTTTGGCACTACTTAGACATAATTTTGGCACGAACTGGACACAATTTTGGCAGTATTTGGAAACAATTTGGCACAATTCGGAAACCACTTAGCCAAGACTGGACACAGTTTTGGCACGAGTTGGACACAATTTTGGCACGACTTGGGCACAATTTTGGCATTAACTGGACACAATTTTGGCACAATTTGGAAACACTTTTGGCCGACGTGGACACAATTTTCATTTTTGTACTTGTTATACAATTTTGGCACGATTTGGACACAATTTTGGCACGATTTGAAAACAATTTTGCACGACTTCGACGCAATTTTGGCACGACTTTGCACAATTTTGGCACGACCTGGACACAATTTTGGCAGGACTTGGGCAATTTTGACAGGACTTGGGCAATTTTGACACTACTTAGACACAATTTAGCACTAGTTATACAATTTTGGCACGATTTGGAAACAATTTTGGCACCAGTTGGACAATTTTGGCACTACTTAGACATAATTTTGGCACAACTTAGGCACAATTTTGGCACCACCTGGACACAATTTTCGCACGATTTTGACACAATTTTGGTACGAATTGAAAACAATTTTGGCACAATTTGGAAACAATTTTGGCCGATCAGGACAGAATTTTGGCATGATTTGGAAACAATTTTTGGCACAAGTCGGAAACAATTTTTGCACGACTTGGACACACTTTTGGCACGAGTTGGACAATTTTGGCACGACTTAATTGGACACAATTTTGGCATGATTTGGAAAACATTTTGGCACAAGTCGGAAACAATTTTGGCACGCCTTGGACACAATTTTTGCACGAGTAGCACAATTTTGGCACTACTTGGACATACTTTTTGCACGAATTGAAAACAATCTTGGCACGACTGGGACACAATTTTGGCACCACTTGGACAATTTTGGCACTACTTAGACACAATTTTGGCTCGACTTAGACACAATTTTAGCACTACCTGGAACAATTTTGGCACGATTGCGAGACAATTTTGGAACTATTGGATAATTTTAGCACGACTTAGACACGTGTGGCACGACTTTTTGGCACGAATTGGAAACAATTTTGGCACAATTTGGAAACAATGTTGGACGACTTGCACCTAATTTTGGCACTAGTTGAACAATTTTGGCACAATTTGGAAACAATGTTGGATGACTTGGACCCAATTTTGGCACTACTTAGACACAATTTTGGCACTATTTGGAAACACTTTTGACACGAATGGGACACAATTTTCGCACTAGACAATTTTGGCACGATTTGGACACAATTTTGGCACGACTTGAAAACAATTTGAGCTATCCTCTCCGTAATTTTATCTGTTAGAAACTTAAAAGTACTGAAGTCAGAATTACACCATAGGTTTCCACTCAAAAGTCACTGATTTCAACTTCAAACCTTCATTATTTTGAATGGTCAATAGTGACGTCAGGAACGAATTCTATTTCCGACAATATCCCGACAACTTCCCCGACCGCTCTACTAACGATTACGAAGATCAAAAAGTACAGTGGAACCCCGCCTAACGGACACCCCGGTATAACGGACAGTTTTATAAGTCCCGGCGGAACGGTGATACATTTTCTGTTAAAAAGACCCCGTTATAATGGACACCCGTTACAACGGACAACGGACACTTCTTTGCAGCCCGAACAGAAAAATTTAACACAAAATCAACCGCGTTACAAGAAACGGACAGTCTGAGTGCAATCTTTCGTCACACCATTGCGCTAATGGCTGCACTAATACTGTACGATTAAAAATATCCGTCTGGATATCGTACGTGACAAGAGTTCGCCACAGTGGCGAGACTGAAACGTAAGCTAAGACTACAGTATGTTCAGTGTGCAGTCAGTTTGTCTTCTTTTTTATTTTTCTCTACATTGTCATTTAGTTTCCGTTTGGCTGAAAAAAAAATTCAACGAGTGAAAGCAAACAAACGTCACGGACTTTTTCATTAGGAAATACGCGAATGAACAACTGCTGACAACTGTATCGCTATGAAATTGTTTGTGAAGATCTAATCCGAATTAGAGACGAAAGGAAATGAATACATTTGCAAGAGGATAAACATTTTGTTACAAAAAAGCAAAGTTTCACTTGATTATCAAGGTTTTATGTTTTGCTTTCATTTGAGACGTTTCAAATGTTGCGTTACTGATGTGAATACTCAGAAACCCATAAGTGGGTTGAAACGTATAACGGGCATTCACAGCTTTCGAATATTCATTTTTTGCCTAGTACCGTATTTGGAAACCCCTCGGTCCCACGAGATTGGAAGCAAGTTGTTGTAGCAAATTAATTGGTTAATATTTTTATCTTGATTTTCCAAATATGGTTGTAACAACTTGTTAGCAAATTGAATAATCGGAGGCTTGTTTTGAAGCCTACAAGAGACAGTTGCACGTTTCAACCCACTTATGGGTTTCTGGTATACTATAACAGACTTATGACAGAGGTTTATATTAATAAATTCAATAAAGTGACGTAATCTGCAAGAAACACCGTTATAACGGACACCCCGTTATAACGGACACCCCGTTATAACGGACACTTTCTCGTCCCTTCGGTGTCCGTTATAACGGGTTTCCACTGTAGTACTTTTCAACTTCCAATATCTCTGAGATGCCAAGTACATTTAGTTTTAAAAATCAGAATTTGTTTATTTGGTTCTCGATCGGCACATTGGCCCATTTCACATTAGATGACGGACAAATCGTCTGGACGGACAAGTCGTCCGATGATTTGTTCGTGTAATGTGAATTCTAGACGGACAACTCACCTTGTGTTGGTCATCGTAAATTCATAACTGAACGAACAAACAGACGATTTTGAAAGCAAGGGGCCTGGCACTAACAGGCTTGGTTACCTTGCTTTCTATCCGCCATTTTGATTTTCCCATAAACCATCACTCCCTTCACTAGTTCCATTCCCTTTAGCGAATACTGGGACCGAGATACAACCATTTGTTCGTCTGGTGTGAATTTAAGTATGACTTTGGACGACTTATCCGTCTAGGCGAACGAATCGTCCTCGAAAAATCGTCTTAATAGACAGCCAAATCGACGGACAAAATGAGACGACTTTTACGTCCAAAATTTTGTTCGTCCCGTTTTCACACTAAGACGACTTGTCCGTCCAGACGATTTGACCAATATTGGACTTAAAAGAAAAAATGTCAAATTTTCGGTTCATTTGACCTTTAAATGTAAAGGAAGCCCAGAGATACGTGCAGATCCGTGCTCTGATTGATTCCCTCCCGCCATTTCTTGTGTTGCAGAATTCGGCCAAGTAAATGGTGGGAATAAACACAGTTGTCAGTTGTTGAATTTTGTTATTGATAAGTGAATAAACCTTTAACAATCCAGGGGTGGTGAATTTTATAAAACGCTTCATTCTTTCTTGCATCCCGGCCCTACGAACATTGCTGGCTATTTTAATAACTGATACACGAGAGGAAATTTCGTGGAATAATAATATTAAATATCGCAAACTGTAATATGCTATAGAAAAAACACTGTAGATACACAAATTAGAGGACAAACAGGGAGAACTAGGAAAATTCTTCAATTTGTTACTAGAGGCTATGAGAATTTGAAAAAGACAAAGAATATAAAAAATTAAATTAAAGAAGTCATCGGTATTAAATTCTTGTTAACGGCGTTCTTGTATTTTTTTTTTGTGTGTTTATTTTTATTGGCCACAATCTCAGCTCGGCAATGTTTGCGAGACTTACAAACAAAGAACGTTAACTAGCGAAAATCAAAATTACGAGACAAACTTATCTTTTCCTTCATTATTAACGTCAGATGTCCTTTCCAAACAATAATAACAAGTAAAAGAACCTCAAAGTTTTCCCAAACCGACGTTTCAGCTCATCGAGCATTCGTAAACACAACTGCCGTAATGGCGGACTGACGGTTTATTCCCATTTACTCTATGTATGCTATTACTAAAGTGTAACATATCAACAAATTCAAAACAAAAAATGAAATGAGATTGAGCAGTAGGGACTGTAATTCAGCTTTAAAAACTTAAAATATATAGTTAAATAAGAGACAAAGTTAATAACAAAGTTAAGTAATTAAATTATTATGACAGGGGCCGATACGAAATAACGGGGCGGTACGCAGCTCTTACAAGGTCTTCTCTGATTAGCTGAGAAAACAACAGAACAAACAATACAACAATGGCTAACAATAGACCCTAGACCTAAAAACAATAGAGCTGTGCGGTATACAGGTCCAATGAAATTAGAGGTTCTAAAGAGCTGCGTGGCTGCTGGAAATAACGACCACCTACACAACATATCTACATCAAAAACAGAGTTAACTAAAGAGGAATACATACAGGAGTTAACTAAAAGGGTTTACAGCTGCGACAAAGCTTTTGACGTTCTTCAAAATACAGCAATGCTTTCTTTTTTACTCCATCAGTAATCTCCATATTTCGATGACATGCTTCGTCAATAAATTTTATATTTTATTGATATATATGATATTTCCCTCTCTTTTAAATATTCTTCAAAATGCAGTATCTCATAAAATTGTATCATTAGATGTATTTACAATTTTAACTCTGTCGAATATGTATATTTCAAAACTCTCAGTAAGGAATAATCCGGAATAACTTTCATTATAAAGCATACCGTATTTTCTCAATTAAACGCCCCCAGCGTTTATTTCAAACTTGGCCTAGTGGACCCGGCATTTCTTTGAATCAGCAGTTTTTTTCTCGCCCACCATTTTTTAAGAAAGGGTTATTATTCGTTTTTTTGGCAGCCGTGTACCTTGTCCTTAAATCTTAAGTTTACTATACCACAATTAAATGTTTGAGGGTCTTACTTACAACTTCCTCTATGATACCCGGCGTTTATTCGGGGCCCGGCGTTTAATCGAGAAAATACGGTACGCGCCTATCATTTTTTTGTACCCTCAGTTTCTCTGTTTATTGCCAAAGGCCGTCATCCTTGACATAAGCTACGTAGGAAATTGCCCCCCCCCCCCCCTCCCCCCCCAAAAAAAACAAAACAAAACAAAACAAAACAAACAAACAAAGGTATCAATGGTTTTTGAGACATTTTGGCCTAAAATATCGAAAATAATATTTAGCTTTTCTACCTGAAAAGAGACCATATATTTCGATGTGAAATAGAGCTAGTCATTTCGAGCTTTCGGTGGTTCACTCCCAATCAAAATGCCAAGAAGTCCCGCCCTCCCGCAGCCAGTGATCTGCAGCCAGTGATCTTGACAGAACCCCCCCCCCCCCCCCCCCCGCCCCGCCGTCCCCGTGTTTGCTCTCTCCAAATGTAGAACATATTAGAAGGTAGGCCTGCCACTAGACGCCACAAGTAACAGTTTTGTACCGTGGGTAAGCTACTAGAACTGCTCTCCTCGAGTAGTTCTCGCCACGATGTTCCAATTTTTTGATAACAACAAACGAACCTATTTGCCTAAGTGCATATTATTGAAGCAATAAAAACAGCTGTACTGGACAGAGTGCACAATCCAGATAGTGTCTCTGATCTATAAGGAGTCAAAACTAAGTTAAAAACGATTGAAATCTTTAATGAAGTACCCACACAAACGTCAGGCAATAAGAATCTTAGTCTCAATGCAAATTTAAAAGCCTATATTTTTTGCATGAGGTTCATATAAGTGGTGTCTTGAATATATCACTAAACAAGGTAGCCCACATTCTAGTACGCTTGTTATACAGCCCTTTGATTAAACGTTGTCACTGGTCGGTCTTACCCCTACGCGACCAGACCGAAAGGGAGTATGGGTGAATTAAAATGCATGATTAGTTATTCTCTATCGCGTTTACAATGGAGAACAAAACTCACGTTTGTTTTCGCGTGTTACGGAAAGACAACAAGAATCGCTTCGATTTAAGGTCGTTCCGTATTTTGATAATGTGCAGCTATTGAATGTGAATTAATTTCTCTCCATAATCCTTTTCGGTCTGGTCGCGTAGGGATGAGACCGATCAATGACAACGTTTAATCAAAAGACTGTATCCAATTCACTAAAAGCAGTGTAACAACGTCTCAAGCTGCTTCGTTGGCCGCGAAGGACTGGGGCGTATGCGCAGGGGTCGCCACAGCGCATACGCGCCAAAACTGCGAGAAAAGTGGCAGAAAGGGTTGTTATACTTGCAAAGCAACCGTTGCTGAAGGTAAAACTCGACTACATTTATTGAAACTTGTCGCGACAAGATTTTGTTCGTTGCAAGGTATGTTACAGTGTGTGATGTTTCGTGCAACTTGTCTCAAAACTTGCACAAAATATTGCACAGTGTAACAGTACATCAAAGTATCATAAAATGCAAGAAGAACGACGGCTTAGCTACAGCTTTGAGTAACTACTGTCGATCCCCCTCGGTTTCTATTTCTTTCGTTAACTGCTCCGTCTTGCTCGTCAGCTTAACAGCTGGCCTCCACCATACCAAGGAAAGCTGGACAGGTAAGATACACAGGCCATGAAGTAGTCCAAACAACACGATACCCATGAACATGCGAAAAAAGATACGGTAAATTTCTGACGAGGCGAACACGAGAACCAACATCCCAAGGAAAGTGCTGAATCCTGTTTTGAAAAAAGAAAAAACAGCTACTTAGGTTTAGAAAGGTTCGCATAGATACATGTGTGAACTGTATAAATTCTGTACATGACATGCTGGCATAAGGTGCAAAAGGAAGGCTCCGCTTTACTCGCAATCTGAAGATTAAGAAAAGTCCGGGGGGGGGGGTACTCCCGACAATTTAGGATAGGTGTGTGCCGCCAAGGTTCTCAAATCCTGACCCTATTTAAGGGTAGAAAATCGAGATTTGATACCCTTTTTAAGGCCCAGTTTTAACAGACCATATCTTTTTCGTTTTGCGCGTTAGGGTGGATACTGAAATTTAGTGACCCTATCTAAGGAATATCTAAGGATCGCAAAACCAAAAATACCAAAAAGGATACCCTATTTAAGGACTGAGCACCTCAAAAACCATACCCTATCTGGCGGCACATACCTATATAGCGTATGTAAGGGAGTACCCCCAACCCCCGGGGGGGGGGGGGGGAGAGCCTTACAGCAAAGAAAAGTATAAAATAATTCATTGACGAGCGTATAGATGATCTTCATTGCGTCCATGTTTGTGGTCACAAACAACAAAATCGTTTGCATGAGTTTTATTTCCAAAGGATGAAAATTTCATTGTTCTGACTGGCACCAACATGGCCGCCGTGCCGAAACCATCTATATTTCATCAATTTTTAAGTCAACTAATAAAATCCTGCGTTGTGACCAATCGTATGAAAGCCCTTCAACAGTATTATCTAATTGTTGAGATTTGAGATTTTATTAAATATTGGGCTGCGGTTAAGGAGAACTAGTTTTAAAATGCAAATGCACAACAGGAATATCAATGGAAACGGTTGTTATGTTAAATATCTTACTTTAATGGATCATTACTGTTACCCCTTGAACTCATCTATGCTTTGCTATTGATCCTGCGAGGAACATGCACCGACTTACCTCCCATGAAAACACTGGCACCGAGCGTACTAACCGCGTCCACGACTCGCTTGTTAGCGGTTTCCTCCTCGGACACCACGAACGCATGCGCAATATGAGCACTATAATCCACAGCAAAGCCGATAGCCATGACGAGAGTGATCATGGAAACGCCATTCAGAGACACGTCCCAGAGGTACATCAAACCGAACAGCTCGAGTATTAGGGCCACGAAATTAGCCACCACAAGGATCGTCACGGAGCAATCAAC
This sequence comes from Cladopsammia gracilis, assembly GCA_022457155.1. Classification (NCBI taxonomy): domain Eukaryota; kingdom Metazoa; phylum Cnidaria; class Anthozoa; order Scleractinia; family Dendrophylliidae; genus Cladopsammia; species Cladopsammia gracilis. The sequence goes on along the minus strand of JAJGOT010000273.1, from coordinate 317,546 downwards.
CATAAACAGGGAGGTAACTACAAGAACCGCTAGGGCCGCTATTACAAGATTCCTAGTGGTTTCCCTTGCGATGATTGCGTACTGCTCAAAAAAGATGAACGAACGGCTGATTGGAAACACTTTTAGAGGAGACTTGTTAGCAAGATCCTCGCGAATTGTCAACATAGCGTTTTTCTGAAAGGTTGAATGCGGATCGCTCCGCATGAAAGCTAAGATGCGGGAAGCAATCACGTGGGTTCCGTTGGGGGATAGCTTCACATCTTGTTTAAAACCAGAAAATCGCGGAATTTCAAGGAACATTCTTAATGCAGGCATAAAATGTGGTCCAGTAATGCTTATATTACGCCCGGTCGAGAATTCTGTTAAAACATCCATCCACGACAAACACTGCTTCCGATAATGTTTGTTCTTTTTAACAATGTCTGACAGCCTTCTAATTTCTTCTTGAATTGTGCTGTCCTCATATTTGACATTATTTGTAAGAACTATGCTGACGGGAATAACCTGTTCGAAATACTCGTCTTGGACATTGAGAAACTTCATAAGATCAGAGTCGTCTTTCGCCAACATTCTTCTATCAAACCTAAAGATATTAAAATAAATTTTTGTCAAGGAAAATAGAAAACAATATTGGATTAAAGATGACGGTGTGCATTACCCATAATAGAGCAGTTTTCAATTGAGTATCAAAAGTAATTACACAATTGCTTTGGTTTTGCATTGCAACGCTTTGTGATTGGCTAAAAAATCTCGCGCCACTTTCTCGACCAATCAGAAATAAAACCAAAACCAATCGTGACTTGCTCGCACGCGTTTTCCCGCGCTTGGCACCGGCGACATGTAATTGCTTCGAGTTCTGATTGGTTCATTGGATTGTTTACGACTGCTGTGATTGGTCAGAGTAATTACTTTGGTTTTGGTTTTACGACACTCAATTGAAAACTGCTCTAATTTAACTAAGTAATAAATTTGCACTTAAGCTTAAGACGACCTTCACGGGTGAAGCTTGACCCGGTCTCCTGCCCTACTTGTGGATCTAATCAAATTCGACTATCCTAAATTCTCAACTCTTAGGGACTGGTTTTACGGGACACTCTTTAAAGATTTTTTTTAAAAATTATGAAAAAAGTGCCAATCGAGCAAACACAAGGAGAAAGATACAATACAGAACAAAGGAAATACGCATGCGTTTCTATCGAAGGAGGACGAGATTTGCATCCCAGTTCCGACCTATATTTTACAATTTTTTTTTTATCAAAAATGATTTCTGGATGCTGAATAAGTAAAGATAGACGAATTCTTAGAATTACAGGAAAGGTTAAAATCACGATTTAACTATTTTTGTGCATGCTATCGCGTAAACAATTTCATCCGACTCTCATCCTGGAAACCGGCCGGACTGAAATTTCCAATTTGAACACGCATTCGTCCTACTATTAAACCAGACCAGTCCGGTTACCGGCTCATATGAAGACTGCCCAAGTTTCAAAGAAAAAATTCGATGCTTTGGAGAGGACTCGAACTCGTAACATCCGAGTCGCCAGTGCGATGCTCCACCTTGGTTGGTTACCTTGGCAACTAAGTTGGTGGAGTATCGCACTGCATGGCAACGCGAAGGTCACGAGATAACCCAGTCATATTAAGCCTCGAATTTTTTTTAGGCTTAACCCTTTCACTATCAGAGTCACGATTATGAAGACATGTAGTGTGGTTCTAACTTTTGAGTTTGTCAACAAAATCTTATGGAGTGACCATTCAAATGAAACCTCTTCAGCAGTACTTTTGCATGGTACCATTTGTTCTAACTTTTGAGTCTGTGGACGAAATCCTATGGTGTGACCATTCAAATGAAACCTCTTCACCAGTACTTTTGCATGGTACCATTTGTTCTAACTTTTGAGTCTGTGGACGAAATCCTATGGTGTGACCATTCAAATGAAACCTCTTCAGCAGTACTTTTGCATGGTACCATTTGTTCTAACTTTTGAGTCTGTGGACAAAATCCTATGGTGTGACCATTCAAATGAAAACTCTTCAAAAGTACTTTCACATGGTACTATTTGTTTGTTATTATTTTGCAAAATGAAATTCTTTTTAATTTTGATGTTTTTGTACTTTTGGGAGAGAAGGGGTTAATAGCAATTTACAGTAATTACGTTCATCAACGCAAGGACCATTTAATAACCGATGATCAGTACATTACATTTACGTTCCAGTGATGGAAATAATTTTTCTTGCCGGCTTAGAAGGGCATGTGTCAAACCTCCCTTTTGATCGGACATTTTACAAAATTGGTCGGACATCCGCTATTTTGGATTTTTCCTGAGACACAATCGGTGAGCATACACGAAGTGCTATAAGAAGTTTTGCGGTGCATTGTAGGGCGATTTCAAATGACACGGCCTTTTCTGAATTTTCTCGAATCAAGAGAGCCGTTTACAGCAAAATAAATCGTACAAACAGCGTAAATGTTTTTTGTAATGTTTTTGGAATCAAACGCGATGAGTTAATAAGACTTTCAAAGCAAACGCTAAGTAATTTTTGTGCTCGGTCACCATGTCCGAGCATAATTTAAAATTGGTCGGACATTTTCGGATTTTGGTCGGACAATGTCCGATGACCGACTGTTATTTCCAGCACTGTGTTCAGTAACACGACGCTGAACAGCGTCTAAAACACAGTGTGGCATTATGACAACTGACCTCTCAGTCACTTTCGTGGTTCCGTATATCCCCATAGCGAGAATTACCAGGGACAAGACAAGCACAAAAAACTTTGAAACAGGAAACATGAGAAATTTGGCCCAGCTCTTCATAATGCGGTTTGATGTTTGCGGGCGCGGCTCGTCCCAGGGAGCCTCGCCTTCTTTTGGCTGTGGTGCAGGGCACACTGGTAGACAGTCTCTGCGTCCAGATTTGATTCGCTTTACATCAAATGTCAGTACTGCGACAAAGAAGGTAATCATCATCACATACGCCAATGTAACAGCCAGAGCAGCGTAAATACAAAAATACCTGAAAAAAAAAAACACATTATAATTACAATAATATAATAATAATAATAATAATAATAATAATAATAATAATAATAATGAAACTGATCAATAATACTTTAAACTGATCAAATAATACTTTATTCAAATCCATGAAACCAATCAATAATACTGATGAAACTGATCAATAATACTTTATTCAAATACAGAAAAACGGTTTTTACCACAATTGCCGCTAAACTCGCAATCTGATTGGTCGACGTGAGTGGTAAATGAGAGTCCAGACAACGGTGCTGACGCTAACATCACGCGCATTTGAAAAACACCAATCAGATTGCGAGAAAGTTATAGACAACGCTTGCTCTTTCTTTGCTGTCACGTTTTGTAACAAGACTTCGATTTTTCCTTGTGTTTTTTCTAAATATTGTTGGAAAAAACAAATTTACACCGGTTTTCCGTGGTGTGGACTCTTATTTACCACGATTTACGTCATCACATGGTCAAATTTTTTTGCTGGCTCACTCGGCTGCGCCTCGTAAGTCCACAACAGTTTTGACCATGTGATGACGTAAATCGTGGTAAATAAGAGTCCACACCACGGAAAACCGGTGTAAATTTGTTAAATTTAAAACGGAGGACCGTGAGGTTACCCCTATTTTAGATCCCCTAACTAACTAACTAACTAACTAACTAACTAACTAACTAACTAACTAAATTAATAAACTACAAAAATATATAATACAGATGGTTGATAATGCTTGTAGAAAATCTAAAATCTAAAATTTTGAATACGAACATCAGGCACTGAAGCAGCAGAAAAATATAATGTATAAATATGTAATCAGTTGATGTTCATCCACTTTTTTACACCCATTTTATATCTATTGATGTCGATATCATTTCCACATAGATGGTTTCGTAAATTGCTCCAGTCTTTGATAATTCTTACAAAGAAGGAGTACTTCAAGGAATTAACTCTTGCTGACAACAAGGAATTCTTGATTATAGCCCAAGTTACAGTTGTGCACTTAGTGACCTAGCCTTTGAGTGGAAGGGAAGCTGAAGTTGACGTTGCGAAGTTTTGATGGAAACCTTTTTGCTTTTCATAAGTCATAGTAAATCATGTTGTTCTTAATCAACCCGATTTACATATGAAGGCAGGTAATCAGCTCCCGCTTGTAAAGCTAATTCAAGTGGTCTTGTGAAAAACGTTTTCAAGAAGTGCCTTTGTTCTACGCAACCTGGTCCTAAGGGTTACAAGATATACAAAACAAAAAACATGCAAGATATTCTCACCTAATAGCAGGGAAATGAGTCGATGTGCTGACCACAAAAGCAACTAAGTCAGTCATGGTTGTCATAGTAACTGTCGCTCCTGTTCGTGACATCACTTCCTTGACAGTCCTGACCACACAATACTGGCGCGGCTGTCGATCGAGCTCGTCTATAATAATAAACATATCATCGATTCCTATGCTTATTACTAGGAAAGGAACTACGCCAACCATACCAACGAACGTCACTCGGCACCACGTGGCAATTCCCATTCCCGCCAAAATCCCCGAACTCACTGCGAGCACGCCCGCGCCCGCAAGCAGCGAATGACCGGTCAGCGGATTTAAAAACTTGCTGAGCATAACACAAGCGAAGGAGATCATTACCATGAATGTGATCGAGACCAGACTCATATCTGCACTGGCGTTTTCATCGATGGCGTCGTCCGTGCTTCTTACTGCTTCATAGTAGACATCAAAGCAAGATGTAGAAAGCGAGGAAGCTTTGTCTAGGAAGGTCTTCTCCCATTCAATAACTTTCTCGCTCAAGCTATCCGTGGGTGGATCCCTGATATAATAATGGAGTTGTAAAGCACGCGCACCTGTTACGTATAAGTGGCTTCCATTTTGGATTTCTGTTGGCTTCCCGAATATTTGCTTGAAGTTGAATTTGAAAAGCTGGCCATTTCGCATTATCAAACTTTTATTGTTTAACGCTTTGTTTACGTCCAATTGGATCACGCTCAAGGTCTTATTTCCAAAGTTTCTGTCGGAGAATAT